>CM055126.1:231162929-231515429 GCA_029206835.1 Rana muscosa
GATGTGTGTTGAATAGTGTGATGGGGGACACTGCAAGGAGATTAGTGGTGGAGGAGAGGGGATTTGTGTTGGGGGGGGGTGGCAGGGGGGTATGAATTGTTCTAGGAGGGGAAATGGGGGGGAGGGGATATGCTAGGAGTGGTGATTTAGGGGGATGTGTGTTGAATAGTGTGATGGGGGACACTGCAAGGAGATTAGTGGTGGAGGAGAGGGGATTTATGTTGGGGGGGGGTGGCAGGGGGTATGAATTGTTCTAGGAGGGGAAATGGGGGGGAGGGGATATGCTAGGAGTGGTGATTTGGGGGGATGTGTGTTGAATAGTGTGATGGGGGACACTGCAAGGAGATTAGTGGTGGAGGAGAGGGGATTTATGTTGGGGGGGGGGTGGCAGGGGGTATGAATTGTTCTAGGAGGGGAAATGGGGGGGAGGGGATATGCTAGGAGTGGGTGATTTAGGGGGATGTGTGTTGAATAGTGTGATGGGGGACACTGCAAGGAGATTAGTGGTGGAGGAGAGGGGATTTATGTTGGGGGGGGGGTGGCAGGGGGTATGAATTGTTCTAGGAGGGGAAATGGGGGGGAGGGGATATGCTAGAAGTGGTGATTTTGGGGGGATGTGTGTTGAATAGTGTGATGGGGGACACTGCAAGGAGATTAGTGGTGGAGGAGAGGGGATTTATGTTGGGGGGGGGGTGGCAGGGGGTATGAATTGTTCTAGGAGGGGAAATGGGGGGGAGGGGATATGCTAGGAGTGGTGATTTAGGGGGATGTGTGTTGAATAGTGTGATGGGGGACACTGCAAGGAGATTAGTGGTGGAGGAGAGGGGATTTATGTTGGGGGGGGGGGTGGCAGGGGGTATGAATTGTTCTAGGAGGGGAAATGGGGGGGAGGGGATATGCTAGGAGTGGTGATTTGGGGGGATGTGTGTTGAATAGTGTGATGGGGGACACTGCAAGGAGATTAGTGGTGGAGGAGAGGGGATTTGTGTTGGGGGGGGGTGGCAGGGGGTATGAATTGTTCTAGGAGGGGAAATGGGGGGGGAGGGGATATGCTAGGAGTGGTGATTTGGGGGATGTGTGTTGAATAGTGTGATGGGGGACACTGCAAGGAGATTAGTGGTGGAGGAGAGGGGATTTATGTTGGGGGGGGGGGTGGCAGGGGGTATGAATTGTTCTAGGAGGGGAAATGGGGGGGAGGGGATATGCTAGGAGTGGTGATTTAGGGGGATGTGTGTTGAATAGTGTGATGGGGGACACTGCAAGGAGATTAGTGGTGGAGGAGAGGGGATTTATGTTGGGGGGGGGTGGCAGGGGGTATGAATTGTTCTAGGAGGGGAAATGGGGGGGGAGGGGATATGCTAGAAGTGGTGATTTAGGGGGATGTGTGTTGAATAGTGTGATGGGGGGACACTGCAAGGAGATTAGTGGTGGAGGAAGAGGGGATTTATGTTGG
This sequence comes from Rana muscosa, assembly GCA_029206835.1. Classification (NCBI taxonomy): domain Eukaryota; kingdom Metazoa; phylum Chordata; class Amphibia; order Anura; family Ranidae; genus Rana; species Rana muscosa. The sequence goes on from CM055126.1 coordinate 231,164,383, forward strand.
GGGGGGGGTGGCAGGGGGTATGAATTGTTCTAGGAGGGGAAATGGGGGGGGAGGGGATATGCTAGGAGTGGTGATTTAGGGGGATGTGTGTTGAATAGTGTGATGGGGGACACTGCAAGGAGATTAGTGGTGGAGGAGAGGGGATTTATGTTGGGGGGGGGGGTGGCAGGGGGTATGAATTGTTCTAGGAGGGGAAATGGGGGGGAGGGGATATGCTAGGAGTGGTGATTTAGGGGGATGTGTGTTGAATAGTGTGATGGGGGACACTGCAAGGAGATTAGTGGTGGAGGAAGAGGGGATTTATGTTGGGGGGGGGGGTGGCAGGGGGTATGAATTGTTCTAGGAGGGGAAATGGGGGGGGAGGGGATATGCTAGAAGTGGTGATTTGGGGGGATGTGTGTTGAATAGTGTGATGGGGGACACTGCAAGGAGATTAGTGGTGGAGGAGAGGGGATTTATGTTGGGGGGGGGGGGTGGCAGGGGGTATGAATTGTTCTAGGAGGGGAAATGGGGGGGGAGGGGATATGCTAGGAGTGGTGATTTAGGGGGGATGTGTGTTGAATAGTGTGATGGGGGACACTGCAAGGAGATTAGTGGTGGAGGAGAGGGGATTTATGTTGGGGGGGGTGGCAGGGGGTATGAATTGTTCTAGGAGGGGAAATGGGGGGGAGGGGATATGCTAGGAGTGGTGATTTAGGGGGATGTGTGTTGAATAGTGTGATGGGGGACACTGCAAGGAGATTAGTGGTGGAGGAGAGGGGATTTGTGTTGGGGGGGGGGGTGGCAGGGGGTATGAATTGTTCTAGGAGGGGAAATGGGGGGGAGGGGATATGCTAGGAGTGGTGATTTGGGGGGATGTGTGTTGAATAGTGTGATGGGGGACACTGCAAGGAGATTAGTGGTGGAGGAGAGGGGATTTATGTTGGGGGGGGTGGCAGGGGGTATGAATTGTTCTAGGAGGGGAAATGGGGGGAGGGGATATGCTAGGAGTGGTGATTTAGGGGGATGTGTGTTGAATAGTGTGATGGGGGACACCTGCAAGGAGATTAGTGGTGGAGGAGAGGGGATTTATGTTGGGGGGGGTGGCAGGGGGTATGAATTGTTCTAGGAGGGGAAATGGGGGGGAGGGGATATGCTAGGAGTGGTGATTTGGGGGGATGTGTGTTGAATAGTGTGATGGGGGACACTGCAAGGAGATTAGTGGTGGAGGAGAGGGGATTTATGTTGGGGGGGGTGGCAGGGGGTATGAATTGTTCTAGGAGGGGAAATGGGGGGAGGGGATATGCTAGGAGTGGTGATTTAGGGGGATGTGTGTTGAATAGTGTGATGGGGGACACTGCAAGGAGATTAGTGGTGGAGAAGAGGGGATTTGTGTTGGGGGGGGTGGCAGGGGGTATGAATTGTTCTAGGAGGGGAAATGGGGGGGAGGGGATATGCTAGGAGTGGTGATTTAGGGGGATGTGTGTTGAATAGTGTGATGGGGGACACTGCAAGGAGATTAGTGGTGGAGGAGAGGGGATTTATGTTGGGGGGGGGGGGGGTGGCAGGGGGTATGAATTGTTCTAGGAGGGGAAATGGGGGGGAGGGGATATGCTAGAAGTGGTGATTTAGGGGGATGTGTGTTGAATAGTGTGATGGGGGACACTGCAAGGAGATTAGTGGTGGAGGAGAGGGGATTTATGTTGGGGGGGGGGTGGCAGGGGGTATGAATTGTTCTAGGAGGGGAAATGGGGGGGGGAGGGGATATGCTAGAAGTGGTGATTTAGGGGGATGTGTGTTGAATAGTGTGATGGGGGACACTGCAAGGAGATTAGTGGTGGAGAAGAGGGGATTTGTGTTGGGGGGGTGGCAGGGGGTATGAATTGTTCTAGGAGAGGGAAATGGGGGGGAGGGGATATGCTAGGAGTGGTGATTTAGGGGGATGTGTGTTGAATAGTGTGATGGGGGACACTGCAAGGAGATTAGTGGTGGAGGAGAGGGGATTTGTGTTGGGGGGGGGGTGGCAGGGGGTATGAATTGTTCTAGGAGGGGAAATGGGGGGGAGGGGATATGCTAGGAGTGGTGATTTGGGGGGATGTGTGTTGAATAGTGTGATGGGGGACACTGCAAGGAGATTAGTGGTGGAGGAGAGGGGATTTATGTTGGGGGGGGGTGGCAGGGGGTATGAATTGTTCTAGGAGGGGAAATGGGGGGGAGGGGATATGCTAGGAGTGGTGATTTAGGGGGATGTGTGTTGAATAGTGTGATGGGGGACACTGCAAGGAGATTAGTGGTGGAGGAGAGGGGATTTGTGTTGGGGGGGGGTGGCAGGGGGTATGAATTGTTCTAGGAGGGGAAATGGGGGGGAGGGGATATGCTAGGAGTGGTGATTTAGGGGGATGTGTGTTGAATAGTGTGATGGGGGACACTGCAAGGAGATTAGTGGTGGAGGAGAGGGGATTTATGTTGGGGGGGGGGGTGGCAGGGGGTATGAATTGTTCTAGGAGGGGAAATGGGGGGGAGGGGATATGCTAGGAGTGGTGATTTAGGGGGATGTGTGTTGAATAGTGTGATGGGGGACACTGCAAGGAGATTAGTGGTGGAGGAGAGGGGATTTATGTTGGGGGGGGGGGGTGGCAGGGGGTATGAATTGTTCTAGGAGGGGAAATGGGGGGGAGGGGATATGCTAGAAGTGGTGATTTAGGGGGATGTGTGTTGAATAGTGTGATGGGGGACACTGCAAGGAGATTAGTGGTGGAGGAGAGGGGATTTATGTTGGGGGGGGGGTGGCAGGGGGTATGAATTGTTCTAGGAGGGGAAATGGGGGGGGAGGGGATATGCTAGAAGTGGTGATTTAGGGGGATGTGTGTTGAATAGTGTGATGGGGGACACTGCAAGGAGATTAGTGGTGGAGGAGAGGGGATTTATGTTGGGGGGGGTGGCAGGGGGTATGAATTGTTCTAGGAGGGGAAATGGGGGGAGGGGATATGCTAGGAGTGGTGATTTAGGGGGATGTGTGTTGAATAGTGTGATGGGGGACACTGCAAGGAGATTAGTGGTGGAGGAGAGGGGATTTGTGTTGGGGGGGTGGCAGGGGGTATGAATTGTTCTAGGAGGGGAAATGGGGGGGAGGGGATATGCTAGAAGTGGTGATTTTGGGGGGATGTGTGTTGAATAGTGTGATGGGGGACACTGCAAGGAGATTAGTGGTGGAGGAGAGGGGATTTATGTTGGGGGGGGGGGTGGCAGGGGGTATGAATTGTTCTAGGAGGGGAAATGGGGGGGAGGGGATATGCTAGGAGTGGTGATTTAGGGGGATGTGTGTTGAATAGTGTGATGGGGGACACTGCAAGGAGATTAGTGGTGGAGGAGAGGGGATTTATGTTGGGGGGGGGTGGCAGGGGGTATGAATTGTTCTAGGAGGGGAAATGGGGGGGAGGGGATATGCTAGAAGTGGTGATTTAGGGGGATGTGTGTTGAATAGTGTGATGGGGGACACTGCAAGGAGATTAGTGGTGGAGGAGAGGGGATTTATGTTGGGGGGGGGTGGCAGGGGGTATGAATTGTTCTAGGAGGGGAAATGGGGGGGGAGGGGATATGCTAGGAGTGGTGATTTAGGGGGATGTGTGTTGAATAGTGTGATGGGGGACACTGCAAGGAGATTAGTGGTGGAGAAGAGGGGATTTATGTTGGGGGGGGTGGCAGGGGGTATGAATTGTTCTAGGAGGGGAAATGGGGGGGAGGGGATATGCTAGGAGTGGTGATTTAGGGGGATGTGTGTTGAATAGTGTGATGGGGGACACTGCAAGGAGATTAGTGGTGGAGAAGAGGGGATTTATGTTGGGGGGGTGGCAGGGGGTATGAATTGTTCTAGGAGGGGAAATGGGGGGGAGGGGATATGCTAGGAGTGGTGATTTAGGGGGATGTGTGTTGAATAGTGTGATGGGGGACACTGCAAGGAGATTAGTGGTGGAGGAGAGGGGATTTATGTTGGGGGGGGGGTGGCAGGGGGTATGAATTGTTCTAGGAGGGGAAATGGGGGGGAGGGGATATGCTAGGAGTGGTGATTTAGGGGGATGTGTGTTGAATAGTGTGATGGGGGACACTGCAAGGAGATTAGTGGTGGAGGAGAGGGGATTTATGTTGGGGGGGGGTGGCAGGGGGTATGAATTGTTCTAGGAGGGGAAATGGGGGGGGGAGGGGATATGCTAGGAGTGGTGATTTAGGGGGATGTGTGTTGAATAGTGTGATGGGGGACACTGCAAGGAGATTAGTGGTGGAGGAGAGGGGATTTATGTTGGGGGGGGGGTGGCAGGGGGGTATGAATTGTTCTAGGAGGGGAAATGGGGGGGAGGGGATATGCTAGGAGTGGTGATTTAGGGGGATGTGTGTTGAATAGTGTGATGGGGGACACTGCAAGGAGATTAGTGGTGGAGGAGAGGGGATTTGTGTTGGGGGGGGGGGTGGCAGGGGGTATGAATTGTTCTAGGAGGGGAAATGGGGGGGAGGGGATATGCTAGGAGTGGTGATTTAGGGGGATGTGTGTTGAATAGTGTGATGGGGGACACTGCAAGGAGATTAGTGGTGGAGGAGAGGGGATTTGTGTTGGGGGGGGGGGTGGCAGGGGGTATGAATTGTTCTAGGAGGGGAAATGGGGGGGAGGGGATATGCTAGGAGTGGTGATTTAGGGGGATGTGTGTTGAATAGTGTGATGGGGGACACTGCAAGGAGATTAGTGGTGGAGGAGAGGGGATTTATGTTGGGGGGGTGGCAGGGGGTATGAATTGTTCTAGGAGGGGAAATGGGGGGGGGGATATGCTAGGAGTGGTGATTTAGGGGGATGTGTGTTGAATAGTGTGATGGGGGACACTGCAAGGAGATTAGTGGTGGAGGAGAGGGGATTTGTGTTGGGGGGGGTGGCAGGGGGTATGAATTGTTCTAGGAGGGGAAATGGGGGGGAGGGGATATGCTAGAAGTGGTGATTTAGGGGGATGTGTGTTGAATAGTGTGATGGGGGACACTGCAAGGAGATTAGTGGTGGAGAAGAGGGGATTTATGTTGGGGGGGTGGCAGGGGGTATGAATTGTTCTAGGAGGGGAAATGGGGGGGGGAGGGGATATGCTAGGAGTGGTGATTTGGGGGGATGTGTGTTGAATAGTGTGATGGGGGACACTGCAAGGAGATTAGTGGTGGAGGAGAGGGGATTTGTGTTGGGGGGGGTGGCAGGGGGTATGAATTGTTCTAGGAGGGGAAATGGGGGGGAGGGGATATGCTAGGAGTGGTGATTTAGGGGGATGTGTGTTGAATAGTGTGATGGGGGACACTGCAAGGAGATTAGTGGTGGAGGAGAGGGGATTTGTGTTGGGGGGGGGTGGCAGGGGGTATGAATTGTTCTAGGAGGGGAAATGGGGGGGGAGGGGATATGCTAGGAGTGGTGATTTAGGGGGATGTGTGTTGAATAGTGTGATGGGGGACACTGCAAGGAGATTAGTGGTGGAGGAGAGGGGATTTATGTTGGGGGGGGGGGGTGGCAGGGGGTATGAATTGTTCTAGGAGAGGGAAATGGGGGGGGAGGGGATATGCTAGGAGTGGTGATTTGGGGGGATGTGTGTTGAATAGTGTGATGGGGGATACTGCAAGGAGATTAGTGGTGGAGAAGAGGGGATTTGTGTTGGGGGGGTGGCAGGGGGTATGAATTGTTCTAGGAGGGGAAATGGGGGGGGGGAGGGGATATGCTAGGAGTGGTGATTTGGGGGGATGTGTGTTGAATAGTGTGATGGGGGACACTGCAAGGAGATTAGTGGTGGAGGAGAGGGGATTTATGTTGGGGGGGTGGCAGGGGGTATGAATTGTTCTAGGAGGGGAAATGGGGGGGGGGGATATGCTAGGAGTGGTGATTTAGGGGGATGTGTGTTGAATAGTGTGATGGGGGACACTGCAAGGAGATTAGTGGTGGAGAAGAGGGGATTTGTGTTGGGGGGGTGGCAGGGGGTATGAATTGTTCTAGGAGGGGAAATGGGGGGGAGGGGATATGCTAGAAGTGGTGATTTAGGGGGATGTGTGTTGAATAGTGTGATGGGGGACACTGCAAGGAGATTAGTGGTGGAGGAGAGGGGATTTATGTTGGGGGGGGGGTGGCAGGGGGTATGAATTGTTCTAGGAGAGGGAAATGGGGGGGAGGGGATATGCTAGAAGTGGTGATTTAGGGGGATGTGTGTTGAATAGTGTGATGGGGGACACTGCAAGGAGATTAGTGGCGGAGGAGAGGGGATTTGTGTTGGGGGGGGTGGCAGGGGGTATGAATTGTTCTAGGAGGGGAAATGGGGGGGAGGGGATATGCTAGGAGTGGTGATTTTGGGGGATGTGTGTTGAATAGTGTGATGGGGGACACTGCAAGGAGATTAGTGGTGGAGGAGAGGGGATTTATGTTGGGGGGGTGGCAGGGGGTATGAATTGTTCTAGGAGGGGAAATGGGGGGGGGATATGCTAGGAGTGGTGATTTAGGGGGATGTGTGTTGAATAGTGTGATGGGGGACACTGCAAGGAGATTAGTGGTGGAGGAGAGGGGATTTATGTTGGGGGGGGGGTGGCAGGGGGTATGAATTGTTCTAGGAGAGGGAAATGGGGGGGAGGGGATATGCTAGGAGTGGTGATTTAGGGGGATGTGTGTTGAATAGTGTGATGGGGGACACTGCAAGGAGATTAGTGGTGGAGAAGAGGGGATTTATGTTGGGGGGGTGGCAGGGGGTATGAATTGTTCTAGGAGGGGAAATGGGGGGGAGGGGATATGCTAGGAGTGGTGATTTAGGGGGATGTGTGTTGAATAGTGTGATGGGGGACACTGCAAGGAGATTAGTGGTGGAGGAGAGGGGATTTGTGTTGGGGGGGGGGTGGCAGGGGGTATGAATTGTTCTAGGAGGGGAAATGGGGGGGGGGGATATGCTAGGAGTGGTGATTTAGGGGGATGTGTGTTGAATAGTGTGATGGGGGACACTGCAAGGAGATTAGTGGTGGAGAAGAGGGGATTTGTGTTGGGGGGGGGGGTGGCAGGGGGTATGAATTGTTCTAGGAGGGGAAATGGGGGGAGGGGATATGCTAGGAGTGGTGATTTAGGGGGATGTGTGTTGAATAGTGTGATGGGGGACACTGCAAGGAGATTAGTGGTGGAGAAGAGGGGATTTATGTTGGGGGGGGTGGCAGGGGGTATGAATTGTTCTAGGAGGGGAAATGGGGGGGAGGGGATATGCTAGGAGTGGTGATTTAGGGGGATGTGTGTTGAATAGTGTGATGGGGGACACTGCAAGGAGATTAGTGGTGGAGAAGAGGGGATTTATGTTGGGGGGGGGTGGCAGGGGGTATGAATTGTTCTAGGAGGGGAAATGGGGGGGAGGGGATATGCTAGGAGTGGTGATTTAGGGGGATGTGTGTTGAATAGTGTGATGGGGGACACTGCAAGGAGATTAGTGGTGGAGGAGAGGGGATTTATGTTGGGGGGGGTGGCAGGGGGTATGAATTGTTCTAGGAGGGGAAATGGGGGGGAGGGGATATGCTAGGAGTGGTGATTTAGGGGGATGTGTGTTGAATAGTGTGATGGGGGACACTGCAAGGAGATTAGTGGTGGAGGAGAGGGGATTTGTGTTGGGGGGGGTGGCAGGGGGTATGAATTGTTCTAGGAGGGGAAATGGGGGGGAGGGGATATGCTAGGAGTGGTGATTTGGGGGGATGTGTGTTGAATAGTGTGATGGGGGACACTGCAAGGAGATTAGTGGTGGAGGAGAGGGGATTTATGTTGGGGGGGGGGGTGGCAGGGGGTATGAATTGTTCTAGGAGGGGAAATGGGGGGGAGGGGATATGCTAGAAGTGGTGATTTTGGGGGGATGTGTGTTGAATAGTGTGATGGGGGACACTGCAAGGAGATTAGTGGTGGAGGAGAGGGGATTTATGTTGGGGGGGTGGCAGGGGGTATGAATTGTTCTAGGAGGGGAAATGGGGGGGAGGGGATATGCTAGGAGTGGTGATTTAGGGGGATGTGTGTTGAATAGTGTGATGGGGGACACTGCAAGGAGATTAGTGGTGGAGGAGAGGGGATTTATGTTGGGGGGGGGTGGCAGGGGGTATGAATTGTTCTAGGAGAGGGAAATGGGGGGGAGGGGATATGCTAGGAGTGGTGATTTAGGGGGATGTGTGTTGAATAGTGTGATGGGGGACACTGCAAGGAGATTAGTGGTGGAGGAGAGGGGATTTGTGTTGGGGGGGGGGTGGCAGGGGGTATGAATTGTTCTAGGAGGGGAAATGGGGGGGGAGGGGATATGCTAGGAGTGGTGATTTAGGGGGATGTGTGTTGAATAGTGTGATGGGGGACACTGCAAGGAGATTAGTGGTGGAGAAGAGGGGATTTGTGTTGGGGGGGTGGCAGGGGGTATGAATTGTTCTAGGAGGGGAAATGGGGGGAGGGGATATGCTAGGAGTGGTGATTTGGGGGGATGTGTGTTGAATAGTGTGATGGGGGACACTGCAAGGAGATTAGTGGTGGAGGAGAGGGGATTTATGTTGGGGGGGGGGGGGGTGGCAGGGGGTATGAATTGTTCTAGGAGGGGAAATGGGGGGGAGGGGATATGCTAGGAGTGGTGATTTAGGGGGATGTGTGTTGAATAGTGTGATGGGGGACACTGCAAGGAGATTAGTGGTGGAGAAGAGGGGATTTATGTTGGGGGGGGTGGCAGGGGGTATGAATTGTTCTAGGAGGGGAAATGGGGGGGAGGGGATATGCTAGGAGTGGTGATTTAGGGGGATGTGTGTTGAATAGTGTGATGGGGGACACTGCAAGGAGATTAGTGGTGGAGGAGAGGGGATTTATGTTGGGGGGGTGGCAGGGGGTATGAATTGTTCTAGGAGGGGAAATGGGGGGGAGGGGATATGCTAGGAGTGGTGATTTAGGGGGATGTGTGTTGAATAGTGTGATGGGGGACACTGCAAGGAGATTAGTGGTGGAGGAGAGGGGATTTATGTTGGGGGGGTGGCAGGGGGTATGAATTGTTCTAGGAGGGGAAATGGGGGGGAGGGGATATGCTAGGAGTGGTGATTTAGGGGGATGTGTGTTGAATAGTGTGATGGGGGACACTGCAAGGAGATTAGTGGTGGAGGAGAGGGGATTTGTGTTGGGGGGGGTGGCAGGGGGTATGAATTGTTCTAGGAGGGGAAATGGGGGGGGAGGGGATATGCTAGGAGTGGTGATTTAGGGGGATGTGTGTTGAATAGTGTGATGGGGGACACTGCAAGGAGATTAGTGGTGGAGGAGAGGGGATTTATGTTGGGGGGGTGGCAGGGGGTATGAATTGTTCTAGGAGGGGAAATGGGGGGGAGGGGATATGCTAGGAGTGGTGATTTAGGGGGATGTGTGTTGAATAGTGTGATGGGGGACACTGCAAGGAGATTAGTGGTGGAGGAGAGGGGATTTATGTTGGGGGGGTGGCAGGGGGTATGAATTGTTCTAGGAGGGGAAATGGGGGGGAGGGGATATGCTAGGAGTGGTGATTTAGGGGGATGTGTGTTGAATAGTGTGATGGGGGACACTGCAAGGAGATTAGTGGTGGAGGAGAGGGGATTTATGTTGGGGGGGGTGGCAGGGGGTATGAATTGTTCTAGGAGGGGAAATGGGGGGGGAGGGGATATGCTAGGAGTGGTGATTTAGGGGGATGTGTGTTGAATAGTGTGATGGGGGACACTGCAAGGAGATTAGTGGTGGAGGAGAGGGGATTTATGTTGGGGGGGGGGTGGCAGGGGGTATGAATTGTTCTAGGAGGGGAAATGGGGGGGAGGGGATATGCTAGGAGTGGTGATTTAGGGGGATGTGTGTTGAATAGTGTGATGGGGGACACTGCAAGGAGATTAGTGGTGGAGGAGAGGGGATTTATGTTGGGGGGGGGGTGGCAGGGGGTATGAATTGTTCTAGGAGGGGAAATGGGGGGGAGGGGATATGCTAGAAGTGGTGATTTAGGGGGATGTGTGTTGAATAGTGTGATGGGGGACACTGCAAGGAGATTAGTGGTGGAGAAGAGGGGATTTATGTTGGGGGGGTGGCAGGGGGTATGAATTGTTCTAGGAGGGGAAATGGGGGGGAGGGGATATGCTAGGAGTGGTGATTTAGGGGGATGTGTGTTGAATAGTGTGATGGGGGACACTGCAAGGAGATTAGTGGTGGAGGAGAGGGGATTTATGTTGGGGGGGGGGGTGGCAAGGGGTATGAATTGTTCTAGGAGGGGAAATGGGGGGGAGGGGATATGCTAGGAGTGGTGATTTAGGGGGATGTGTGTTGAATAGTGTGATGGGGGACACTGCAAGGAGATTAGTGGTGGAGGAGAGGGGATTTATGTTGGGGGGGGGTGGCAGGGGGTATGAATTGTTCTAGGAGGGGAAATGGGGGGGAGGGGATATGCTAGGAGTGGTGATTTAGGGGGATGTGTGTTGAATAGTGTGATGGGGGACACTGCAAGGAGATTAGTGGTGGAGGAGAGGGGATTTATGTTGGGGGGGGGGGGTGGCAGGGGTATGAATTGTTCTAGGAGGGGAAATGGGGGGAGGGGATATGCTAGGAGTGGTGATTTAGGGGGATGTGTGTTGAATAGTGTGATGGGGGACACTGCAAGGAGATTAGTGGTGGAGAAGAGGGGATTTATGTTGGGGGGGGTGGCAGGGGGTATGAATTGTTCTAGGAGGGGAAATGGGGGGGGGGGATATGCTAGGAGTGGTGATTTAGGGGGATGTGTGTTGAATAGTGTGATGGGGGACACTGCAAGGAGATTAGTGGTGGAGGAGAGGGGATTTATGTTGGGGGGGGGGGTGGCAGGGGGTATGAATTGTTCTAGGAGGGGAAATGGGGGGGAGGGGATATGCTAGGAGTGGTGATTTAGGGGGATGTGTGTTGAATAGTGTGATGGGGGACACTGCAAGGAGATTAGTGGTGGAGGAGAGGGGATTTATGTTGGGGGGGGGGGGTGGCAGGGGGTATGAATTGTTCTAGGAGGGGAAATGGGGGGGGGGATATGCTAGAAGTGGTGATTTGGGGGGATGTGTGTTGAATAGTGTGATGGGGGACACTGCAAGGAGATTAGTGGTGGAGGAGAGGGGATTTATGTTGGGGGGGGGGGTGGCAGGGGGTATGAATTGTTCTAGGAGGGGAAATGGGGGGGAGGGGATATGCTAGGAGTGGTGATTTAGGGGGATGTGTGTTGAATAGTGTGATGGGGGACACTGCAAGGAGATTAGTGGTGGAGGAGAGGGGATTTATGTTGGGGGGGGGGGGGTGGCAGGGGTATGAATTGTTCTAGGAGGGGAAATGGGGGGGAGGGGATATGCTAGGAGTGGTGATTTAGGGGGATGTGTGTTGAATAGTGTGATGGGGGACACTGCAAGGAGATTAGTGGTGGAGAAGAGGGGATTTATGTTGGGGGGGTGGCAGGGGGTATGAATTGTTCTAGGAGGGGAAATGGGGGGGGGGGGATATGCTAGGAGTGGTGATTTAGGGGGATGTGTGTTGAATAGTGTGATGGGGGACACTGCAAGGAGATTAGTGGTGGAGGAGAGGGGATTTATGTTGGGGGGGGGGGTGGCAGGGGGTATGAATTGTTCTAGGAGGGGAAATGGGGGGGAGGGGATATGCTAGGAGTGGTGATTTAGGGGGATGTGTGTTGAATAGTGTGATGGGGGACACTGCAAGGAGATTAGTGGTGGAGGAGAGGGGATTTATGTTGGGGGGGGGGGGTGGCAGGGGGTATGAATTGTTCTAGGAGGGGAAATGGGGGGGGGGGATATGCTAGAAGTGGTGATTTGGGGGGATGTGTGTTGAATAGTGTGATGGGGGACACTGCAAGGAGATTAGTGGTGGAGGAGAGGGGATTTATGTTGGGGGGGGGGTGGCAGGGGGTATGAATTGTTCTAGGAGGGGAAATGGGGGGGAGGGGATATGCTAGGAGTGGTGATTTAGGGGGATGTGTGTTGAATAGTGTGATGGGGGACACTGCAAGGAGATTAGTGGTGGAGGAGAGGGGATTTATGTTGGGGGGGGGGGGTGGCAGGGGGTATGAATTGTTCTAGGAGGGGAAATGGGGGGGAGGGGATATGCTAGGAGTGGTGATTTAGGGGGATGTGTGTTGAATAGTGTGATGGGGGACACTGCAAGGAGATTAGTGGTGGAGAAGAGGGGATTTGTGTTGGGGGGGGTGGCAGGGGGTATGAATTGTTCTAGGAGGGGAAATGGGGGGAGGGGATATGCTAGGAGTGGTGATTTGGGGGGATGTGTGTTGAATAGTGTGATGGGGGACACTGCAAGGAGATTAGTGGTGGAGAAGAGGGGATTTATGTTGGGGGGGGTGGCAGGGGGTATGAATTGTTCTAGGAGGGGAAATGGGGGGGAGGGGATATGCTAGGAGTGGTGATTTAGGGGGATGTGTGTTGAATAGTGTGATGGGGGACACTGCAAGGAGATTAGTGGTGGAGGAGAGGGGATTTATGTTGGGGGGGGGGGTGGCAGGGGGTATGAATTGTTCTAGGAGGGGAAATGGGGGGGGAGGGGATATGCTAGAAGTGGTGATTTAGGGGGATGTGTGTTGAATAGTGTGATGGGGGACACTGCAAGGAGATTAGTGGTGGAGGAGAGGGGATTTATGTTGGGGGGGGGTGGCAGGGGGTATGAATTGTTCTAGGAGGGGAAATGGGGGGGGAGGGGATATGCTAGGAGTGGTGATTTAGGGGGATGTGTGTTGAATAGTGTGATGGGGGACACTGCAAGGAGATTAGTGGTGGAGGAGAGGGGATTTATGTTGGGGGGGGGGGGTGGCAGGGGGTATGAATTGTTCTAGGAGGGGAAATGGGGGGGGAGGGGATATGCTAGAAGTGGTGATTTAGGGGGATGTGTGTTGAATAGTGTGATGGGGGACACTGCAAGGAGATTAGTGGTGGAGGAGAGGGGATTTATGTTGGGGGGGGTGGCAGGGGGTATGAATTGTTCTAGGAGGGGAAATGGGGGGGGAGGGGATATGCTAGGAGTGGTGATTTAGGGGGATGTGTGTTGAATAGTGTGATGGGGGACACTGCAAGGAGATTAGTGGTGGAGGAGAGGGGATTTATGTTGGGGGGGGGTGGCAGGGGGTATGAATTGTTCTAGGAGGGGAAATGGGGGGGGAGGGGATATGCTAGGAGTGGTGATTTAGGGGGATGTGTGTTGAATAGTGTGATGGGGGACACTGCAAGGAGATTAGTGGTGGAGAAGAGGGGATTTATGTTGGGGGGGTGGCAGGGGGTATGAATTGTTCTAGGAGGGGAAATGGAGGGGAGGGGATATGCTAGGAGTGGTGATTTAGGGGGATGTGTGTTGAATAGTGTGATGGGGGACACTGCAAGGAGATTAGTGGTGGAGGAGAGGGGATTTATGTTGGGGGGGGGGTGGCAGGGGGTATGAATTGTTCTAGGAGGGGAAATGGGGGGGGGAGGGGATATGCTAGGAGTGGTGATTTGGGGGGATGTGTGTTGAATAGTGTGATGGGGGACACTGCAAGGAGATTAGTGGTGGAGAAGAGGGGATTTATGTTGGGGGGGGTGGCAGGGGGTATGAATTGTTCTAGGAGGGGAAATGGGGGGGAGGGGATATGCTAGAAGTGGTGATTTAGGGGGATGTGTGTTGAATAGTGTGATGGGGGACACTGCAAGGAGATTAGTGGTGGAGAAGAGGGGATTTGTGTTGGGGGGGGTGGCAGGGGGTATGAATTGTTCTAGGAGGGGAAATGGAGGGGAGGGGATATGCTAGGAGTGGTGATTTAGGGGGATGTGTGTTGAATAGTGTGATGGGGGACACTGCAAGGAGATTAGTGGTGGAGGAGAGGGGATTTATGTTGGGGGGGGGGTGGCAGGGGGTATGAATTGTTCTAGGAGGGGAAATGGGGGGGAGGGGATATGCTAGGAGTGGTGATTTAGGGGGATGTGTGTTGAATAGTGTGATGGGGGACACTGCAAGGAGATTAGTGGTGGAGGAGAGGGGATTTATGTTGGGGGGGTGGCAGGGGGTATGAATTGTTCTAGGAGGGGAAATGGGGGGAGGGGATATGCTAGGAGTGGTGATTTAGGGGGATGTGTGTTGAATAGTGTGATGGGGGACACTGCAAGGAGATTAGTGGTGGAGGAGAGGGGATTTATGTTGGGGGGGGGGTGGCAGGGGGTATGAATTGTTCTAGGAGGGGAAATGGGGGGAGGGGATATGCTAGGAGTGGTGATTTAGGGGGATGTGTGTTGAATAGTGTGATGGGGGACACTGCAAGGAGATTAGTGGTGGAGGAGAGGGGATTTGTGTTGGGGGGGTGGCAGGGGGTATGAATTGTTCTAGGAGGGGAAATGGGGGGGGGATATGCTAGAAGTGGTGATTTAGGGGGATGTGTGTTGAATAGTGTGATGGGGGACACTGCAAGGAGATTAGTGGTGGAGGAGAGGGGATTTATGTTGGGGGGGGGGGGTGGCAGGGGGTATGAATTGTTCTAGGAGGGGAAATGGGGGGGAGGGGATATGCTAGGAGTGGTGATTTAGGGGGATGTGTGTTGAATAGTGTGATGGGGGACACTGCAAGGAGATTAGTGGTGGAGGAGAGGGGATTTATGTTGGGGGGGGTGGCAGGGGGTATGAATTGTTCTAGGAGAGGGAAATGGGGGGGAGGGGATATGCTAGGAGTGGTGATTTAGGGGGATGTGTGTTGAATAGTGTGATGGGGGACACTGCAAGGAGATTAGTGGTGGAGGAGAGGGGATTTATGTTGGGGGGGGGGGTGGCAGGGGGTATGAATTGTTCTAGGAGGGGAAATGGGGGGGAGGGGATATGCTAGGAGTGGTGATTTAGGGGGATGTGTGTTGAATAGTGTGATGGGGGACACTGCAAGGAGATTAGTGGTGGAGAAGAGGGGATTTGTGTTGGGGGGGTGGCAGGGGGTATGAATTGTTCTAGGAGGGGAAATGGGGGGAGGGGATATGCTAGGAGTGGTGATTTGGGGGGATGTGTGTTGAATAGTGTGATGGGGGACACTGCAAGGAGATTAGTGGTGGAGGAGAGGGGATTTATGTTGGGGGGGGGGGGTGGCAGGGGGTATGAATTGTTCTAGGAGGGGAAATGGGGGGGAGGGGATATGCTAGGAGTGGTGATTTGGGGGGATGTGTGTTGAATAGTGTGATGGGGGACACTGCAAGGAGATTAGTGGTGGAGGAGAGGGGATTTATGTTGGGGGGGGGGGTGGCAGGGGGTATGAATTGTTCTAGGAGGGGAAATGGGGGGGAGGGGATATGCTAGGAGTGGTGATTTAGGGGGATGTGTGTTGAATAGTGTGATGGGGGACACTGCAAGGAGATTAGTGGTGGAGGAGAGGGGATTTGTGTTGGGGGGGGGGGTGGCAGGGGGTATGAATTGTTCTAGGAGGGGAAATGGGGGGGAGGGGATATGCTAGGAGTGGTGATTTAGGGGGATGTGTGTTGAATAGTGTGATGGGGGACACTGCAAGGAGATTAGTGGTGGAGGAGAGGGGATTTATGTTGGGGGGGTGGCAGGGGGTATGAATTGTTCTAGGAGGGGAAATGGGGGGAGGGGATATGCTAGGAGTGGTGATTTGGGGGGATGTGTGTTGAATAGTGTGATGGGGGACACTGCAAGGAGATTAGTGGTGGAGGAGAGGGGATTTATGTTGGGGGGGGTGGCAGGGGGTATGAATTGTTCTAGGAGGGGAAATGGGGGGGAGGGGATATGCTAGAAGTGGTGATTTAGGGGGATGTGTGTTGAATAGTGTGATGGGGGACACTGCAAGGAGATTAGTGGTGGAGAAGAGGGGATTTATGTTGGGGGGGGGGGTGGCAGGGGGTATGAATTGTTCTAGGAGGGGAAATGGGGGGGAGGGGATATGCTAGGAGTGGTGATTTAGGGGGATGTGTGTTGAATAGTGTGATGGGGGACACTGCAAGGAGATTAGTGGTGGAGGAGAGGGGATTTATGTTGGGGGGGGGTGGCAGGGGGTATGAATTGTTCTAGGAGGGGAAATGGGGGGAGGGGATATGCTAGGAGTGGTGATTTAGGGGGATGTGTGTTGAATAGTGTGATGGGGGACACTGCAAGGAGATTAGTGGTGGAGGAGAGGGGATTTATGTTGGGGGGGGGGTGGCAGGGGGTATGAATTGTTCTAGGAGGGGAAATGGGGGGGAGGGGATATGCTAGGAGTGGTGATTTAGGGGGATGTGTGTTGAATAGTGTGATGGGGGACACTGCAAGGAGATTAGTGGTGGAGGAGAGGGGATTTATGTTGGGGGGGGGGTGGCAGGGGGTATGAATTGTTCTAGGAGGGGAAATGGGGGGAGGGGATATGCTAGGAGTGGTGATTTGGGGGGATGTGTGTTGAATAGTGTGATGGGGGACACTGCAAGGAGATTAGTGGTGGAGGAGAGGGGATTTGTGTTGGGGGGGGGTGGCAGGGGGTATGAATTGTTCTAGGAGGGGAAATGGGGGGAGGGGATATGCTAGGAGTGGTGATTTAGGGGGATGTGTGTTGAATAGTGTGATGGGGGACACTGCAAGGAGATTAGTGGTGGAGGAGAGGGGATTTATGTTGGGGGGGGGGTGGCAGGGGGTATGAATTGTTCTAGGAGGGGAAATGGGGGGGAGGGGATATGCTAGGAGTGGTGATTTAGGGGGATGTGTGTTGAATAGTGTGATGGGGGACACTGCAAGGAGATTAGTGGTGGAGAAGAGGGGATTTATGTTGGGGGGGTGGCAGGGGGTATGAATTGTTCTAGGAGGGGAAATGGGGGGGAGGGGATATGCTAGGAGTGGTGATTTAGGGGGATGTGTGTTGAATAGTGTGATGGGGGACACTGCAAGGAGATTAGTGGTGGAGGAGAGGGGATTTATGTTGGGGGGGTGGCAGGGGGTATGAATTGTTCTAGGAGGGGAAATGGGGGGGGGGAGGGGATATGCTAGGAGTGGTGATTTGGGGGGATGTGTGTTGAATAGTGTGATGGGGGACACTGCAAGGAGATTAGTGGTGGAGGAGAGGGGATTTGTGTTGGGGGGGGTGGCAGGGGGTATGAATTGTTCTAGGAGGGGAAATGGGGGGGAGGGGATATGCTAGGAGTGGTGATTTAGGGGGATGTGTGTTGAATAGTGTGATGGGGGACACTGCAAGGAGATTAGTGGTGGAGGAGAGGGGATTTATGTTGGGGGGGTGGCAGGGGGTATGAATTGTTCTAGGAGGGGAAATGGGGGGGAGGGGATATGCTAGGAGTGGTGATTTAGGGGGATGTGTGTTGAATAGTGTGATGGGGGACACTGCAAGGAGATTAGTGGTGGAGGAGAGGGGATTTATGTTGGGGGGGGGGGGGTGGCAGGGGGTATGAATTGTTCTAGGAGGGGAAATGGGGGGGGAGGGGATATGCTAGGAGTGGTGATTTGGGGGGATGTGTGTTGAATAGTGTGATGGGGGACACTGCAAGGAGATTAGTGGTGGAGGAGAGGGGATTTGTGTTGGGGGGGGTGGCAGGGGGTATGAATTGTTCTAGGAGGGGAAATGGGGGGAGGGGATATGCTAGGAGTGGTGATTTAGGGGGATGTGTGTTGAATAGTGTGATGGGGGACACTGCAAGGAGATTAGTGGTGGAGGAGAGGGGATTTATGTTGGGGGGGGGGGGGGTGGCAGGGGGTATGAATTGTTCTAGGAGGGGAAATGGGGGGGAGGGGATATGCTAGGAGTGGTGATTTGGGGGGATGTGTGTTGAATAGTGTGATGGGGGACACTGCAAGGAGATTAGTGGTGGAGGAGAGGGGATTTATGTTGGGGGGGGGGTGGCAGGGGGTATGAATTGTTCTAGGAGGGGAAATGGGGGGGGAGGGGATATGCTAGGAGTGGTGATTTGGGGGGATGTGTGTTGAATAGTGTGATGGGGGACACTGCAAGGAGATTAGTGGTGGAGAAGAGGGGATTTGTGTTGGGGGGGGGGGGTGGCAGGGGGTATGAATTGTTCTAGGAGGGGAAATGGGGGGGGAGGGGATATGCTAGGAGTGGTGATTTAGGGGGATGTGTGTTGAATAGTGTGATGGGGGACACTGCAAGGAGATTAGTGGTGGAGGAGAGGGGATTTATGTTGGGGGGGGTGGCAGGGGGTATGAATTGTTCTAGGAGGGGAAATGGGGGGGAGGGGATATGCTAGGAGTGGTGATTTAGGGGGATGTGTGTTGAATAGTGTGATGGGGGACACTGCAAGGAGATTAGTGGTGGAGGAGAGGGGATTTATGTTGGGGGGGGGTGGCAGGGGGTATGAATTGTTCTAGGAGGGGAAATGGGGGGGAGGGGATATGCTAGGAGTGGTGATTTAGGGGGATGTGTGTTGAATAGTGTGATGGGGGACACTGCAAGGAGATTAGTGGTGGAGAAGAGGGGATTTATGTTGGGGGGGGGGTGGCAGGGGGTATGAATTGTTCTAGGAGGGGAAATGGGGGGGGGGGATATGCTAGGAGTGGTGATTTAGGGGGATGTGTGTTGAATAGTGTGATGGGGGACACTGCAAGGAGATTAGTGGTGGAGAAGAGGGGATTTATGTTGGGGGGGTGGCAGGGGGTATGAATTGTTCTAGGAGAGGGAAATGGGGGGGAGGGGATATGCTAGGAGTGGTGATTTAGGGGGATGTGTGTTGAATAGTGTGATGGGGGACACTGCAAGGAGATTAGTGGTGGAGGAGAGGGGATTTATGTTGGGGGGGGTGGCAGGGGGGTATGAATTGTTCTAGGAGGGGAAATGGGGGGGGGGATATGCTAGGAGTGGTGATTTAGGGGGATGTGTGTTGAATAGTGTGATGGGGGACACTGCAAGGAGATTAGTGGTGGAGGAGAGGGGATTTATGTTGGGGGGGGGGGTGGCAGGGGGTATGAATTGTTCTAGGAGGGGAAATGGGGGGGAGGGGATATGCTAGGAGTGGTGATTTAGGGGGATGTGTGTTGAATAGTGTGATGGGGGACACTGCAAGGAGATTAGTGGTGGAGGAGAGGGGATTTATGTTGGGGGGGGGGGGGTGGCAGGGGGTATGAATTGTTCTAGGAGGGGAAATGGGGGGGGGGGGGATATGCTAGGAGTGGTGATTTGGGGGGATGTGTGTTGAATAGTGTGATGGGGGACACTGCAAGGAGATTAGTGGTGGAGGAGAGGGGATTTATGTTGGGGGGGGGGGTGGCAGGGGGTATGAATTGTTCTAGGAGGGGAAATGGGGGGGGGGGAGGGGATATGCTAGGAGTGGTGATTTGGGGGGATGTGTGTTGAATAGTGTGATGGGGGACACTGCAAGGAGATTAGTGGTGGAGGAGAGGGGATTTATGTTGGGGGGGGGGTGGCAGGGGGTATGAATTGTTCTAGGAGGGGAAATGGGGGGGTATGCTAGGAGTGATGATTTAGGGGGATGTGTGTTGATTAGTGTGATGAGATAAAAGGATTTGTGCTAGGAGGGGGAATTTGGGGGGTTTGTTGTAGAAGAGGTGATATGGTAGAGGGGAATTGTGCTAGGAGAGAATTTTTTTGGGGGGGGGGGGGGGGCGATTGATGCTAGTACGGATGATTGTGGGGTATTTGTGCTAGGAGGGGAAATTTGGGTGGAAGGATCTGTACTAGGAGGGGGGATTTGGAGTGGGGGGGTGGGGGAGAGGATGTGTACTTAATTGCTAGGAAGGGTTTTTTTTTTTTTTTTTTTTTTTAGGGGGCACAAAGATTTGTGCTGGGAGGGGGGATTTCAGCAGGGGGTACATTTGTACTGGAGGATGGGGAATTTAGGCTCAGGGGAAAGCATGCAGATTAGCCCAATTTGTTTTGCTGACACATAATGCTCATACATCTTGTGGGGGGGGGGGGCAGATTTGGCATGTTCACCCCGGGCGCTAGATGACCTGCTCCCAGTACTGCTGAGCACTGTCACTTGGGGGCGCTGTAAGTATCCCTAGCCCTGGGTATCTGTAGAATATTTTGAGGGGTGCTTAGAGAGGGTGTAGCATGAGCTTCACATGATCCAACCTCCGCAGAACAGACATTACTTGGTGCGCCTGAATACTTCATTAGGAGATGCGCATGATGGGAACGTGTTTTAGTTTTGGATTCATTTGTTAAGTTCATTATTTTGTTTCATCACATTCATTATGTTAAAAAGAATTCATTTTTGGAATTAATTTCATATATTCAGATTTGTTTCGTATATTCGTTGTTTCAAATCGATTCCTAAGTTATTTCGGGAATATTCCTTTTTAACGTGGTAATTCGTTATTTTGGGAGATTACTTATGCACTAGACATGTGCGGTTCATTTCGTTTTGAATTGAAATTCGGACGAATTTTTGATTCTCCAAAACTCGGATGTATCCGAATTTCCGAATTACAATAGTACCGAATTTGAACTAATCCGAAATAACGTAAAAAAAAAAAAAAAAATTCGGACGAAATTGGTTTTTTAAATCGTTTTCGAATACTTTTGGAATTCTAATACTTTTAAATTTCGAGTTAGAAAAGTTTTCGAATTCAAATCGTTTTCCATTTTCCAAAGATAGAATAGAGTAGAAAATAGAATAGAAAATATTAGAATAGAATAAACAAATAGAAAAAGAATATAATAAAAAAAAAAATGTAATAGAAAAAATATAACCATTTCCCAAAATTCAAATAGAAGCAATTCGAATTTGAATAGAATCGAAAAGAATAGATTAGAATAGGAAGATGGTTATATTCATTCTATTCTTTTCTGTTGCTTTTTTCTATACTATTGTGTTATTTTCTATTCTATTCTACTCTATTCTATTATATTATTTTCTATTATATTCAAATTATTTCTGTTTGAATTTTGGAAAATGGTTCTATTATTTCTATTCTATTCGATTGTTTTTTGAATTCTATTCTTTTCTATTCTATTCAAATTTCAGAAGATAGTTATAATCTTTCTGGACTGGAAAATAATTTTCTGGACATCCGCACTCCAAACAAATGTAGCCTTTATTGGTAAAATCAGGAATAAGCACTACAAGCCACAGCAACCAGGACAGCTGACGCGTTTCACACTACACTTAAGCCCTGTACACACGATAGGTTTTACAGATGAAAACAGTCCGATGGACTTTTTTCATCGGACAAACCGATCGTGTATGGGGCCCCATCGGTGTTTAAAAAATAGAACATGTTTCAAATTTATCCGATGGTTAAAAAACCGATAGCAAATTACTATCGTCTGTGGGGAACTCCATCAGATAAAAAACCCACGCATGCTCAGAATCAAGTCAACGCATGCTCAGAAGCATTGAACTTCATTTTTCTCGGCTCATCCGAGTGTTTTACGTCACCACGTTTGGAACGGTCGGTTTTTTGACTGATGGTGTGTAGGCAAGACTGATGGAAGTCAGCTTCATCGGTTTTCCGATGGAAAAATCCATCGGTTTAAAAACCATAGGAAATCCGATCGTGTGTACAGGGCTTTACTGTTTAATCATAGCTTTCTATTTAATTCTATTCTATTCTATTCCATTCTATTCTGTTCTTTTATTTTATAACCTATTTTGTTCTGTTTTACTCTATTATATTATATTCTTTTATTTTCTCTTATATTCTTTTCTATTCTATTCAATTTTTTTCTATTCTATTTCTTTATTTTCTATTCTCTTTCATTGTCTTTGGAAATTGGAAAACTTTTCGAATTCGAAAACTATATTAAATTGATTTGAAAACTTTCCGAATTGGAAAATTCTAATCGATTCGAATACGAGTAAACAAATCAAATTCCGAAAATGAATTAAATGGATTAAACAAATTTAACTAAACAAATAAACACATTTTTGTAAATAAAGAATCGAAACGAAACAAATTTTTTATCTCTGCACATGTCTATTATGCACTCTGTTTGGGTTGGAAGGAGGGTGATCCATCAGAATCTACGAATCATAACATGATGAATGGAACAAAATTCATTTCAGATTGATTTGTTATGTTATGATTTGGAGATTTTGATGGGTCCACCTCCATCCAACCCAAACACAATAAGTAGGAATCATCTTATTTCACTTTTATACCTTACTCTATTTATTGCCATATGTTTCCATTTCATATGTAGTGCGTTTTTCATAATAATGAAAAATGTTAATGCAACATAAAAACCAAATGGATCCGAATCAATGTGGATCATTCTTTGGATGCTTCAAACATTAACAAAAAGCCCCAAACTATCACATCCTGTCATCCAAAATGGAACAAAGGAATACAAATGAACCACTTCAATACCAGCCACTTATACACCTTCCTGCCCAGGCCAATTTTCAACTTTCAGCGCTGTCGCAATTTGAATGACAATTGCGCGGTCATGCAACACTGTACCCAAACACATTTTTTATCATTTTGTTCCCACAAATAGAGCTTTCGTTTGGTGGTATTTGATCACCTCTGCGATTTTTATTTTTTGCGCAACAAATAAAAAAAGAGCGAAAATTTTGAAAAAAACAAAGTTTTTCTTTGTTTCTGTCATTTTTTTTAAAAATAAGTACCTTTTCTTCTTCAATGACGGGCACTGATATGGCTGCACTAACGGGCACTGATAAGGCGGCACTGATGGGCACCGATGAGGTGGCACCAATGAGGTGGCACTGATGAGGCGGCACTGATGATGGGCGGCACTTATGGGCACTGATATGTGGTACTGGTATGCGGCACTGATGGGCACTCATAGGCGGCACTGATGGGCACTCATAGGCGGCACTGATGGGCACTCATAGGCGGCACTGATGGGCACTCATAGGCGGCACTAATGGGCACTCATAGGCGGCACTGATGGGTACTTATGGGTGGCACTGATAGGTGGCACGGACGGGCACTGATAGGTGGGCACTGATGGGCACAGATGGGCACTGATAGGTGGCACTGATGGACACTGGTAGGTGGCACTGATAACACTGGTGGGTGGCATCGCTGGGCATCACAAATTTTGTTAGTGCCATGATGGTGCCAGTCAGTGCCCATTTGTGGGCACTGATTGGCATATGTTGTGCATATATTTGTACATGTGGATGGCCATGGGGGACTTACCTGGCCATTCACATGTTAGGTGCTTCCCTGGTGGTCCTGGGCGGCATCCTGGTGGTCCAGTGTGGGCATCCGAGGGGGGGCTGCGCTGATAAACAATGTTTAGAAGAGCCACCAATCGGCTCTCCTCTACTCGCGTCTGTCAGACGCGAGTGAGGAAAAGCCGATCAACGGCTCTTCCTGTTCACATCGTGATCAGCTTTGATTGGACACGGCTGATCACGTGGTAAAGAGCCTCCGCCGGAGGCTCTTTACCGAGATCGGTGTTGCGGTGTGTCAGACTGACACACCGCACCACCGATCGCCGCGATGCGCGCCCCCACGGGCGCGCGGCGTCTGTTATTCTGCTGGACGTCATATGATGGCCAGTCAGGATAACTGAACCACCGCCCGGACGTCAATCTCCTATTGACCGGGCGGGAAGTGGTTAATTAGTTGTTTCATTGTAATTTTTTTCAGATTTGTTGATATTTGTTACTATTGTAATTTGGAGATCTGGACACCTCTGAATCTTCAAATAACGAAAATTTCATCCGAATTTTGATATGTAATGAAAGTAATCGCAAATGTCTAAATTCAGTTCAGGGCTGTCCGGAATTTTTTTTCCTGAACACAGGACTCTGCCCTCACCTCTGGTCCTTGGGGAAGGGAAGAGGGGACCAAGACCAATCAGTGGCCTCCCAGCTAGTCTAGTTTTGAGCTCTCAACATCCAAAACCAATACATTCAGGGCCATCGCAACAGGAACCAAAATGTTGAACTCACCTTTGCCCTACAGGGACATGAGGAGCCATGTAAACATTTTCCTACCTAATCCTACAAGTTCTGCAATTATCTATTCTAGCCAGATGGGGGAGCCCTCTACAAAATACACAGCAATACAAAAAATAATGGCTATGGTCTCTCTACCTTACCTATGGACTTCCAAGTGAGGAAACATATATTATTATTATTATTCAGGATTTATATAGCGCCAACAGTTTACGCAGCGCTTTACAATATAAAAGGGAGACAATACAGTTATAATACAATAAAATACAAGAGGATAAAGAGGGCCCTGCTCAGAAGAGCTTACAATCTAATAGGGTGGGGCAGGTGGTACAAAAGGTTGAAACTGTGGGGAATGAGCTGATGTAAGTGGTAAAATATTAGTTGGAGACGTGGTAGGCTTCCCTGAAGAGATGAGTTTTCAGGGATCGCCTGAAGGTAGCAAGACAAAAGTAGGGGATAGCCGGACAGGTTGAGGTAGTGAGTTCCAGAGGATGGGAGAGGCTCTGGAGAAATCTTGGAGACGAGCATGGGAGGAGGAGACGAGAGAGCTGGACAGTAGGAGGTCTTGAGAAGAGCAGAGAGGACGGTTTGGGATATGTTTGGAGACAAGATTGGTGATGTAGCTCGGGGCAGAGTTGTGAATGACTTTGTAAGTTGTGGTTAGTATTTTGAATGTAATTCGCTGGGTGATCGGGAGCCAGTGTAGGGATTGGAGGAGAGGGTTGGCAGACACTGAGCGGTTGGTAAGGTGGATAAGTCTGGCAGCAGCATTCATGATAGACCTAATAGGGGATAGCCTATGGAGAGGCAGGCCAATAAGAAGTGTAGCAAGGTGTTACTTTGGCACGTAGCTCATGGACTACAGTTTGTGCCTATAAGAACTTAGCTCTTTCCATTATCCGTTGCCCCATAGTGCTGCAAGTTGTTTGGTTTAGCTATGGTAGGACAATGCATGACAGATCTTGTGGTGCGGAGAGACACAGACTCTATTGTTACGGGTCAGGAATGGACTAGAAGGCCCACAACGCCACTTGCTGGGAAGGAGCATGGCGCCACACACTGCCTGCTGGGAGGACCTTCTAAAAGGAGAGGCGGGGCTTGTGTTCTGTCTCTGGGGACGCCATCTGGCAAGCAGTAAGAGGCCTGCAGTGAGGGTGCTTGGCCGGAAAAGCCCGGGCCTAAAGTGACGGAGGCCGGACCGCCTGTCGGAGGGATCCCATTAACATCCCTGCTGATCGGACTGGAGAGAGAGAGACAACTCGGCACTCCTGAGCATCCAGAGTCACCTATCCACCAACGCCTGGCGACTGGCTAAGCGGAGGACTGGGGACAACGACTCGTCCGGAGGCCGTGAACCAAGAGGGCCCTGTCGGACGATCCCATCGAGGCAAGGCCTCATGTGGTGAGAGGGCACCCGCCCGCAGATACAACTAACTGTGTTGCAGGAAGGTGACTTCCACAACTTTACTTGTTTGCTTAGGCTTGCTGGTATCTGCAGTACCGCAAGCCGAGTCACGTTGCATCCAGGATTAAGTTAGCGCCTTGATAAGGATCAGCATTCATCTGTTCCTTCTCATCATATACTTTAACTGTTCAATCTTCTTCCATTTCCCTTTGGATTACAAATTATTAATGTGCACCAACCAAGGCTAGCGAAGACTACTGTTAACCAGAAGGAACAATTGCAGGATTCAGCTTGTCCATCTGAACTAATACAGTAGGACGCGTGTATGGGAATTACCCGCTAGGGGGAACCAAAAGGCATATAGACTCATACCTTAATATAACTTGTTTATACAGTTATTATATTT
Organism: Rana muscosa; assembly: GCA_029206835.1. Lineage (NCBI taxonomy): Eukaryota > Metazoa > Chordata > Amphibia > Anura > Ranidae > Rana > Rana muscosa. The sequence continues at coordinate 231,190,040 of CM055126.1, forward strand.
CTAAGAGCTGAGTGAGACCTGGTGGAGAGGTGCTCCAGTGTTAACATATTGCATTGGGGGAATCCCTCCGCTGTGTACGTACCCAGGTCAGGCCTTATTTTTGCATTGTTCAACCTGATTGTTATTGAATATACCACTGACTCTCACAGGGCCCTGTTTGAAGTCAACTGTTAATGTTTGACTGTGTCTATTTTTCTCATTCACCAAGTAAATATTCACTTCTTGGTTAAACTGCATTTGGTGTGGAGTCTTATCTGGTGTCATAGGAAAGGTGGCCAATACAAGGTAATAAAGCTTAACTGTATTTGCATTGTTACATGGTGTCATTGTGGTTCCCAACTGCCAGTGGGTTCCACAATCGGTGCATTGTCCAGTTGTGCCAAGGGGAATCAAGCCAAACTTACAGGGGGTTTGACAGACAGAGTACAGGCCCAAAACTAAGCAGCAGCTCCTACGGGGGCAGTGCTACAGAACGGAGTTGCATATATGTGTTTCCATATATTGTTGATGTATGTTTTCTTCACTTGGAGGTCCAGAGGTAAGGTAGGGGCCCATACCCATTTTTTTGTTTTGTTTTGTTTCTACAGTATTACTGACATGAGGAGTCACCAAACATAAGAACAAATGGGGTGCTGGATTCACATTTTCTAAGGGTCACTGACATTGTCACTGGACACATTGACTCTAATTTGGTAGAACTTCACAAAACAGAGACTCCCCTTTGGAACAGGGGAAGGAGCCAGAGTTGAGAATCAACATACATACAATTCAATGAGAGCACCAAACAAATGTCCACGAGTCCAAGGGTACCAAACACGCTTTCCCTTTATTAGGGCTACAAATGATATATGTTTTGAAGCCTTGATGAAGGGGGAAGTTGTTTGGCCCCCAAAATGCATTGGTTTTTCTGCAATTATCAAAAATAACTTTGGGCTCTTAATGTACACACGGCCGGGAATCCCGTCTATTTGAAAACCGTCGGTTTTCCTGACAGGATTCCTGGCAAGCTTGCCTTGCAAAGCCGTGTATACACACGTCCCCTCAAACGACCCGCCGTTCTGTTGAATGGCAAGAACGCGGTGACGTCAAAGACTACGACGAGCCGGCTAAATTAAGTTGTATGCTACCGCGCATGCGTCAAAGTGTTATCAAGCATGCACGGTTTCTTTCCCCTGCAGGTAAGCATACAGACGACTGGTTTTCTCGGCAGGAAACACTCTGCCGGGAATCCCGACGGGAAAATAGAGAGCAGGTTTTCTATTTTTCCCGAGCAGTTTTCCTGTCGGGAAAACTGCTAGGGAGCATACACACACGCGGGATTCCCCGCCAAAAGCTCTCCTGGCAGTTTTCCTGACGGGAAAACCGGTCGTGTGTACAAGGCTTTAGATGTTTGTTTGGCACTCTTGTTGGGTTTTATGTATGAGGAGCCTCCAGTCAGACCAGTCTACACCACCACTCTTAACCCTTTCTAAAAGGAACAACCATGCTCTCCAGCTCCAGCAGGTTCTTGCATATGGAACATGTTCTCAATAACCAGAACCTCCAGACCTGATAACAATTAAACGTTGTGCTCTTATAGAGATAAAGGCCACAGTCTGGCCCACCCAAGGTGTGCAGGACACTAAACTGGCCCTTTATCTAGAAAGTTTGGAGACCCCTGCTCTAGAAGCCAGAAATAATTGTAGCAGGCAGCGCTACTCCAGTGATCTCCACTAGCTTTGGGGTCCAGCGCCAAGCGGCTGCCCTGCTGTATTATGAACACAGGAGACCGGTCGCTGGGCATGGGTGCCATTCAGAGAACACTTTGCAAATTCTCAATGAATGCAAAGGGATTGCTTTACTAAAACTGGAGAGCGCAAAATCTGGTGCAGCTCTGCATAGAAACCAATCAGCTTCCAGGTTTTTTTTTGTCAAAGTTTAATTGAACAAGTTGAACTTAGAAGCTGATTGGCTACCATGCACAGTGGCACCAGATTTTTCACTCTCCAGTTTTAGTAGATCAGCCCCAAAGCGTTCTCTGATTGGACGAGTTGGGAAGGCCGGGCGGTGACAGAATGCTCTCTACCTTGAATATCCATACTAGGAATTCTAGGCCCTAGTTTTTATGCTATTCAATGTGTAAACTCAATACTACAATAAGAGGGGAGGTGGGGAGAAACGCAACAACCATAGTGTAGTATGTAAAATGTAATTTTAATAGAAAATGTAAAAACGCACTCACAAAGTTAAAATAGAGCTCAGCATGACAGTCAGGTAGACTCTGGGACAGAGATCGGGCAGCCAACCAGGATGCCTTGCCTTAGCCACCAGCAAGAGAGCAGAGATGGAATGGCAGGAGGGAACCGCCGCCACTGGAAAGCCGAAGCCGTGAAAGGAACACAGGGCCCAGAACTTGAAGCTACCTTATGTTGTTGGAGAATGCTGGAGCTGGAACAGGAACGCGTTTCTAAGCAAGTGGCTGCAAAAGAAGCAAGGTTGCTTTGAAACGCATTCCTGTTCCAGCTCCAGCCTTTTCCAGCAGCAGTTCCCTGCTTCCATTCCACCTCTGCTCCCTTGCAAGACATTCTGCTTGTCAGTCCTATTTCTGTCCTAGGGGCTACCTGACTGTCTGTTATGCAGAGCTCTATTTTAACTTTGTGAGTGCATTTTTATATTTTCTATGAAAATTTAATTTTACATGCTACACTATGGTTGTTGCGATTCTCTTCCCCTCCATACCTTCCAACTTTTGTCTGACGTGGCAGCAAGGGACACCTATTAGCAAAAGTATGTAGGCATAGAACACACCCCCTGCCACGCCCCCTCAAGATAGAATTATGCAAAAAAAATGATTAGTTAAATCCACAGGTGCTTTTTTTTATTTTTATACTGGCTTTTGACAAATTCACAGATGAAGTTCCAGAACTCAGAAGACCTGCTTTCCAGAACTTTGTCCCTGAACAGACAGGGCCCTAAACCCTGGGACCACTCAGTAAAGCATTCAGGCCCACCAGGGCCGCTTTAATATCGATTGGACCCTGGGCAAACATTTTCTTGCCCTGCGTCCCCACCTGCTCTGAGACATACAATAAATAGCAGCTAGACTCAATATTAGTTTACTGAATCAGATCAGGCAGCGATTGCGATTTGTTGCCAGAGGTATCATTACTGCTCACTGACTGGCTGCTATAGGTTGCAGCACACATTATGGTTTACTGATTATTTGCTAGAGGTTACAGCACATGACTTCTGCATGTTAATTGGTTGATTGAGATTACTGTACATCAATACTGCTCACTGATTGGTTGCTAGAGGTTACTGGGCATCCTTACCACTCACTAATTTGTTGCTAGAGGTTACTTCACATTATTACTGCTCACTGATTGGTTGCTAGAGGTTATTACTGCAGTCTGCGGCTGTTTACACATTATTGCCACCGCTATTTACATATCAATGCTGCCGATCCGTGGCTAATTGCATATTAATGCCGCCTCTATTTACATATCAATGCAGCTTATTTACATGTAAACACAGGGTCTGCAGTCGAGTCATCTGTACCTGGCAATAGGGCAGCGCTGGGCAGCATTAGTAACAGAACTTCACACTGAGATATCGGGACACAGCACAGGACTGAAACTTCAAGGGACAAAGGGAATTTAAAATGGGGTAGTTGGCACGTATGAAGCAGCTGCTTTGGGCCCCATAACAATGATGGGCCCAGGGGCAGCTGCCCCTTTTGCTCTGCCTTAAATACAGCCCTGAGGCCGACCCAGCTGCAGCCTGCCATTGACAGGCTGCCTGCAGCAGGGTTGGATGCTGCACCTGCCCTTCCCGGGTGTACTAAAGCGCCCCGGGAGGGACATACTGCAGCCTAATGGCCCAGTGCGCAAGGCGCTTTACGTTGCATCCCCAGCACCTTCAAGATGAAAGGGCCGCTTTTAATGCATGCTAGTGCATCATATTGCTGCATATTTACAAAGATTATATTTTTAAAGCTTAAAAATAACTTTTGAAACAACCATACCATATTAAAGCTTGTATAAGATTTGCGCCTTTGGGTTTACATCCACTTTAACCCGCCGGACGCGCGCCAAACAAAGCGATGATGTCATCTTGCAGAAGCTGAGCATTACCGACCTGTTTAAGGCCTTTTGATTACAGCTTGGGCTAATTTTATTGTATCCGTTGTTTGAACAAAGTTCACGCTGCAGATAAAAGTGTTAAGGTGTTGCCGTATATAAAAAAAAAAAAAAAAAAAAAAAAAAAGATAATCGAAATGCTCCGCCATCAATAATTCAGGTTGCTGCAGTGTAAAGCGCTGTGTTAATTATTCATGGTGAAGCACTCTGTTTTATGGCAGCAGTAGTTAGTCAATGCCAATGTGGTCAGCTGTGAGTTCCAAGGAGGATGAGACAGCCGGCGTTATCAAGAGAGGTCTTAAAGGCGCAGTCCTTAAATTAGTACAAAATGTTGTCCTTGAAAAAAAAATCTATAATTGAAAAAAACTATAACAACCGTCTCCCATAAAACCATCCTGTAGCTTCTCAGGGGATTGGTTCCTCATCATCACATTCTTATTATTATTATTCTTCAGGATTTATGTAGCGCCAACAGTTTGCGCAGCGCTTTACAACATGGGGGCAGACAGTACAGTTACTAAACAATTCAATACAGGAGGGATCAGAGGACCCGGCTTGTTAGAGCTTACAATTTAGAAGGGAGGGTCAAGTGATACAAAGGGTAATAGCTGTGGGGGGTGATCAGATGGAGAAAATGAAAATAAAGTTGTTAGGTGTGGGTAGAATAGGCTTCTCTGAAGAGGAGGGTTTTCAGGGATCGTCTAAAAGCTAATAGAGTAGGCGATAATCGGACAGATCGGGGTAAGGAGTTCCATAGGATTGGAGAAGCTCTGGAAAAGTCCTGGAGGCGAGCATGGGAGGAGGTGATGAGGGAGCTAGGCGTTTTTGCATTTGCTTTAACCACTTAAGCCCCGAACCATTTTGTAGCTAAAGGACCAGGCCCCTTTTTTGCGATTCGGCACTGCGTCGCTTTAACTGACAATTGCGCGGTGGTGCGACGTGGCTTCCAAACAAAATTGGCGTCCTTTTTTTCCCCACAAATAGAGCTTTCTTTTGGTGGTATTTGATCACCTCTGCGGTTTTTATTTTTTGTGCTATAAACAAAAATAGAGCGACAATTTTGAAAAAAATGCTAAATTTTTTACTTTTTGCTATAATAAATATCCCCAAAAATATATAAAAAAATATATTTTTTCCACAGTTTAGGCCAATACGTATTCTTCTACATATTTTTGGTAAAAAAAATCGCAATAAGCGTTCATTGATTGGTTTGCGCAAAAGTCATAGCTTCTACAAAATAGGGGACTGTTTTATGTCATTTTTATTAATAATTTTTTTTTTTTTTTACTAGTTATGGCGGCGATCAGCGCTTTTTATCATGACTGCGACATTATGGCGGACACTTTTGACACCATTTTGGGACCATTGTCATTTTTACAGTAATCAGTGCTATAAAAATGCACTGATAACTGTAAAAATTATACTGGCAGTGAAGGGGTTAACCACTAGGTGGCGCTGCAGGGGTTAAGTGTTTCCTAGGGAGTGATTGTTACTGTGAGGGGGCGTGGCTACACGTGACACGTCACTGATGACCATTTCCGATCACGGGGAACGGTCACCAGTGACAGTGTCACCAGGCAGAATAGGGGAATGCCTTGTTTACAAAGGCATTCCCCTGTTCTGCTCTTGCCGACCGCAATCGCGGGACTCCCGGGAACATCGAGTTCCCGGGACCCGCGGCCGCACCCACAGGGTGGCAGATTTAAAGGGACGTAGCTGTACGCCAATGTGCCTGCCCGTGCCATGTTGTCGACGTACATCGACGTGCGCCGGTCGCCAACTGGTTAATCCTGATGTACTGAGGGCCAATCTCATTTCTTGAGGCCCTAAAATGCCAGGACAGTACAAATACCCCCCAAATTACCCATTTTTGGGAAGTAGACAGTCCAAGGTATTTAGCAAGAGGCATGGCGAGTTTTTTGAAGTTGTAATTTTTTTGGCATCATTTTTTGGAAAATGCAGTAATTCTTCACAACTTTTTATATATATATATATATATACTGTCACCAGTGCAGTGCAGTGTCATCATACAACTGGTGTGGTGGTGATCAGAGATGCTGATTGGTGATAGTACGAAAAAAAAAATGTATAATTTTTTTACATTTTTTCTTTTTACTTTTTTTTTTAACACACTGTGACCAGAGCAATATAATGTTACCATAGTAGCATTGTACTACTCTGGGGAAGTGATCAGGATTTTTTTTTTTTACACATTATGAATAGAGTTGCCACCTCATCCCTTTAAAACCTGAACACATATGAATTACACAGGTTCTGTGGCTGATTAAGGTGGTAATTAAACTCACTTGGTGCCTCATCTGCATTCAATTAGCCTCAGAACCTCTGTAATTTATATGTGTTCGGGTTTAAAGGGATGAGGTGGCAACCCTAAATGGATCGACGCAAGGCCGGTGCCGGCATTATTTGGCCATAGGCCAGGCGGGAACCGGTTAATAACTGTTTTTTCTGTCTCTAGCATCCAATCAGTTTATACAGTATGTAATCATTTAAAAATATTAAAGCTGAGGTTATGATTAACTTCAGCTCTCCTCCCCCTATTTCCAACAGCTCAGACAAGCTGTATAAATTCTGCACTTTGAACAGATGTAGAGAAGAGAAGACTGCAGATAAACAGGTACAACTTAAGTAGGAGGATTTGTTTAATCTCTGAGTATCATCTGAGACCAGTCACTTCACTGGGTACATGGAAGGGTTTACAACCACTTTAAGGTAATGCGCAAGGCTGGTGCGCCCTCTGTTTTTTGTTTTTCCAGTGTTCATTGCTGGAACATCCACCTTGAGCGCAGGAGGTTGTTCATTTTGCTTGTAGTCTGCATGAAGATTCAGCCTGCTCCTCCAGTACCAGTGTTTCTCAACTCCTGTCCTCAAGGTGCCCCAACAGGTCATGTTTTCAGGCTATCCATTATTTTGCACATGTGATTTGATCAGTTTCACTGCCTTAGTAATTACCACGGCTCTTTCATCTGAGGGAAATCCTGAAAACATGACCCGTTGGGGCGCCTTGAGGACTGGAGTTGAGAAACACTGCTCCAGACTGACTTCCACCCATTTTTTTTGTTTTTCGGATCATTTGTTATGATCGCAATTCGTAAATTCATAAATTCGAAGATTCGAAAAACTGAAAAAAAAATTTGAAAGAATAACGAACTAACTAATAATAACTGAAGCCTTGTACACACGGACGGGAATCCCGTCGGGAAAAAAAACTTTGGTTTTCTCGACGGGATTCCTGGCAAGCTTTTCTTGCCAAGCCCTGTGTACAGACGGCCATTCAAAAAAAACGCAGTTCTTTTGAATGGCAAGAACGCGGTGACGTCATCGACTACGACGAGCCGGCGCTCGTCACCTTAGATGCCATCGCCGCCATCTTGCTATACCCCACACTAACCTTGTATGCTACCGCGCATGCATCAAAGTCTTTTCGAGCATGCGCAGGTTTACCTCAGACAGGTAAGCATACAGACAACCGGTTTTCTCGGCAGGAAAACTCTGCAGAGAATCCCGACGAGAAAAATAGAGAGCAGGTTCTCTAATTTTCTCGTTGAGATTCCCGGCAGTTTTCCTGTCGAGAAACCATACACACCAACGGTTTTCTCGGCAAAAAGCTCTCCCAGCAGTTTTCTTGCCCGAGAAAACCGGCCGTGTGTACGAGGCTTAACTATTAAATTATAGGTATTGGAATTTCCTTTTAAATTTGTCTGTTAAGCCCTGTACACACGATCGGATTTACTATGGATTTTAAACCGATGGATTTTTCCATCGGAAAACCGATGAAGCTGACTTCCATCAGTCTTGCCTACACACCATCAGTCAAAAAACCGATCGTCCCAAACGCCGTGACGTAAAACACTCCGGCGAGCCGAGAAAAATTAAGTTCTATGCTTCTGAGCATGCGTCGACTTGATTCTGAGCATGCGTGGGTTTTTTCTCCGATGGAGTTCCACACAGACGATAGTAATTTGCTATCGTTTTTTTTTTTTCCATCGGATAAATTTTAAACATGTTCTATTTTTTTAACACCGATAGAAAAAAGACCAATGGGGCCCATACACAATCGGTTTGTCCGATGAAAAAAGTCCATCGGATTGTTTTCATCTGTAAAACCGATCGTGTGTACAGGGCTTTAGTGAACGTAACAAATACAAATTTATCCGAAGTTACGAATTATCCGAAATAACTAATGCCGTATCTAAACAAATGGAACAGAACAAATTAATAATAAATAATAATAATAATAAAAAGTTTTTATTATTGTTATTTATTATTATTAATTTGTTAGGTTCATTCGTTTAGATACGGCATTCGTTATTTCGGATAATTCGAAACTACAAGTCCCATGGTACATTGCAAGACATTAAAGTGGTTGTAAACCCAATAATGTTTTTTTTTTTTTTTCACAACCACCTGTAAGAGAAAGGCATAATGAGCTAATATGACTAGCATAATAGCTCATTATGCATCACTTGCCTTAGATCGGGGCCCCCGAAGCCGTCCTCGTCTCCCTCTTCAGCCGCATCCATCGCTGCGGCGATAGCCGGAAGGTTACTTCCGGGTATCGCCCCTGCAGCCAATCACAGCGCCGCTCCGGCGCTGTGATTGGCCGGAGCGGCGGAGACGTCACTCTGCGCATGCGCGCGAGAGCCTTTTCATTCGGCTACGCCCAGCGATTGCTGGGAAGTAGCCGATTTTGTGAATGGGATTAACCCCATGAATGCGCCGTTGTCTACGGCGCGCATGCGCCGTAGACAGCGGCGACTGTCTTTTTAGTAAATATCTCCTAAACCGTGTAGGTTTAGGAGATATTTCTTGCACCTACAGGTAAGCCTTAATCTAGGCTTACCTGTAGGTGCAAGTTGAAAAAGTGGGTTTACATCCACTTTAACAATCACAGGCATGATTCCTAGAGGCAGAGGCATGATGGGATTTGTAGTTTCACTACAGCTGGAGGACCAAGGTTACCTACCCCTGCCTTAAAGAAACAAAACCTTTTTTTTTTTTTTTTGTAGGGTTACAGCCACAGCAGAGAAAAGCCAGGTCACCAACCTGACCATAAATGTATAAATCTCAGGACTGGATGGACAGGAATTCATTTGGCAGGTAAATCAGCTATCATGTATGTATTTTTTCTGTGTATTTAGCTGCTTGCCCGATGCTGAGCTTAAAGTGGTTGTATACCCTCATTGTCACTCTTACCTATAGGTAAGCCTATAATAAGGCTTACCAATAGGTAGTGGAAATATCTCCTAAACATTTAAGAGATATCTACCTTGTCGTGGGCCGATGATGTAATCGGCGCATGCGCTGTGAAGAAACGGCCCTCCGAGATGTTTTCTTCACTAGCAAGTGCCGTGACTGACGGCTCCCGCGCTCAACTCTGGCCAGTCACAGAGCTGGAGTCCGCCGCCCCCCCCCCCCCCCCCGGATGGAAGAGGGGCGAAGATGGATGCGGCCACCAGCGGGGACAGCGCGGGCTTTGTTTGCAGGTAAGTGCCACATAATGGGTTAGTATGCGATGCATACTAGCCCATTATGCTTATACTTTGCAGGGGAAAAAAAGAGGAAGTAAAACCCATCAGGGTTTACTTCCTCTTTAAAGTGGTTTTAACCACTTAAGGACCGCCGCACCACGATGTACGTCGACAGAATGGCACGGCTGGGTACAAGGGCGTACAGGTACGTCCCCTTTAAGATCCCAGCCGTGGGTCGCGCGTGCTCGCGACCCGGTCCGAAGCTCCATGACCGCACCCGTGGACCCGATCACCGCCTGTGTCTCGTGATCAGGTCACAGAGCTGAAGAACGGGGAGAGGTAAGTGTAAACAAACCTTTCTCCGTTCTTCCTAGTGGCATGTCAGTGATCGTCTGTTCCCTGTCATAGGGAACGACGATCAGTGATGTCACACGCCAAGCCACATCCCCTACAGTAAGAATCACTCACTAGGGCACACTTAACCCCTACAGCGCCACCTAGAGGTTAACCCTTCACTGCCAGTGTCATTTTCACAGTAACCAGTGCATATTTATAGCACTGATCGCTGTAAAAATGACAATGGTCCCAAAATGTGTCAAAAGTGTCCGATGTGTCCGCCATAATGTCGCAGTCATGATAAAAATTGCAGATCACCGCCATTAGTAGTAAAAAAAAAAAAAATATTAATAAAAATGCCATAAAACTATCCCCTATTTTGTAGACGCTATAACTTTTGCGCAAACCAATCACTATATGCTTATTGCGATTTTTTTTTTAACCAAAAATATGTAGAAGAATACGTATCGGTCTAAACTGAGGAAAAAAATGTTTTTTTATATATTTTTTGGGGGATATTTATTATAGCTCTATTTTTGTTTATAGCGCAAAAAATAAAAAACGCAGAGGTCATCAAATACCACCAAAAGAAAGCTCTATTTGTGGGGAAAAAAGGACGTAAATTTTGTTTGGGAGCCACGTCGCACGACCGCGCAATTGTCAGTTAAAGCGACGCAGTGCCGAATCGCAAAAAGTGGCCTGGTCCTTTAGCAGCAAAATGGTCCGGGGATTAAGTGGTTAAAGGCGCAAGGTTTTATATCTTAATGCATTCTATGCATTAAGATTAAAAACCTTCTGTGTGTAGCAGCCCCCTCAGCCCCCCCCCCTAATACTTACCTGAGCCCCATTTCTATCCAGCGATGTTGCACGAGTGCCTCGGCCGCCCGGGACTCTCACTCTTGATTGGCTGAGACACAGCAGCGGCGCCATTGGCTCCCGCTGCTGTCAATCAAAGTTAGTTAGCCAATCAGGAGAGAGAGGGAGCGTGGGCCTAACCACGGCTCCATGTTTGAATGGACACACGGAGCTGCGGCTCAGCTCAGGTGCAAGCAGCTTGCTATGGGGGGCATTCGACAGGAGGAAGGGGCCATGAACAACGGAAGAGGGACCCAAGAAGAGGAGGATCGGGGCTGCTCTGTGCAAAACCAATACACAGAACAGGTAAGTATAACAGGTTTGTTATTTTTAAAGAAAAAAAAAATGAGACTTTAGTATCACTTTAAAGCTTTGCGAATTGAACCTGTTTTTGGCCTGACGTTACTTTAATTGATTGTCGGCAAACACGGTAGTAGCAACAGTCATTGTTTGCGGTAATGGGAAGGAAACCTTGACTGCAGTGACCTTTGTACACAACAAATATCTGTATGTGTGTGTGTGCAAACACCTCTTATCTCTCCCTTCTGTACTTTGGTATGTGCAGCATTTTCGGGGTTAATCATTCATTATAGTCACGCACACGCCTAACGCCATCTCTACCGCCGGAGAGAGTCAGAGCGTGGATAAAGAGGTGGCCTGTTGCTGGGGGAGCCACCAAAACAAACACGAATCGCGCCTTTTCTGTGATATCACGGAGTGCATTCCGACACATTCCACAACAACCGAAGGACACCTAGAAACCCAGAGAGGCCTCGCTGTGTGGAGAAAACTGCGAAACGAGAAAAAAAAAAAATATGAATGAAAATGTCAACAAACGCCAAGCCCAAATAAACAAAAAGGTCAATGATGCGTTCATTTAACCCTTTCACTGCCCGCACAGTTTTTTTTTTCCCCACACATGTTTAAAACATAATTTCTTGGAGTCAACGTGGCAGCATACACGTGGTAGTATGCTGCCATGGATTGGCGCCAGAAAAGGAAAGTATATGTAGCACTACCCCCGTAGGAGCTGCTGGTTTAAGTTTTGGGCCTGTAATCTGCCTAACAACCCCTGTAATTTGGTGGGCAGGTGCCCTCTGAACACATGAGACCTCGCCTCGCTGGTATTCTCCGCTTGGGCCCTCTTGGTTCTCGGCCTCCGGACGGGTCGTGGTCCCTGGTCCTCCGCTTAGCCGCTCACAAGGCGTCGGTGGATAGGTGACTCTGGATGCTCGGGAGCATAGAGCGGTCCCTCTCCCTGGTCCGATCAGCAAGGCTGTGACAGGAATCCCTCTGACAGGTGATCCGGCCTCCGTCACTTTAGGCCCAGGCTTCTCCGGCCTAAGCACCCTCGCTGCAAGCCTCTTGCCTCTTGCAAGATGGCGTCCCAAGAGACGGAACACAAGCCTCGCCTTGTCTTAAATAAGTTCTTCCAGCAGGCTGTGCGTGACGCCACGCACCCTGGCAGCCCAGTGGCGTTGTGGGCCTTGTAGTCTATTTCTGACCCATAGCAATAGAGTCCCTGTCTCTCCACACCATAAGGTCCACCATGCATTGTTCTTATCATAGCTGAACCAAATTGCAGCAGTATGATACAAACGGACAACAACAGGAAGCACAAACTGTAGTCCATAAGCTATGTGCAAAAGTGACACCTTGCTACACATACAATACAATTTTTTAGTTTTTTAGGTGCCAATCCAGCAATCATTTTAGGCCTGAATGTTGGAAACATTTTTTTTTGGATGGGATTTTTAAGGCCCATTAGATGCCCTGTAAAAAAGGCTGCACTGCTTCTGCCAGAAGCGATCAGCCAGGAAACTGTCGGCCCAGTCCGTCCCCGCTCCACACTCATCCTCAACTAATTTCCACTCGCCAAATGTAAGCAGGCGAGTGGAAATTTTGAAGGCTGCCATAAATATTCAAGCTGCCTGTTCTGCCCTCCCTCCCACTCTGCCTATATAAGCTTCTAGAAGCCAGGGGGAAGTAGCAGAACACTGCACTGCTGCTCAGGCCTCAGACTACTTATGGGCTCTCCCTCCACCTTCTGTGCACACCTCCCCAGGGATTGGCTGAAGTGTCAAAAATATTCAAGCTGCCTGTTCTGCTCTCCCCTTCCACTATGCTTATAGAAGCCTCTAGAAGCCAGGGGAACGTAGAAGAACAACAGCCTGTGAAACACTGAGCAGCTCTAGGCTATCAACCCCCTCCTCCACTGCATACAGAGGAACTAAACTGAATTTTGCTACCAAACTACTCTAAGCTAGGAGGGTGCTACAAGGTTTTACCTTTACATACACTTTAAAATATTACACATATAGGTAGAGGTCTGTACAAAAGACCAACAGGAAGGGCTGTTCAGGAATTGGGACAGAGGGGTTTGGTTCCAAAAGAGCGAATGTACTTCAAAAAGGTTAGGAAATATGCATTTACATATTGGACAATTTGCAATTGCCCAGATCTGGAAAAAGAGAAACATTTGTGTTTCAAACTGGGGGCCAGGAGCATGGTGCAGCACGAGCAATGTCCTAGTTCTTCGGCATCCATAGGGCTGGGAATTGCACAGTCATGTTCTGGAAGGTTACAACCATCCGGACACACAGGAGGTCTTATGACAAAGCTTGTTTTGCTAGACATTTCACAATACTAAGCGACTTTGAAACAGTGTTGCCATTGTGTAATTTTACTTCGTAACAATGCTCTCATTCTTTTTTAGGACCGACCGGCCCCCGATGTCTGCAGGCACAGAAAGCCTTATGGGTTGGTATTCACAATCTCATGGTTGTATCTGCTCCTCCTTTGCTGCAACAGTTACATTTACCTCTCCTGATCGTTAATGCTTCTTGACATCTTTTCCATTCATGAAAGCTATGTATTTCTGAAGGAACAAGGATTTGGAGTATAAAAATGAAAAACGTTAAGCAGTGGGGCGTGTCCGGGATGGCACTGGGAGCTGACAAGTAGTGTCTGAGCTCACGCAGATCAGCGCTGAATCCAGCATTTCTAGGGTGCAGAACCGCTATAAAAAGACCCCCCTGTGTACCCCCAGCCTCAGCGGTACTCCTGGGGTATGCGAAGGGGCAGCTCCAAACAAAAAGCAGGCAAAAAGGCCGCCAAACCGGACATCGCGGGCAAGGCCGCAGCTGCGGCCTCGCCTAAACATCCTGCCCAAATGGAGAACCAGGCCGACGATCCGGAGCGGCTGCCGGCCATGGCGGACGATTTTAAGGCCGTAATGCAGGCCATCGCTGCCCTAACAGACAAAGTGGACCACATTCAGACCCATGTGGAGTTTATCAGGAAGGACTTTGATACACTCCGTGGTCGCATGACTGAAGTGGAGCAGAGGGTCTCCCAAGCTGAAGACACGGTACGTGACCAGGGGCTGATATGCATGTATTAAAAACTAAAGTTAAAGCACTGGAGGCCCAAGCCGAAGATGCCGAAAATCGCAACAGAGGGAACAATTTGCGAGTACTGGGTCTTTCGGAGGGGGCAGAGAGGGTACGGATCCCACAGCCTTTGCTGAACATTTGCTGCAACTTATCCTTCCCTCAGGACGTTTTTCCCCATTTTTTACGGTGGAAAGAGCCCATCGCATACCCTCCACCAGGGGGACGCAGGGAGCGCCACCCCACACTTTCATCTTCAAGTTACTTCACTTCCGTGATCGTGATACGGTAATGAAGGAAGCGAGATCCCAAGGTGAACTGCGATTTGAGAACGCCAAACTCCTGATCTTCCCGGGACTACTCGCTGGAAACTCAGAAGCAACGGAAATCCTACGACGCAGTGAGAGCCAGACTCCGAGCCAAGCATGTCAAGTACAGCATGCTGTTCCCAGCCAGACTGCGGGTGGAGGACGGCGAATCGGTTAGATTCTTTACATCTCCTGCTCCTGAGGAGGCCTCCATGTGAAAAATGTTAAGCAGTACATTCTCAAGCTGGTCAAAAAAAAATGAAACATTTAAGGCTTTTGTTGCATAAATTGCAAATAGGTGTAAAGCCAATATGCCGCGTCAAGGCATCTTTGGAAATTGATGCTCCTAACTCAAAACTCTCTATGACATACCATGTTTCCCCAAAAATAAGCCCGGGTCTTATATTAATTTTGGCAACAAAAGAATACAGTAGGGCTTATTTTCGGGGGAAGATCTTACCATGTAATGTGCTGTTTTCTCTCCCCCCCCCCCCCCCCTCTCTCTCTCTCTCTCTCTCTCTCTGCCTGACAGGAATCCCCAGTGTGAACGGAGTTAAAATGCTTGTAAAATCCTATAATCCACTCTATTACCGTAGTATATAATGTACAATGTGTGTGTTTCTGTAATATAGTTGTGCCATATACCTTCATTATAGCGCCGCTCTGCGCTTTTGTGACCAGCCGGAGCTCTCTTCCCCGCAATTATATTACAGAATTACACACATTGTATATTATATACTACTGTAATA
Source organism: Rana muscosa (assembly GCA_029206835.1). Lineage (NCBI taxonomy): Eukaryota > Metazoa > Chordata > Amphibia > Anura > Ranidae > Rana > Rana muscosa. The sequence continues at coordinate 231,205,287 of CM055126.1, forward strand.
AAGTGGATTATAGGGTTTTACAAGCATTTTAAACTAGGACTTATTTTCAGGGTAGGGCTTATTTCCGGGGTAGGGCTTATATTGCAGCCATCCTGGAAAATAACGCTAGGTCTTATTTTCAGGGTAGGTCTTATTTTTGGGGAAATGCGGTATGGAACATATTGCAGGGACCTGAATCACCTACTGGTAGCACTGTGGTTCCCTGGGTGGAAAGTTGTAGTTTCAGTGTCCACCTGCGGGTGGCTCCCAGCAGCCAGCAGTTTCTAGTAATCAGGCTCCATCCGATGTTGGCTGCTGGGAGAGTACTTAAAGCTCAACTCAATCTTTTGTTACACTTTACATAGTTCATTTGGGCCAGCTTTCCCCAAACAAACTATGTCCCTCACTAACATGTGAGGCCGCTGGATGTGCGGTATAAACTGTACGTAGCTAAGGCTACATACAGCATACCACACTGTGTTCCGGGTTCAAGCCGAGACTTCCTGTCTCACAACCCAGAACACAATAGAGTCTATCACAGCGGCGCTCAGCCATTCAGAGTAAGCAATGTATTCTATCAATGAATACAAAGCTTCCTCTGATTGGCTGAGTCAGAGGTAGTGACATCATCAGCCCGCCTCTCTGACTCAGGAAGCTTTGTATTCATTGCTAGTGAAGCACTTCTAGCAAGCTCTGCCTCATCCAACCTCGGCAGTTCCACTTGGCCCTGCCACCATGTTTAAATATGGGAAAACCCCTAGGGCAGACCTAGAGTCTAGTGGATCAGCCCTAGACCAATACTTTGAGTCTCAATCTGCCTTTATCTCAGCAACCATTTCTGCTAAGGTCCAGAAGACAATGGCCTGCAGGAACCTAGGGACATCTACCTCTCGTCAGGAGAACACCCATCAAACACATCAGGAGGTGGCCCAGATTTAACAGCTGGCCAGGGCCGCCATCAGGAATTTTGGGGCCCCTTACACAGTTTCAGGCATGGGCCCCCTGGAGCAGAGGAGAGCCGGGGGGGGTGCTTCCGCTGCAAATTGAGAAGCGGGGGGGCTGCCGCAAATCAATCGAGAAGCAGGGGGTGCCACAAATTGAGGAGCGGGGGGGTGCTGCCGCCGCAAATTGTTGAGGTCGGGGGGGGGGGGGGCTTTGGGTGCTGACGAACAAAAAAAACCCAGAAGAACAAAAAAAAAAAAAGGGGGGTTGCCATCCGGGGCCCTGGGGACCTCTGGGCCCCTTACAAGAAAAAAATAAAATTATAAAAAAAATTATTTTTTTATTTAAAAACAAGGGGGGGGTTACCAACTGGGGACCTCTGGGCCCCTTGCAAAAAAAGATAAAAAATTTATAAAAAAAAATATATATATTTTTTTTTTATAAAAAAAAAAGGGGGGTTGCCAACTGGGACCCTGGGGACCTCCGGGCCTCTGGGGACCTCTGGGCCCCTTACAGGTGTACTGCCTGTACCCCCTGATGGCGGCCCTGCAGCTGGCCATACTATGGATTCCCTTACCTCCAGGCCAGGTCCCATGAGCCCTGTGGATTCTTCCCACTCTACCTTACTGCAGATGCCCTGATATCTTCGTCCCTCATTCTCTGTCAGCAGAGGAGACCTCTAGAATCCTGCACTCCCTTCCAACTCATGAGGAGCTCACTTCATTTGTGGCCAAGATAAAGTTGGCCTTTCAAGAGAGACCTTTCATAGATTCATCAGGGCTTGTAAACACTGCCAGACAAGGCCTCCATACCAAACGTATTCAACCTTGAGAGCACCAGAGGGTCATTTTAAATGCCCATAGTCATTTATTGGTGATAGCAATATCAACAGGAAGATACAAGACAGCCAACGTGTTTCAGGGCAAGCAATCTACTGAAAGAAACTCTTGCAGGTCTGCAAAAGTCTGTTTACACATGTTCATTGTGATTATTAGGCCCCATGCACACGAGACGCAGGTGCAAACTCTGCTGAACACACGTTTTTAAACGCTGAAACCGGCGTTTATAAACGCGCGTTTTGCCGCGTTTGCGGCCGCGTTTAGCGGCGTTTAACCGCGTTCGCGTTTATAAGCGTTTCATCATAGACCCTCCCTAAGCTCAAAAAACAGTAAATTTTAACCATTTCAGCCAGTTTGTGAGACCAGAGTGAGTAGCAGCAGCTGAGAGAGCCGCAGTGTACTTGTATTTAGCGTATCACTTGCCACATCATCTGCCACAAGTTGTGAATTGTCCACTTGCCACATCACCTGCCACGTCACCTGGCCACGTCACCTGCCACAAGTTGTGGATTGTCCACTTGCCACGTCACCTGGCCACGTCACCTGGCCACGTCACCTGCCACGTCACCTGGCCACGTCACCTGCCACGTCACCTGGCCACGTCACCTGCCACAAGCTGTGGATTGTCCACTTGCCACGTCACCTGGCCACGTCACCTGGCCACATCACCTGACACAAGTTGTTGATTGTCCACTTGCCACGTTACCTGCCACAAGTTGTGGATTGTCCACAATGCAATGCAAGCAATTACAGTTTTCTTTTATAATTTTTAATAGTTTTTCATCATTTGCCATCATTTTTGAGATTTCTAATGTTAAAAAATAGGTCACCTTTAAAAACGCTTATAAACGCAAACGCGGCAAAACGCCGGTACCGCGTTTAGCCGCGTTTAGCAGCGTTTAGCGTCTGAAACGTGGACAACTTTTGCGTCTGAACCCATTTTTTTGCTTCTGGAAAAACGAGGTTAAACGCAACTGCTTGTAAACGCCAAAAAACGAGAGTGTGTGCATGGACACATAGGATAACATTGAATGGGTTCAGGAGCAGTTGAAAAAAGCGTCCAACTGCCTCTGAACGCGCGTTCAACAGCAAATAACAGCGTCTCGTGTGCATGGGGCCTTAATGTCCTTTTCTTGACTAAATGTACAGTTTAAGACTTTCCAATCAGAGTCCTATATTGAGTCTTGCTATTTTTATCAAGTCCCTGATGAAGGGGGGTTGTTTGCCCCCGAAACACGTTGGCTGCCTTTCACCTTCCTATTTTAATATGGTTACCATAAATAAATGATTATGGACTCTTAAGACGAACCTCTGGCTCTCTCATTGTTGACTACATTTGGTTTACTCAATTTGGGAGCTCATCACCCGTCTGAGGGCCTTCATTTTGTGGCAGAACTGCCAAGGTTAAATCACCAAGCCCAACAATACCTCCTGAGTGACAGATATAAGATCAAAGTCCAACCTTTCTGTGTTTACAAGGGACAGCCTTGCTTTCAGTGTCTCCCAACTCTAACAGATCCCTGTATGCACTCACAGCAGGGCAAGGCAGGGACAGATCTCCAGAATCCCAGTGAGAGAAAAATCTCCCTGAAAGGCGAGGCAGAGCCGCCTTTACAGGGAGGTACTAGAGCCAGGCTAGGTAGGAGACAGAGATGTGAGGAAGCTTTGGGGGAGGGGGTTGGGGTTGCACACCTCTGAACTCTGCACTCTGTACGCAGCACACTCCTGAACTCTGCAATCTGTACGCAGCACACCTCTGAACTCTGCACTCTGTACACAACACACCTTTGAACTCAGCACTCTGTACGCAGCACACCCCTGAACTCTGCATTCTGTACACAGCACACCTCTGAACTCTGCAATCTGTACGCAGCACACCCCTGAACTCTGCACTCTGTACACAGCACACCTTTGAACTCTGCAATCTGTACACAGCACACCCCAGAACTCTGCACTGTATGTAACGCACTCCTGAACCCTGCACACTGCACAGTACTTAGCTTGCCCCTAAACCCTGTACTCTGTACATAGCGCACCCCTGAACTCTGCGCTCCACACATAGGGCACCTCTGCAAGCTCCATCTGCATGAAAAAAAGGACATAAATTGTCAATTAAGGTGGAGTTCCACCCATATAAAAGTCAGCAGCTACATAAAGTGTAGCTGCTGACTTTTAATAATCGGACACTCACCTGTCCCACGGTCCAGCGATGCGGGGGAACGAAGCCTCGCTCCTCTCCCTCTCTGCTGTGCCGGCATCACTTCTGTGGGCGCCTGGCTGTGGCTTCACAGCTGGGCACGCACTGCGCATGCGCGAGCCGCGCTGCTCGCTATGATTGGCCGGGCAATCTTCTGGGAAATGTGACATGTCCCAGAAGATTGCAGGGGGGGAGAGGGGAAAGGTGAACTTCCTTCCAGCACCGTGGACCCCCGGGAGGAAGTGGGAGCTGGGTGCCCCTAAAAAGAGGGTACCCCCCCCAAAAGAAAATGACATGCCAAATGTGGCATGTCAGGAGGTCATGGTCACTTAAAGCGGAAGTTCAATTTTTTGGTTGGTACGCCGCTTTAAATTAATGCCGTGCCATATCACACAAAATGGCCTGGTCATGAAGGGGGGTACATTTTCTGGGGCTGATGTGATTATGTCTGTTTACATTTATGCACACCTATGCATAGGTACATTGGCTGGCAGGGAAGGGCTGGCGGCCTTAGGCCTGGGGGACAAGTCCAGTCAAGTGGCCCATCGAACCGCCGAATCAGCTCACCATCCATGGCCCACCTGGTTTTTCAATGCAGCCTCACCAGTGCCCATCAGTGCAGCCAACTCCAGTACCCATCAATGCAGCCTGATCACTGGGGCAGGTTACATGGGGTGTATGGGGGGGAGATGGGGGGTCACCTAGGGGTGTCAGGGTCTCTCAGCTCAGCAGGTCCTTGCACGCCACGGTTTCCTGGGGAAGGGGTAACGCTCCTGATCCTGGGGTCAAGTTGCAGCCAGCGCCCAGCCCTGCAGCCCTGCGTCCCGACTCCCTGGCACGCCCTGCCTCTACCTGCTTCCAAGAATCCGGTCCCAGGGAGTTGTAGTTTCCTCTGCGCTGCTGTGTTTTCCACCCACCAGAAGCTTGAGTGCGGACTACAACTCCCGGAATGCAACAGATAGTGGTCGGCCGCCATGGCCATGCCCCCAGCCCGACTTCCTAGACCAGAATAAAAGAGAAAATGGTAGCGAGCAGCGGCTGCCGGCCATTTTGAACATAAGTGAGGGCGGCCTGGGAGGCAATTGCCACCCTTTCCCCCTGGCCCAGCCTTCCCCTGTTGGCTGGATATGCAAAAATATCCATACCTGGAATTCAGCTTTTGATTTTTGTTTAGTTCTTATTAAACATAAAGACTAAACTGAGTTTTCCATCTTGTGAAATGGTTTGTTTGCCACTAGAGGGCAGTCCTATCCGCTCAGCTGGGTAAGCGTTGCACTGACAGCTTAGCACAGCCCTAGGGTCTGTTGGTTTAGGGTTACAGGCTGGGAGCGAGGGGGGGGATGCTCATGAATTATTTCCACCTTAGTTGACTTCAGTATGATTCCTATACCAAGCCCCAGGCTGTAGTTGCAGCCCTGATCAGATAACACGTGCAAGGGTTTCCTTCAACACTTCCTGTCTGTGTTCATTGTAACTGCGATATGATTTTATCACCATAACCACGACATGCAACACTGTTCCGCTTCACACATTTCCTTGTAAATCAGCTCACAGCCGGAGTATTGTTATCCTCCAACAGATCGGCTTCAATGAGGGCAAACCTAACTGTCAAACGGGTATGACGGGGTTAGGCCTACAGCATTCTTTCCGCATTCCATTTTATGTATCAAGAACGATCTCCGGGGTCATTCAAAAACTCCATATTTATTTGAAAAAAGTTTAAAAAAAAAAAAAAGTGTAACTAAACCCATCGATTTAACAGTTTCCCAAAACAGTTGCATTCAAGGAATGTCGTGAGTGATAACTGTCACAGTTGCTTGTGCTCTCAAACGAACTGTCAAACCATCAAATGGCGGGTGCCATAACTTATCACATGTGCAGCAGTATGGAAACTGCAGATCAAACAGATGCTACGATGGCAGCTTCCTTGGTTATAAAGGTTAGGAGGGTTTAGTTCCACTTTGGCCCCTTTCACACTGGGGCGGGAGGTGCGCTGGCGGTATAGCGCCGCTATACCGTCGGAATTGCGGCGGTATGCGGCCGCTAGCGTTGCGGTTTTAACCCCCCGCTTGTGGCCGAAAAAGGGTTAATACTAATATCGCCGGCAATGCGCCTCTGCAGAGGCGCATTGCCGGCGGTATAGCCGCGCTGTCCCATTGATTTCAATGGGCAGGAGCGGTAAAGGAGCGGTATACACACCGCTCCTTCACCGCTCCAAAGATGCGGCTAGCAGGACTTTTGGATCCGTCCTGCTAGCGCACCGCCTCAGTGTGAAAGCCTAGGAAGAGGAAAGAGCCCTGGACTGCCGCGCTCTGTAGAAACGATTTATTGAGTTTCAAAAAATAAATAAAAATTCCAAATTTAATCCATAAATCCAAAAGCAGGCAGAAAACAGACAGTAGACATGCAGGGGTGAATGGCTGACGCGTTTCACATCAAAAATTGATGCTTACTCATAGCCGAGGCTGCAGGGCAGGAGTTTTTTAGGCGTTATTTAGGCGCTATTTTTAGCCCAAAAACGCCTGAAAAACTTCTCAGTGTGAAAGGGGCCTTTAACTACCGTGTTTCCCCGAAAATAAGCCGGGTCTTATATTCATTTTGGAAACAAAAGACACAGTAGGGCTTATTTTCGGGAGAAGATCTTACCATGTAATGTGCTGTTTTCTCTCCCCCTCTCCCTCCCTGCCTGTCAGGAATCCCCAGTGTGAACTGAGTTAAAATATTTGTAAAATCCTATAATCCACTCTATTACAGTATTATATAATGTACAATGTGTGTGTTTCTGTAATATAATTGTGCCAAATACCTCCGTTATAGCGCCGCTCTGCGCTTTTGTGACCTGCCGGAGCTCTCTTTCCCGCAATTATATTACAGAAACACACACATTGTACATTATATACCACTGTAATAGAGTGGATTATAGGATTTTACAAGCATTTTAAACCAGGGCTTATTTTCGGGGTAGGGCTTATATTGCAGCTAGGGTTGCCACCTGTCCGGGATTCACCCGGACAGTTCGGGTTTGGAATCATGCGTCCGGGTTTCAGACTGCCTGAAACCCGGACACATTATTCAGACTGGACTATGGCTTCCCAGCAGTGTTGCTGGCTGCAGTTGTCTAAGCTGAGAGTGTCTGTTACACTCTTTCACACTGCCCAAAGCCAGCGCTAACAATATCCCCCACACACAAGGCTTGATCTGCACCTCTTCCTTACGCCCCACTGCACTGTGTCTGCCCATGTGCCTCAGAAAAGGAAAGTGGGGGCTGGAAATTTGAAGTCCAGCAGCCTCAGATACATCTGGATGAGAGGTGCTGACTGCCAAGGGGTGAGTGAGCTCACCATCCATCCCTGTGTGTGACTGAAGTCTCCCCCCTTCTCTCTCCTGCCTCTGAGTGAGTACACTGAGGTAAACCAGGGTTCTCAGAGCACCCCTTACATCAGAGTTCCCCTTTACACCAGAGGTCACAGTTTTTCCCCTTACATCAGAGTCCTCTCCGTATATCAGAGTTCTCAGTGTTCCCCTTTAATCAGGGTTCCCAGAGCATCCCTTATGCTAGAGTCCCCAGAGTCCTCCCTTACATCAGAGTCTGCAGAGTCCCCCCTTACAGTGAAAGGGAACTCTGCGAGTTCAGATGTAAAAGGGGAACTCTGTGGACTCTGATGTAAAGGGGGAACTCTTGTGATTAAATTCATATGATTAGAAATTTTATTTATTAGCAAAATATATGTATAAAAAAAATTGCTGTGCCCCGCTAAAGTGTTCGGGTTTGACTTGAAGAAAAGGTGGCAACCCTAATTGCAGCCCTCCTGGGAAAGAACGCTAGGTCTTATTTTCGGGGTAGGCCTTATTTTCGGGGGGAAACACGGTAAATCAGTAATTCTTCATTAGCACAAACCTGTTTTTGGTCCAGACTAGGCAAAGTAATGGGTTCAATTGCTAGAAACGTACCTTATCCCTGCTTAGCTGGAACAGGAAGTGAAAGGAAATATATCCTATTTGCCAGCACCAATCGCTTTTAATGTGATTCTTTTAAGTTTTTAAAATATCTGAAGCAAAGGCACTTGATACAGTACTTACACTTTCAATGCATACAGGGTTACCAGTACCTTCAGGATTTCCTGGTTTTCCAGGGAACCTGTTCCTGTGCTTGTAAGCGTGCATCAGCGTGTGTTGACAGAGCTTTGTGTGTTCTCTTACCAGAAGAGTATTTAAGCTCCAGCCTTTGAAGTTGCAGGTGCTGTGTCTTATCGCCAGCTATAGAAATTGCTGTGATATTGAATCTGCCACCGTATGCCTGTTGCAGATCCAGATTGCTTGACCTGACTACTCTCTTGCCTGCCACCTGCCTTGACCTCTGCCTGAACCTACTAATCTGTTGCTTGCCGCCTGCCTTGACCTCTGTATGGACCCGACCATGCTTTAGCCTGCTGGCTGCCTCGACTTCTGCCTTGACCTGACTACTCTCTTGACTGCTACCCCCCTTGACCTCTGCCTGAACCTACTAATCTGTTGCTTGCCGCCTGCCTTGACCTCTGTATGAACCCGACCATGCTTTAGCCTGCTGGCTGCCTCGACTTCTGCCTTGACCTGACTACTCTCTTGCCTTCTGCCTGTCTCAACCTCTGCCTGGCCTAACTGCTCTCTTGCCTGCCACCTGCCTCGACCTCTGCCTGGACCTGACTACTCTTTTACTTGCTGCCTGCCTTGACCTCTGTATGCATCTGACTATTCTCTTGCCTGCTGTCTGCCTGGGCCTGATTACTCTCTTGCCTGCTGCCTGTCTCAACCTCTGCCTGACCTGACTGCTCTCTTGCCTACCACCTGTCTCAACCTCTGCCTGACCTGACTGCTCTCTTGCCTGCCACCTGCCTCGACCTCTGCATAGACCTGACTACTCTCTTGCTTGCTGCCTGCCCTGACCTCTGTATGCATCTGACTACGGTCTTGCTTGCTGCCTGCTTGGATCAGACTACTTTCTTGCCTGCCTTGACATCTGCCTGGATCGGACTACTCCTCCTGTCTCCCGACTCCTGGGTAGGGCAACTTTGACCCCTGGCTGAGACATCCTGTGTCTCGACTCCTGGCTGGGGCACCTCCTACCTCTGGCAGAGACCTCCTGTCTCCGACTCCTGGCTGAGGCATCCCTAACCCCTGGTGGAGTCCTCCTGTCTTTTGACCCCTGACAGAGACCTCCTGTCTCCTGACTGGGGCACCTCTGACCCTTGGCTGAGACCTCCTGTGTCCTGACCCCTGGCTGGCGGCATCTCTGACCCCTTGCAGAGACCTCCTGTCCCCCGCCTCCTGTCTGGGGCACCTCTGACCCCTGGTGGAGACCCCCTGTCCCCAATATGAGAGCCCTTAACTATCCTCAAGCCTTCATTATAAGGGCTGTGTGCACACCCTGCTGGTCTTTAACAAGAGCCAGACACTAGGGTGGAAACTTCTTCCCACCCAAAGCACTTTGAAGTCTCCAGGCTTCAGACCCTGATCCAGGTGGTACAAAATTCTGAGAAAGATAAAAAAATGACCTTTCTCTGCTCAGAACATACGATAGTCCCGTACTCTGCCTATGTACGAACCCTGTGTAACTTCCCCCATTATTTTTACAGTGGCAGGGCCTCCCACGTTTAACGTAAGAAGCCTCTCCGGAGTGAGTTGGGTCATTGAATGATTTTGGTTTCTTCGTCCTTTCGAATGAATACGTTTTAAAGTCCCTTCGCCTCATGGACATGTCTTTTTAGATACTGAAGACCCTCCAGCCAGTGGAGCTCATGAAGACAGCAGTGGTTGACCACATAGGCAGCAGGGAGGGGGGGGGGGGTCATTATTGCTCTTTTTGATGCTCTTGTTTTGGATATTTAGAAAAAAAAATTGACAGAATCACTTTTAACATTCCTTGTTGATTTTATCAATGATTTACTATTGATCCCTTTGGCGGTGCTTGATCTCACTCGCTTGTTCCAACGCGCTTTCACCGTACTGAGGAATGTAGGCTAAATCCCTATTAGTATACACCAGAATTTTTCTTCCCACCTACCCCAGATTTACGTTACAGCTAATGTGAATCTAGACGATGATTATCCCGTAAAGCTTGTAGTCTCCCCACTGGGGGGGGGGGGGGGGCATGTGATAGGGTGACAATGCAGGAGCACGATTGAAAGACAGTTGTCACCCTGTAACAGATAGTGCTTGAACAAGGACCTTCATGGTCTATCAACAGGAAAAAATGTAACGAAAGCTGAAGATTCACATTTTTGGAATAACAGCTTTTGATTATAAATCTTTTTATTTATTTATTTTATTTATTTTTTTAGAAACCCTGTTACCAAACCATTTATTTCAACATAAAATAACACATATCAGTCATGCTGCAGCCTCTCACCTTGCGACCTGCTACAAAGTTACAATGTACAGTCTGATCACTGGAGGTGGAGTCAGGGCTGCTGTTAGAAATCACGGGGCCCCGTACAGCCTACCTGACAAGGCCCCCCTAAAATATATCAAAATAAAATTTTCACAAAAAATATACTAAAATCATTCTTAGCGGCAGGGCCGATCCACCCTATACGCTTGCTACGCAAGCTGCATAGGGCCCCAAGTAATTACTAGGGGCCCCCGAATCTTCGCCGCCGCCGCCGCTAGAGGTCCGCGGGCCGGGCGTAGACAATGTCTCCGCCGGCCGCCATTTTCTTGTAGACCAAGAGGAGGGTCAGGGTGGCTGCCAATAGGAATTGAGCTGCGGCACCGCCCACCTCCCGCCCCGCTGATGTCTGTCTGTGTGTGTGTGAGTGAAATGTGGGAAGGGGCGGGGGTGGGCGGCAGCGCCGCAGCTTAATTCCTATTGCCAGCCACCCGGCCGGCTCCTCCACTGTCCCCTCTGCGTAATGGCGGCGGAGAGAGTCTCTGCTGCAGGGGCATCACACCTGGTTGAAGGGGGGCCTCCACTGGGAATGCCTGGTGTAAGGAGGGACTCCGCTGGGAATGCCTGGTGTAAGGGGGGCCTCCGCTGGGGAGGCCTGGTGTAAGGGGGGCCTCCACTGGGAATGCCTGGTGTAAAGGGGGCCTCCGCTGGGAAGGCCTGGTGTAAGGGGGGCCTCCGCTAGGGAGGCCTGGTGTAAGGGGGGCCTCCGCTGGGGAGGCCTGGTGTAAGGGGGGCCTCCGCTGGGGAGGCCTGGTGTAAGGGGGGCCTCCGCTGGGAATGCCTGGTGTAAGGGGGGCCTCCGCTGGGAATGCCTGGTGTAAGGGGGGCCTCCGCTGGGAATGCCTGGTGTAAGGGGGGCCTCCGCTGGGAATGCCTGGTGTAAGGGGGGCCTCCGCTGGGAATGCCTGGTGTAAGGGGGGACTCTACTGGGAATGCCTGGTGTAAGGAGGGACTCTACTGGGAATGCCTGGTGTAAGGAGGGACTCTACTGGGAATGCCTGATATAAGGAGGAACTCTACTGGGAATGCCTGGTGTAAGGGGGACTCCGCTGGGAATGCCTGGTGTAAGGAGGGACTCGGGGCTTCCACTGATTCTGCATTATGGTGAGTTGAATAATTTCATTTTATATTACAATGTAATAATAGAAATAATGCGCTTCAGTCATCCTGACACCATAACAACCATGGTGCCGGGATGATTGAAGCGCTAACACCAGGTGTTTGGAGTATCTTTATCTGCTGATTTGTTAAACTTTCTGGAATACACATATTTCTATTGTGGTGTAGGATCTGGGCCTGCTGTCCCTCCACCCCTCTTTCTTTCTTTCTCTCCCTCTCTCTTTCTTTCTCTCCCTCTCTCTTTCTTTCTCTCTTTCTCCCTCCATCCCTCATTCATCTCCGACTCTAACCACACCCCCTCAGAGCCACGCCCACGTAAGCCACGCCCACTATTCTACGTAAACCACACCCATTTTTTGCCACCGTAAAGGGCCCCTTAGCAGAATTTTGCTTAGGGCCCCAGGGAGGTCAGGATCGGCACTGCTTAGCGGACACAAAGATAACAGAGAAGCTGTGTGAATTAGCCCTTTTTTAAATCGTTTTTTACATTTTTGAACAAAAACATTTTATAATTTTTTTACTTTTTTTAAATGTTTTGAAAAAAATAATATTTTACAATTTTTACAAATTATTTTGTTTACAATTTTTTTCCCCAAGAATTTTATATCAATTTTACTAGGGATTAAAACAATACAGGGTTACAATTTGTTATTGTTTTAATGGGACAGGGAAACCGGCAGCTGTGTTTGTCTCTCCCTGCAGCAGCTGAAAGTCGGCGGGAGGGAAACGGGTTTTCAGCTGCTGCAGAGAGCCACACAGGGCATCCTGTAATTGCCCACCATCTGACCGCACTGATTCGCTCTTCTGTTTTGGCCCCCCTGTGAGCCCGGGCCCCCTACAGGAGGACTGGTGGTCCCCCCCTATCAGCGGCCCTGGGTGGAGTCAAGGCAAAGTCACTGGGAGCTCAAGGACGGCTTTATAAAGTAGAATTCCAGCTAAATGTAACAAGACAAAAGCCTGTTGAAAGATAAAATAACATAAAACAAGTTTTAAAAACATAAGGAAAAAAATATCATTGGGACTTTGGAGGCACATCATGTTTACATAAAATATTATTTTATTAGAAACATTTTTAAAATAGTATATAGTTTTTTTTTCGTACAGTATACATAAGTTTGTTGTATAGCAAATACAATCATGGAAATCAATTGCTATTCAAGTACATTCAAAGCACAGGATGTACGTTTCCAATGGGCCAACGCGTTTCATGGACATTATCCACTTCCTCAGGAGCCAGCGATGTGTAGTACTACTTGAAAAAACATCTGAAAAGAAAAAAACTTAATAGTAATAATAATAAATGTATACAAAGTACAGCATTCTAATGTGTTATCCCAAGTACATAAAATAGAGTAGACAACCAACCTGGGGGGGGGGGGGGGAGTGGGGGATAAAGTCCAACCCAATAGTTCCTTGTATGCATTAAAATGGGCCAACTTAATACCAATTCTTACTAAATAAATAAAAATGCAGTTGCATTATACAGACCTAATGTGTTTTTTTCACTCATGAACTGCCACAGCTGAGTTTTCATATAAGGTTCTAGCAGAGAGTTTATCTTTAATTGAAAAGAGAACAAGAGACAAATGTATCTCAAAAGAAAAAAATAAAATAAATGCATTCCATCCAAGCCTATACCAAGGGAAGGGGGGTGTATTTTGTGAAGGGAAGGGGTGTATTTTGTGAAGGGAAGGGGGGTGTATTTTGTGAAGGGAAGGGGGGGTGTATTTTGTGAAGGGAAGGGGGGGTGTATTTTGTGAAGGGAAGGGGGGGTGTATTTTGTGAAGGGAAGGGGGGTGTATTTTGTGCTGGGAAGGGGGAGTGTATTTTGTGCAGGGAAGGGGGTGTATTTTGTGAGGGGAAGGGGGGGTGTATTTTGTGAAGGGAAAGGGGGGGTATTTTGTGAAGGGAAGGGGGGGTATTTTGTGAAGGGAAGGGGGAGTGTATTTTGTGCAGGGAAGGGGGTGTATTTTGTGAGGGGAAGGGGGGGTGTATTTTGTGAAGGGAAAGGGGGGGTATTTTGTGAAGGGAAGGGGGGGGTATTTTGTGAAGGGAAGGGGGGGTATTTTGTGAAGGGAAGGGGGGGGTATTTTGTGAAGGGAAGGGGGGTGTATTTTGTGAAGGGAAGGGGGGTGGTATTTTGTGCAGGGAAGGGGGGTGTATTTTGATACTGCAGTGCAGAAGAACAGAGACATCAAACCAGTGATGACAGGGCCTCTTCATGGGGCTCATATTTCAAGTGACAGAACAGGTTTTTCGCATGCGTTGCTGTCATTGTAACAAAGGAAAGCACTCCGGGCTCTGGCGCTCTCCCAGCTCGTTATCTCACGCCTGTCTGTCATCATTCCCAATGGCTGTACATTGCTCAGTATCATGTCTGCTCCATGCAGAGCTCCCGATTCCCATGGTAATGACCCCCAGGGGTGTTTTCTTGGGAAAACATAAAGGATTCACGTCTGCGATTTTGCTGCATCCGCTAAGCAGGAGATTGAAAGTGTATGTAAAGGATACAAGCTTTTTAATCCTATGATGTTGCCCATCTCGTGTTATTTACCGTCTGGTTCCAATTATGTGACCCGTTCTTCTGTAAAACGAGGTCACATGTCTGATGAAGGGGTCCTGCGTGGCTCCGAAACGTCACTTTCTGCTGTAATAATGTGATCGCTGATTAAAGTTTTGGACCCATTTTTGGAGATTCTGGTGTGCTGATGACCTTCTTCTTCTTTCTTCTTTCTTCTTCTTCCTTCTTCCTTCTTTCTTTCTTCTTCCTTTCTTTCTTCTTCCTTTCTTCTTCTTCCTTTCTTCTTCTTCCTTTCTTCTTCTTCTTTTTTCTTCTTCTTACTTCTTCTCTTTCTTTCTTTCTTTCTTTCTTTCTTTCTTCTTCTTCTTTCTTTCTTTTGTCTTTCTTCTTCTTCCTTTCTTCTTCTTCCTTTCTTCTTCTTTCTTTCTTCTTTCTTTCTTTCTTTCTTTCTTCTTCTTCTTCTTTTTCTTTCTTTCTTTCTTTCTTTCTTTCTTTCTTTTCTTCTACTTTTTCTTTCTTTCTTTCTTTCTTTTCTTCTTTTTCTTTCTTTCTTTTCTTCTTCTTTTTCTTTCTTTCTTTTCTTTTCTTTTCTTTCTTTCTTTCTTTTCTTCTTCTTTTTCTTTCTTTCTTTCTTTTCTTTTTCTTTTTTTCTTTTCTTTCTTTCTTTCTTTCTTTCTTTCTTTCTTTCTTTCTTTCCCATCTATATTAAGGCCACACTTCCTGTCCCTTGGTAACACCTGTCCCTTTAACATAGCACGGTTGTCACCCGGGGTAGAGGGGAAAGCTAATTTCCACTGCAAAAGCCTGGATTTGCACAGCGCAATGTGATCACACTGTCAAACCTACAGATAAAGCATGCGCGGTTACATCAATGCGCAATGGTCACTGGAAGGTGTCGTTTTTTTTTTGAGCAGCGTAATGTTATAGAAAATCCAGCACCCCAGGGCAAAGATGCCAAACTGCGCTTCCCCCCTTCCCTTAGGGTTAGGGTCAGGGCTCGCACACACATCCCTGGAAAAATAACCATTGCGCCCAGGGCAGCCACCCCTCCTGCCCACCCCTTGTCCTGGCCCTGGTTCCCGGTCACTGTTTATGACCAGGAGCTAGTGGGCGGCACTCCTGATCATGTGATCACTTTAACAGCTAGTCACAGTAGCCACATGATCAGGAACTCCGCCTCCCAGGAACTTCTGGTTCACTTCCCCGCGGTAAGTAAGCCGGAAATAGGAGCGGGTACCTGTCAAAACCAGGTACCAGCTACACCCCCCCAAAGGTGCAAAATGTGGAGGGAGGAGGCCCTTTTGGGTGGAGCTCTGCTTTAATGTGCATCAGCATCAGGAGTGCAGGTCACCAAAAACAAATATAGTGGTTGCAATGTGAATGGCAAGTATGTTTTATACAGTATAAGGCAAAGTTATTTTAACCACTTCAGTCCCAGAAGGATTTCCCCCCTTAATGACCAGGCCATTTCTTGCAATACGGCACTGCGTCGCTTTAACTGACAATTGCACGGTCGTGCGACGCTGTACCAAAATAAAATTGATGTCCTTTTTTTCCCTCAAATAGAGCTTTCTTTTGGTGGTATTTGATCACCTCTGCTTTTTTAATTTTTTGCGCTATAAACAAAAAAAGGACGATTTTGAAAAAAAAAACCATTATTTCTTACTTTTTGCTATAATACATTTCCCCAATTTTTATTTTATTTTTTATAATTTTTTCCTCAGTTTAGGCCAATATATATTCTACATGTTTTTGGTAAAAAAAAATCGCAATAAGCGTATATTGATTGGCTTGCGCAAAAGTTTTATAGCTTCTACAAAATAGGGGATAGATTTATGGCATTTTTATTATTTATTTATTTTTTTACTAGTAATGGCGGCCATCTGCGACTGGACTGCGACATTGCGGCGGACAGATCGGAAACTTTTGACACTTTTTTGGGACCAGTGACATTTATACAGCGATCAGTTAAAAATAGCCACTGATTACTGTATAAATGACACTGGCAAGAAAGGGGTTAACACTAGGGGGCGATCAAGGGGTTAACTGTGTTCCCTCATGAGTATTTCTAACTGTGGGGGAATGGGACTGACTGGAGGAGGACACATATCGCTGTTCCTAATCACTAGGAACAGCAGATCTGTCTCTCCTCCCCTGTCAGAACAGGGATTTGTGTGTTTACATACACAGATCCCCGTTCTGGCTCTCGTGCCCGGCGATCGCCACGAGCATCGGGCCCCCCGCCATGCAGCGAGCGCCTCCGACGATGCGTGCGCCTGCTATGGCTCTCAAAGAACGTACAGGTACGGCGATTCGCTGGAACGAGCCAACCTGACGCTGTAAATGTGTGTGAGCTGGTCGGCAAGTGGTTAAATAGATTTAAAGCGGAACTAAGCCCAACGATTTAACGGTCTTAAAAAACTGTTGCATTCCGGGCATGCCGGGATTGCTAACTGGCACATTTGCTTGAGCTCTCAACCAAACTGTCAGACCATCGAATGTCTGGTGTCATAACTGATCACTTGCACAGCACCATGGCAGTTGCAGATAGTGATGAGCCGAACACCCCCGGGTTCGGTTCGCACCAGAACCCGCGAACGGACCGAAAGTTCGAACGAACATTAGAACCCTATTAAATACAATGGATGCGAACGTTCGAATTCTAAAGTGCTAATTATAACAACTATTATGCATGTTATTGTCCTAAAAAGGGTTTGGGAACCCGGGTTCTGCACCAGGGGACATGTATCAATGCAAAAAGAAGTTTTAAAAACGGTCGTTTTTCGGGAGCAGTCATTTTAATGATGCATAAAGTGAAAAAAAAAAAGTCAAATATTCCTTTAAATATCGTACCTGGGGGGTGTCTAAAGTATGCCTGTGAAGTGCCACGTGTTTCCCGTGTTTAGAACTGTCCCTGCACAAAATGACACTTCTAAAGGAAAAAAAAGCCATTTAAAACTGCTTGCGGCTTTAATGTAATGTCTGGTCCCGGTAATATGGATGAAATTCTTTAAGAAAAATGGCATAGCTACCCCATGACCCCCCCCCCCCTACCCCAGCCCATTACCAGCCCCTTTGGGTCTTGTATGGATATTAAGGGGAACCCCGCACATAAAATAAAAAAGGCCCTATATACTCTGAACAGCCCTATACAGGCGGTGCATACAAGACAGGGACTGTAGGTTTGTTCTTATGTAGAATCTGTTTGTAATTTTGAACAGGTACATTGTTGAAGTGTAGCTCCAGACCAAAAATCTATTTTTAAACTTTTTGGAAAACATAGGTAAGGGTTATCACCCCTGTAACATTTGTTTTGCTGTCTGTGCCCCTGTTCAGAACATTTCACCTCACTTTCCGTCCCAATGACAACTGTTTTTGAAATGTGGTGTTTTTCTTGAAACAAGGATTGCTGATAAAGCATCAGTACAGAGGAGACACCTTTCTCCCATATTTATTCTTACAGGAGAGAATTTTCCTTCCTAGTGGTAGATTTCCTCTCACTTCCTGTTGTCTTCTTGCGTTTGCAAGTAGGAGTCGTTTGTAAGTTGTATGTTTGAAAGTAGGGACCTGCCGTATATACTCTGCAGAAATAGGCCCCTTAGTTGTTGGTGTTGGCACAACACTGTAAGCACTCACAGTTACTCTTGGTTGGTGCTGGAACGCCCTGCTGTCAACTATTATATCAGGAATTTTAATTACATATAATTGTTGAACAGTGGTAGTAAAAATTGGGCCTTTGATGGTGGTGCTGGTGCCACAACACTGTAAGCCCTGACAGTTACTCTTGGTGGGTGCAGCAATGGGCCCTGCTGTGAATTATTAGATCAAGAATTGTAATTACATGCCCCTGTTGAACAGGGGCTGAAAAATTGGGCCTTAGGCACTGGTGGCACAACACTGCAACCCCTCACAGATACTGTACTTGGAGCACAGCAATGAGCCCTGTTGCAAAGTATTGCTTCAAAAATTGTAATGACACGCCCCTGTTAAACAGGGGCTGAAAAATTGGGCCTTAGGCACTGGTGGCACAACACTGCAACTCCTCACAGATACTGTACTTGGAGCACAGCAATGAGCCCTGTTGCAAAGTATTGCTTCAAAAATTGTAATTACACGCCCCTGTTAAACAGGGGCTGAAAAATTGGGCGTTAGGCACTGGTGGCGGCACCCATAAACAAAAATGATCTTACAAGCTATCATCATCAATCGTATCATTGAGGACTCGGAGGAGGAGGATAGCCAGTCAACATAACAGCACAGGCACTCAGCATCAGCATCAGTCTTGAAGGGATGTGACATGTTAAAATCAATTAGTCTGTTATATCAGCATCAGGTGTGTGGTAGCTGGTGGTGATCCAAGACTGGTTCATCTTGATGAAAGTCAGTCGATCAACCGAGTCGGTGGACAGGCGCACCCTGTGATCCGTGACAAATCCTCCAGCAGCACTGAATGTGCGTTCCGAAAGAACGCTGGATGCAGGACAGGCCAGTAGCTCAATTGCATACTGTGCAAGCTCTGGCCAGTGATCCATCCTCAAGACCCAGTAAGCCAGAGGATTTTCGGTGGGGAAGGTGTCCAAGTCTGACCTTGCCCCTAGATATTCCTGCACCATGTTTATCAGACGCTGGCGATGGTTGCTGGAACCGATCATACTTTGGGGCTGCGGACTAAAGAATTGTCTGAACGCATCGGTCAGACGGCCACCTTCCCCACCGCTCCTTCTTTGACTGGCCGAAGCCTCAGCAACTCGTTGTCCAGGACCAGGAGTTTGCAACCTCCCAGTCTCTGGGAACGCGTTGCACAGACCTTTCTGCAAGGCCTCCCGGAGTTGTCTCATCCTCTGCTCCCTCTGCGACGGTAACATAAGGTCCGCAACCTTACCCTTGTACCGTGGATCAAGGAGAGTGGCCAGCCAGTAATGGTCCCTCTCCTTGATCCGAAGAATACGAGGATCCTTCCGCAGACTTTGCAGGATCAGGGAGGCCATGCAGCGTAGGTTTGCTGAGGCATTCGCTCCGGAGTCCTCTGGGTCACTAAGGATGACATGATCCGCAGCCACCTCCTCCCAGCCACGTACAAGTCCACTGGTTTCTTGGGACTGTAAATCATCCCTAAAAGACTGCTGCTGATGATGCTGAGTGCCAGCCTCCACCTCCATGCTGACACAATCCTCCTCCTCCTCCTCCTCCTCCTCCTCCTCTTCCTGTGCGATGGGTGGGACAGAAGGAACACTGTCTGGGTAAAGGGGGCCTTGAGAGGCAAGGAAGTCCTCCTCTTCCTGCCTCTGTTCTGCCTCAAGTGCCCTGTCCATTATTCCACGCAGCGTGTGCTCCAACAGGTGGACAAGAGGTACAGTGTCACTGATGCATGCACTGTCACTGCTCACCATCCTCGTGGCCTCCTCAAATGGTGCCAGGACAGTGCATGCATCCCTGATCATGCCCCACTGGCGTGGAGAAAAAAAACCAAGCTCCCCTGACCCTGTCCTGGTGCCGTAGTCGCACAGGTACTCATTGATGGCCCTCTGCTGCGTGTGCAGCCGCTGCAGCATGGCCAACGTTGAGTTCCACCTGGTGGGCATGTCACATATAAGGCGGTTCTTGGGCAGGTTCAACTCCTTTTGCAGCTCAGCCAGGCGAGCACTGGCATTATAAGATCTGCGGAAATGCACACAGACTTTCCTGGCCTGCCTCAGGACATCCTGTAAGCCCGGGTACCTGCCCAAGAACCGCTGCACCACCAGGTTAAGGACGTGAGCCACACAGGGCACATGGGTCAGTTGTCCCTGTCGGAGGGCGGAGAGGAGGTTGGTGCCATTGTCGCAAACCACCATTCCTGGCTTAAGCTGGCGTGGCGTCAACCACCTCTCGGCCTGGCCCTGCAGAGCAGACAGGACCTCTGCCCCAGTGTGGCTTCTGTCCCCCAAACACACCAGCGCAAGCACGGCATGGCATCTTTTTGCCTGCGTACTTGCGTAGCCCCGTGAACGGCTACGGAGCACCGCTGGTTCATAGGACAAACCACAGGAAGAGGCCATGGAGGAAGAAGAAGAGGAGGGGGTGGAGGAGAGAGGTGTGTCACAACCAGTAGTAGCATTTTGGAGGCGTGGCGGTGGGACAACCTCCAACACTACTGCACCTTGTCCTGAATCCTTCCCAGCTGCCAAAAGAGTGACCCAATGGGCCGTGAAAGAAAGGTAACGTCCCTGTCCATGCCTGCTGGACCATGAGTCAGCGGTAATATGCACCTTACCGCTGACCGCCCTGTCCAGCGAGGCCAAGACATTGCCTTCCACATGCCGGTAGAGAGCCGGAATAGCCTTCCGTGAGAAAAAGTGGCGTTTGGGAACCTGCCACTGAGGAACCGCACATTGCACAAACTCACGGAAGGGGGCCGAGTCTACCAACTGAAAAGGCAGCAGTTGAAGCGCTAGCAATTTAGCCAAGCTAGCATTCAACCGCTGGGCATGTGGATGGCTGGGAGTGAACTTCTTTCGACGGTCCAGCAGCTGGGGCAGGGAAATTTGCCTGCTAGAATCGGACGTCGGTGTACTGCTAGCAGAGTGGGCGCAAGTACTTGGCTGTGACACACCTAATTCTACACCTTCATTCCTCTCAGTGCATGTTTCAGAGAGGACTGAAGTTATAGTGGGGTTGGAGATCCCAGCTGATGCGGTGCAAGGAGAGGTCCGCTTTGTTCTTTGGTGTGGGTCTTTGAGGTAGGCTTGCCAACGAGCTGCATGGCAGGTCAACATATGTCTGGTCAGGCATGTGGTACCCAAGCGGCTGATGTTTTGGCCACGCGATATACGCTTGAGACATATGTTGCAAACAGCAGCTGTGCGATCTGATGCACTAGCCTCAAAAAAGGCCCACACCAAAGAACTTTTTGAATGACGGGCAGAGGCAGCGCCCTGCACAGGCGGAGCTCTGCGGTGTGATTCCGTCGGTGTACTGCCCTTACGCTGGCCACCAAAGGGCATCCTGCCTCGTTGGAGATGTGCCTCCTCCTCATCCTCCTCCTCCTCCTCTCTCCTATTAGGCACCCACGTGGAGTCAGTGACCTCATCATCCCCTCCCTCCTCATCACTGGAGCCAATCTGGCAGTATGCTGCAGCTGCTGGAACATGACTGCCAGATTGGTGTCCTTCTTGAGCATCCCCTCTGTCTGCTCTCACGCTACTGCCTTCCTCTAGCTGGGTTTCATCATCAGACCCTTCGAAACGCTGGGCATCCTCCTGGAGCATGTACCCAACACTGTGCTGAAACAGTTCGGGGGACTCCTCAGGAGGAGGACATGGTGGGTCTAGGGAAGGAGTGACTGATGATGAGTCTGACATTGATACCAGGGAAGAGGACGCTTTGGCAGCTGCTTTTCCAGTACCCTGAGCCTGGGTGAGAGAGGATGAGGAGGAGGAGGAGGGCTTGGTCATCCACTCTACCAAGTCTTCGGCATGATGTGGCTCAACATGTCCAGCTGCCGAAAAGAAGGACAAGCGTGTCCCATGGCCATGTGCTGATGACAATGCACCGCGTCCACGACCAGCACTGTTGCCCCCAGACACAGAGCCTGCTTGCCCTCTTTTATTGCCTCCTGACTGTCTGCCTCTCCTTGTTTGCCTTCCAGACATTCTAATAGATGGCCTGCAGGGAGATGGGAAAAAAGCAATAAGGGCTACCTTCAGGTGTCCTTCTCTGTCCCTTGAAACAAGGACTTTCACAGTGAAAGAAACTGACACTCTCCCTACCTACAGTTTTCTGTCCCTAGAAAAAATATTTTTTTTAAGCACAATATAGCACAAGGACAATTCACTCACTGTCCTTACAGGTCCCTGGAAACAAGGACTTGCAGAGTGAAAGAAAAAAAACACTCTCCCTACCTACAGTTTTCTGTCCCTAGAAAAAATGTTTTTTTTAATCACAATATAGCACAAGGACAATTCACTCACTGTCCTTACAGGTCCCTGGAAACAAGGACTTGCAGAGTGAAATAAACTGACACTCTCCCTACCTACAGTTTTCTGTCCCTAGAATAAATGTTTTTTTTAAGCACAATATAGCACAAGGACAATTCACTCACTGTCCTTACAGGTCCCTGGAAACAAGGACTTGCAGAGTGAAAGAAAAAAAACACTCTCCCTACCTACAGTTTTCTGTCCCTAGAAAAAATGTTTTTTTTAATCACAATATAGCACAAGGACAATTCACTCACTGTCCTTACAGGTCCCTGGAAACAAGGACTTGCAGAGTGAAATAAACTGACACTCTCCCTACCTACAGTTTTCTGTCCCTAGAATAAATGTTTTTTTAAGCACAATATAGCACAAGGACAATTCACTCACTGTCCTTACAGGTCCCTGGAAACAAGGACTTGCAGAGTGAAATAAACTGACACTCTCCCTACCTACAGTTTTCTGTCCCTAGAATAAATGTTTTTTTTAAGCACAATATAGCACAAGGACAATTCACTCACTGTCCTTCCAGGTCCCTGGAAACAAGGACTTGCAGAGTGAAAGAAAAAAAACACTCTCCCTACCTACAGTTTTCTGTCCCTAGAAAAAATGTTTTTTTTAATCACAATATAGCACAAGGACAATTCACTCACTGTCCTTACAGGTCCCTGGAAACAAGGACTTGCAGAGTGAAATAAACTGACACTCTCCCTACCTACAGTTTTCTGTCCCTAGAATAAATGTTTTTTTTAAGCACAATATAGCACAAGGACAATTCACTCACTGTCCTTACAGGTCCCTGGAAACAAGGACTTGCAGAGTGAAAGAAAAAAAACACTCTCCCTACCTACAGTTTTCTGTCCCTAGAAAAAATGTTTTTTTTAATCACAATATAGCACAAGGACAATTCACTCACTGTCCTTCCAGGTCCCTGGAAACAAGGACTTGCAGAGTGAAATAAACTGACACTCTCCCTACCTACAGTTTTCTGTCCCTAGAATAAATGTTTTTTTAAGCACAATATAGCACAAGGACAATTCACTCACTGTCCTTACAGGTCCCTGGAAACAAGGACTTGCAGAGTGAAAGAAAAAAAACACTCTCCCTACCTACAGTTTTCTGTCCCTAGAAAAAATGTTTTTTTTAATCACAATATAGCACAAGGACAATTCACTCACTGTCCTTACAGGTCCCTGGAAACAAGGACTTGCAGAGTGAAATAAACTGACACTCTCCCTACCTACAGTTTTCTGTCCCTAGAATAAATGTTTTTTTAAGCACAATATAGCACAAGGACAATTCACTCACTGTCCTTACAGGTCCCTGGAAACAAGGACTTGCAGAGTGAAATAAACTGACACTCTCCCTACCTACAGTTTTCTGTCCCTAGAATAAATGTTTTTTTTAAGCACAATATAGCACAAGGACAATTCACTCACTGTCCTTACAGGTCCCTGGAAACAAGGACTTGCAGAGTGAAAGAAAAAAAACACTCTCCCTACCTACAGTTTTCTGTCCCTAGAAAAAATGTTTTTTTTAATCACAATATAGCACAAGGACAATTCACTCACTGTCCTTACAGGTCCCTGGAAACAAGGACTTGCAGAGTGAAATAAACTGACACTCTCCCTACCTACAGTTTTCTGTCCCTAGAATAAATGTTTTTTTTAAGCACAATATAGCACAAGGACAATTCACTCACTGTCCTTCCAGGTCCCTGGAAACAAGGACTTGCAGAGTGAAAGAAAAAAAACACTCTCCCTACCTACAGTTTTCTGTCCCTAGAAAAAATGTTTTTTTTAATCACAATATAGCACAAGGACAATTCACTCACTGTCCTTACAGGTCCCTGGAAACAAGGACTTGCAGAGTGAAATAAACTGACACTCTCCCTACCTACAGTTTTCTGTCCCTAGAATAAATGTTTTTTTTAAGCACAATATAGCACAAGGACAATTCACTCACCGTCCTTACAGGTCCCTGGAAACAAGGACTTGCAGAGTGAAAGAAAAAAAACACTCTCCCTACCTACAGTTTTCTGTCCCTAGAAAAAATGTTTTTTTTAATCACAATATAGCACAAGGACAATTCACTCACTGTCCTTACAGGTCCCTGGAAACAAGGACTTGCAGAGTGAAAGAAAAAAAACACTCTCCCTACCTACAGTTTTCTGTCCCTAGAAAAAATGTTTTTTTTAATCACAATATAGCACAAGGACAATTCACTCACTGTCCTTACAGGTCCCTGGAAACAAGGACTTGCAGAGTGAAATAAACTGACACTCTCCCTACCTACAGTTTTCTGTCCCTAGAATAAATGTTTTTTTTAAGCACAATATAGCACAAGGACAATTCACTCACTGTCCTTCCAGGTCCCTGGAAACAAGGACTTGCAGAGTGAAAGAAAAAAAACACTCTCCCTACCTACAGTTTTCTGTCCCTAGAAAAAATGTTTTTTTAATCACAATATAGCACAAGGACAATTCACTCACTGTCCTTACAGGTCCCTGGAAACAAGGACTTGCAGAGTGAAATAAACTGACACTCTCCCTACCTACAGTTTTCTGTCCCTAGAATAAATGTTTTTTTTAAGCACAATATAGCACAAGGACAATTCACTCACTGTCCTTACAGGTCCCTGGAAACAAGGACTTGCAGAGTGAAAGAAAAAAAACACTCTCCCTACCTACAGTTTTCTGTCCCTAGAAAAAATGTTTTTTTTAATCACAATATAGCACAAGGACAATTCACTCACTGTCCTTACAGGTCCCTGGAAACAAGGACTTGCAGAGTGAAATAAACTGACACTCTCCCTACCTACAGTTTTCTGTCCCTAGAATAAATGTTTTTTTTAAGCACAATATAGCACAAGGACAATTCACTCACTGTCCTTACAGGTCCCTGGAAACAAGGACTTGCAGAGTGAAAGAAAAAAAACACTCTCCCTACCTACAGTTTTCTGTCCCTAGAAAAAATGTTTTTTTTAATCACAATATAGCACAAGGACAATTCACTCACTGTCCTTACAGGTCCCTGGAAACAAGGACTTGCAGAGTGAAATAAACTGACACTCTCCCTACCTACAGTTTTCTGTCCCTAGAATAAATGTTTTTTTTAAGCACAATATAGCACAAGGACAATTCACTCACTGTCCTTACAGGTCCCTGGAAACAAGGACTTGCAGAGTGAAAGAAAAAAAACACTCTCCCTACCTACAGTTTTCTGTCCCTAGAAAAAATGTTTTTTTTAATCACAATATAGCACAAGGACAATTCACTCACTGTCCTTCCAGGTCCCTGGAAACAAGGACTTGCAGAGTGAAAGAAACTGACACTGTCCCTACCTACAGTTTTCTGTCCCTAGAATAAATGTTTTTTTTAAGCACACTATAGCACAAGCACAAAACACACTGACACTCTCCCTACCTATCCTTCTCTTTCCCTAAACTAAAGGAATCCAGGTTAAGCAAGAAAGAAATAACAGTCACTGTCCCTGCCTATGCTGCTCTATCCCTGCTCCGGAACACACTACACTAGGCCGCCGTGCTGGCGGCCTTTTATAGTGTGGGGCGTGTACTAAACACCCTCAGCAATAATTGGCCACAGGCATCCTGCCTGTGGCCAATCATTGCTCTCCTCGCTGCCGGCGCTGTGATTGGCCAAGCATGCGGGGTCACAGTGCATGCTTGGCCAATCACAGCGCCTGGATGACACTGCGATGGCGTAGTGCATTGTGGGCCGTTCGCGTCACTCGAATTTGGCGCGAACGGCCCAAATCGTTCGATCTTCGTCGAACGATCGAACAGCCGATGTTCGAGTCGAACGTATGTTCGACTCGAACACGAAGCTCATCCCTAGTTGCAGATCATACAGAAGCTAACATGGCAGCTTCTTTAGCCGTAAAAGGATAGGAAGGTTTAGTTCCACTTTAATTGTATCCTTCAAAGCATGCTGTGAATGATAAGTGCCAGTTTCCGCATCGCATAGAACTCGTAGGCCACTTCACACTGCCCTATGCGAACCACTGCAGGTGTCAAAGTTAATGACACCCCCAGATCGGTTCACATATCGCAGTGCGAACTGTGAATTGGGACAGGAATCGGATCGCATGGGTGTGAACACCTATGCAATTCGATTTTGGTACGGACAAAAAAAAGGGTCCTGCACGATTTTAGTCCGAATGCAATGCAAATTCAGCCATACAATCTGTATGACTGAATTCGCATCGCACAGACATTGCATGTGATCTGCACAGCAGTGAGGTGCGAATCGCATGCAATGTCTGACATCGTGCTGGTGTGAACCGGCGCTAACTGTCACAGCTACTTACGCTCTCAACCGAACGTCAAGCTATCAAATGGCTGGCGCCATAACTGATCACATGTGCAGCATCATGGCAACTGCAGATCAAACAGAGGCTAAGATGGCAGCTTCCTTGGCTGAAAAAGATAAGAGGGTTTAGTTCCGCTTTTCTATAACATGACGTTGCTAAAAAAAACTACAACTTCCAGTAGCAGTGACTATTGTGTATTGATGTAACTGCGCATGCTTGATCTGTGGGTGTGATCACATCGCACTGTGCAAATCCAGGTGTCACGTTAGAGAGGATGTGCGTCAACATAGGATAGGAGGGGTTAGTTCTGCTTTCAGTTTATTTAGGTGCCGGCCCTATGAGGGGGTTCTGAAAGATGGAAGGCTGAGTTCCTGATCATGTGGCTACTGTGACTAGCTGTTGAAGTGGTCACATGATCAGAATCTCCGCCCACTGGCTCCTGGTCATAAACAGTGACTGGGATCCAGGGCCGGGACAAGGGGTGGGCAGAAGGGGGGCGGCTGCGCTGGGTGCAATGGTTGATTGCAGGGATGTGGGCGCCCTGACCCTAACCCTAAGGGAAGGGGGGAGTGCAGTTTGCCATCTTTTCCCTGGGGCACTGGATGGCCTTGTTCCGGCCCTGCCGGCAACTGTCAATAGCAGCTCAGTGACTGTGCTGACAGACAGCTGATGCAAATGCATACAACCGGCATTAGGGCCCAGCTATTGTGCTCCGCCATATGTTATGCCAGTGGTGATAGGTTACGGGACTTTACTTCTGTTAAATCAACCCATTTAAAGTGGAAGTAAACCCTCCTATCGTTTTCAGCCAAGGAAGCTGCCATATTGACCTTTGTTTAATCTTCAACTGCCGTGATGCTGCACATGTGACCAGTTATGACACCAACCATTGGATGGTTTGACAGTTTGGTTGAGAGCACAACCAATGTGGCAGTTAGCAATTCCGGCATGCCGGAAATTTAAGTGTTTTTTTAAACTGTTAAATCAATGGGTTTACTTACACTTTAAAACAGAACTTAACCCATCAATTTAATGGTTTCATTTCCTAGCATGCCGGGAATGCTAACTGTCACGTTGGTTGCTCTCTCAACCAAACTGTCATACCATCAAATGGCTGGAGCCATAACTGATAGCATGTGCAGCACCATGGCAGTTACAGATCAAACTAGGGTTTCCACCTGTCTGGGATTCACCTGAACAGTTCGGGTTTTTAATCATGTGTCCGGGTTTCAGACGGACTGAAACCCAGACACATAATTCAGACCAGACTGTGGCTCCCCAAGTAACCAAGATAGTCACACACAAATTTGTTGTCGTCCGGGAACTGCGGTCGGTTGTCTGGGGGCAAGTTCGGCATCACTGGGTGGCAGGGCGACGATGTCAGCAAGAGCAATTTGGCCACACCCATCGTTCGCTGTTGTACGCAATGCGCACCGCATTTCTACTCTCCTTGGGGCTCCCAAAGGTGTCCCAGGCCGCTAAAGTGTTTGGGTTTGGCTTGAAGAAAAGGTGGCAACTCTGGATCAAACAGAGGACAAGATGGCAGCTTCCTTGGAGGAAAAGGATAGGAGGGTTTAGTTCCGCTTTAAAGGGTAAGTTGTATCACTTTAATTAACAAAATGTTAAACCTTCTTGCTAGTGATAATCCGAAATGCAGCTGCAGCCTCAATATCTCATTAGGTTGGTCTTCAAAAAGATGCCTAGTCTGGTCGCTGACTTGTTGCTGATTCACGCACAGCAGGAAAAAAAAGTTGTCATTACTCAGAAAATGAGAATTAGCGGTGAAAGAGGCGAGAGGCGGCGATGTTGTAAATGGAAGGCTGCGTGAGTCATTGCAGATGTGCCATTTATGTAGAAATTGAATGAGCCTCCCGCTATTGACCAGCCAGGATCTCCCCGGGTCAAAAACCTCCACCAATTAATATTGCCACCGGGCTGCTCTAAAGGTTACGGCCGCTTTGCGTCGTTGAGTCTATGATTAAGGACGTGTAGCGGTACCCCCGTAGGGGCTACTGAGTGATGTGGCCCACCTGTCACCCTGCCCGGCCTGGCATTTACTTCCCAGACACTGCAAGACAATGAACTTGGCTTTGCTTTTGTTTGGTTGGGGTGTGGGAAATATGGGATGCCCAGTAGAATAATAGTAAAGTTGCTAGGGACAACTATGTACACTCTTTGTACACTTCTCCAAAATTCTCCAGCACAACTCTTCACTTCCTATTTAGTGGTTCGCTCCATTCCTCCTGAATGTCGCTTCCTACCAGGGGAGGGCTGGGTCAGGGGGCAGGGTGGCAATTGCCTCCCAGGATGCCCTAACTTATGTTCAAAATGGCCGGCAGCCGCTGCCCGCTACCATTTTTCTTTTTTATTCTGGTCTAGGAAGTCGGGCCGGGGGCATGGCCATGGCGGCCGACCACTAGCTGTTGCATTCCGGGAGTTGTAGTCCGCACTCAAGCTTCTGGTGGGTGGAAAACACAGCAGCACAGAGGAAACTACAACTCCCTGGGACCGGATTCTTGGAAGCAGGCAGAGGCAGGGCGTGCCAGGGAGTCGGGACGCAGGGCTGGGCGCTGGCGCAACTTGACCCCAGGATCAGGAGCGTTCCCCCCCCCCCCAGGAGACCGTGGCGTGCAAGGACCTGCTGAGCTGAGATTGCTGAGGTGAGAGACCCTGACCCCCCAGCTCCCCCCCATACACCCCATGTAACATGCCCCAGTGATCAGGCTGCATTGATGGGCACTGGAGTTGGCTGCACTGATGGGCACTGGTTAAGCTGCATTGAAAAACCAGGTGGGCCATGGATGGTGAGCTGATTCGGCGGTTCAATGGGCCACTTGACTGGACTTTCCCCCCAGGCCTAAGGCTGCCAGCCCTCCCCTGCTTCCTACTTAGTG
This sequence comes from Rana muscosa, assembly GCA_029206835.1. Taxonomy (NCBI): domain Eukaryota; kingdom Metazoa; phylum Chordata; class Amphibia; order Anura; family Ranidae; genus Rana; species Rana muscosa. The sequence goes on from CM055126.1 coordinate 231,234,485, forward strand.
ATTCCAGGAGCAGCTAGCACATTGTAGCTAGGCCTGACACTGGCTCAGTCAGGCCTAAGTAACTTGCCCTTTGCAGGCAGGGACCGTGGGTCCCTAGAGTGTAGCAGAAATATGGAAAGTCTCATTAGTGCTAGCTGTCCTTCTGGTGGACTACTGCTCCCAGTCAGTCCTCCTCAGGCCCTGCCAGTCCTCCTGGTTGCAGCTGCCCGACTTCACTGCCCATGACATTGCAATCCATTGCAGTCAGGAGGACTGGAGAGGCATGCCCTGACTGTTTCCTCTCAGGCATGCCTCTCCAGTCCTCCTGACTGCACATGTCACTCACCAGCCCTCCTGGCTGCAACCGGTGGTTCCCACCTAAAGACTTGCCCAGCAGTACTAGCTCCTGCTGTCCTCTCTGACTCCTCCTGTGCAGATCCTTCATGCTTTCCTGAAGGGCTCCGTCCTGCACCCGAGTCCCAGGCCCAAGGTCAACCCCCCCCCCCCCAAGACTGGGGAGCTCCCTTAAAGGCCCCAACAGCCTAGTACTCCATCCCTAGTGCTTCCACCCTACAACTCCTCCCCCATACCTCCCAACATTTTGAGATGGGAATGAGGGACACCTACTAGCAAACGTATGTAGGCATAGGACATGCCCCCTGTCACACCCCCTTAAAGAAGAATTAACAAAAAAAAAAAGGTTAATTAAATCCACAAGGGCTTTTTTTTACCACTACTATTCCTTTATATTGGCTTTTAAAATTTACAAATGCAGCAATTTAGAATTTGGATGAAAGATTTAGCACTGGGGAACACGTTTTGAAGGATAAAAAGTGCATTTTATATACAACTATATAGATTAAACCAAAATGAGGAGGAAAGAGGGACAGAGGGACATTGCTCCAAATCAGGGACAGTTGGGAGCTATGCCTCCCCAGCTGGGCTGACTCTGGGTATTTCAAGGAGGCTTTCCCCCTGCCAATCCTAGTTGGGGATTGGTCAGGGCTCCCTGAGACACCCCTGGAAGCTCCACCTCTGTTCCCCTCCTCTTCGTCCAGAACCCTCTAGAAGAAAGAGGAAGGTGACAGTGAGATGATGCTGTCTGTAAGTCATAGCTGCTACTCTGAGCCACTCCCAGCCCACACAAACAGGCCTAGCTTCCAGCTGGGCCTGCCTAAATTTACCTGCACTACCAAAAAACCCTAACCTCTAGCACCTACCTATGTAGGGGGTGCTACATACGTTTGCAACCTTGCAGTGCATTAACACATAACATGTTGATACCTGTTAATGTGCGTGTGATGTGCTAGAACACGAGTGCCTTGGTGAAGAACATAAGGGCGCTATTAGAAATTAAGGGCACCGCAGCACCAAGCAAACTAAAAACAGGCAGTTGAGCCGAGTCCCTCCAACTCCCCAAGCTGCAATGGCAGTCGGACAGAGTTGTATACTTGCTAGCAGCCAAGATGCTTTGCTTCACTTGTAGCCAGGGCTGCTCCTAGAAATCACAGGGCCCCATACAGCCTACCAGCCGGGGCCCCCCCTTCCCAGCCAAAGGTAATGAAGTACATAGATTTATCAGTCCCTTTCTCTGCAGCCTCAGCTGCACAGATGAATGAATAGGAAACACTCTGAAACACTCTGAGGCTTGCTGCTCATTCACAAACTGAAGCATAGTATATATATGCTTCAGAGATGAATGGACACAGCAGTTATTGATGCAGATCGCTCATTGTGTTCATTCAGAAAAGGAGGGGGCCAGTAAAGGACATATTTACCGGTCCCTTCCCCCACTCTCTATCTCGAAACATCTTCCTTTGTGCCCACAGTAGCTGCCGGCGGGAGAGGAGCAGAGGGAAGCCAATTGTGCTGCAGGGGAAAGGGGCAAACGGGGGGCCCGGACAGCAGAGGGCAGGGGCGCATGTGCTAGGACCAGTCCCCCTGCAGTGCAGCCGGAGAGAGAAAGAGGATGAGAAGCTTGCAGCACCTAGGGGGAAGACAAAAGAGGATTTGTGGCTGCAATAAGACAGTACAGCCAGCCCTCCTGCTCAGCAGGCGCCCGGTCCCCCTTTTGAACTGATGGGGCCCGGGCCCAGTACAGGAGGGCTGGCTGTACTGCCTTATCAGCACCGCCCTCTGAACACAACCCATTAAAGTAAATAGAGTCGCATTGCAACCACCCTGTGGTTTCGGCACAGTGGTTCGGGATCTAGAAACCAATCAGCTTCCAGGTTTTATTGTCAAAGCTTAATTGAACAAGCTGAGGCTAGAAGCTGATTGGCTACCATGCACAGATGCACCAGAGTTTGCACTCTACAGTTTTAGTAAATCAACCGCTCAGTGACCATTACCATCGGTCAGTAACAGGGAACTTTAAGCAGTGGCTGAGCTGGAGATTAGCCAGTTTGGGGGTCCACCACTGTGGCCCCCATACCACGTCACCAAGCTGACTTTTTTTAGGTTTAGTTCCTCTCATGCATTTTGGTGCATTGGGGTGTAACGTCAGGAAAATGTGGGTGCATTACATTTCTTTTATGTTGTGTCCTCAATAAAAGAAGGTTTTACACCAGGGGAGCGCTTCCCTTGTTTTCTTTTCTTCCCAATACTGCATCCTGGTGCCATCTCTTCCCAAGGTACAGTGCCTTGAAAAAGTATTCATACCCCTTGAAATTTTCCACATTTATGTTACAACCAAAAGCGTAAATGTATTTTATTGGGATTGTATGTGATAGACCAACACAAAGTGGCACATAATTGTGAAGTGGAAGGAAAATGATAAATGGTTTTTCATTTGTTTTACAAATAAATATGTGAAAAGTGTGTGGGGGGGCATTTGTATTCAGCCCCCTTTACTCTGATACCCCTAACTAAAATCTAGTGGAACCAATTGCTTTCAGAAGTCACCTAATTAGTAAATAGAGTCCACCTGTGTGTAATTTAATCTCAGTATAAATACAGCTATTCAGTGGAGCCCTCAGGGATTTGTTAGAGAACCTTGGTGAACAAACAGCATCATGAAGGCCAAGGAACACACCAGACAGGTCAGGGATAAAGTTGTGGAGAAGTATAAAGCAGGGTTAGATTATAAAAAAATATCCCAAGCTTTGAACATCTCACGGAGCTCTGTTCAATTCATCATCCGAAAATGGAAAGAGTATGGCACAACTGCAAACCTACCAAGACATGGCCGTCCACCTAAACTGACCGGGCCGGGCAAGGAGAGCATTCATCAGAGAAGCAGCCAAGAGGCCCCATGGTAACTCTGGAGGAGCTGCAGAGATCCACAGCTCAGGTGGGAGAATCTGTCCACAGGAACTATTAGTCGTGCTCTCCACAAATCTGCCCTTAAGGCCCCTTTCACACTGGGGCGGGGAGGTGCGCTGGTGGTATAGCGGCACTTTTTTTAGCGCTGCTGTACCGTAGTTTTTACCACGATATTCGGCCGCTAGCGGGGTGATTTTAACCCCCGCTAGCGGCCGAAAAAGGGTTAATACCGCCCGGTATTACCGCGGTTTCCCATTGCTTTCAATGGGCAGCAGCGGTAAAGGAGCTGTAAACACACCGCTCCTTCACCGCTGCAAAGATGCTGATAGCAGGACTTTTGCAGCCGTCCTGCTAGCGCACCGCTTCAGTGTGAAAGCCTTCAGGCTTGCAGACTGCAGGGCACGATTTTTTCAGGCGGTATAGCAGTGCTATTTTTAGAGCTAAACCGCCTGAAAAACGTGTCAGTGTTAAAGGGGCGGAAAACTAACACCGCACATCACCCTGAACACACCATCCCCACCGTGAAACATGGTGGTGGCAGCATCATGTTGTGGGGATGCTTTTCTTCAGCAGGGACAGGGAAGCTGGTCAGATTTGATGGGAAGATGGATGGAGCCAAATTCTGGGAAATCTTAGAAGAAAACCTATTAAGCCCTGTACACACAATCGGATTTCCTATGGATTCTAATCCGATGGATTTTTCCATCGGAAATCCGATGAAGCTGACTTCCATCAGTCTTGCCTACACACCATCAGTCAAAAATCCAACCGTCCCAAACGCTGTGACGTAAAACACTCAGACGAGCCGAGAAAAATGAAGTTCAATGCTTCTGAGCATGCGTCGACTTGATTCTGAGCATGCGTGGGTTTTTTCTCCGAGGGAGTTCCACACAGACGATCGGATTTTGCTATCGTTTTTTTCCCCATCGGATAAATTTAAAACATGTTCTATTTTTTCACACCGATGGAAAAAAGACCGATGGGGCCCATACACGATCAGTTCGTCTGATGAAAACAGTCCATTGGACTGTTTTCATTGGTAAAACCGATCGTGTGTACACGGCTTTAGAGTCTGCAAAAGACTTGAGACTGGGGCGGAGGTTCACCTTCCAGCAGGACAACGACCCGAAACATACAGCCAGAGCTACAATGGAATGGTTTAGATCAAAGCATATTCATGTGTTAGAATGGCCCAGTCACAGTCCAGACCTAAATCCCATTGATAATCTGTGGCAAGACTTGAAAATTGCTGTTCACAGACTCTCTCCATCCAATCTGACAGATCTTGAGATATTTTACAAAGAAGAATGGGCAGAAATGTCCATCTCTAGATGTGCAAAGCTGGTAGAGACATCCCCAAAAAGACTTTCATCTGTAATTGCAGTGAAAGGCCGCTCTACAAAGTACTGACTCCGGGGGGCGCCATACAAATGCCCCCCCACACTTTTCACATATTTATTTGTAAAAAAATGTTAAAAAACATTTATAATTTTCCTTCCACTTCACAATTATGTGCCACTTTGTGTTGGTCCATCACATAAAATCCCAATAAAATATATTTACATTTTTGGTTGTAACATGACAAAATGTGGAACATTTCAAGGGGTGTGAGTCAGGGTGGATAAAAATCAATGATTTTTTTTAAAAAGAAAATCAAAAAAATCAGATTTTTTTTTTATTTATTTAAATCGGAATTTATTGATTTAAATACATTTTTTTGATTTTTCTCAAATTTATTTTAATAAAATGCTTTTGGAGTAAAAATGTATCTAAAGATAGTTTTCTATTTAAAATACATTAATAATTTAGTTTATTCAGCATGAAATGGAGCTTAGTCATATAGCATGAGGCTGTATATTCTGCAATATTTACATTTTTGGTAAACTCATTCAATAAATCCAAGCTCTGCAAGCTGAGATAACATGCACTGCATTGATGCATTCACACAATTTCACAGTAACTATGAGATAAACCAAAATTCAGGAATGTTCCTTTATCCCATTGTTTTGCAAATCTATGTACTCTAAAAACTGTATGATTGAATCGGTTCTGATATTGCGGTTTTACTGATGCTGGCCATACACTATACGAAAAAAATCGGCCAAACCCATTTTCGAAAAACGAACATTCGGCCGATAAATCGTTCAGAGGACATAAATAATTTTTTTTTTTTTTTTTTTTTTTACATATACCTAGTGCAGACAGTTCGGACGAGAAACACATTAACCTTTCAATTTATCGTTCGTTCGGCAGAAGTTTTCCAAACTTGCCGTTCGTTTTTTTCCCACAAAAACGTCACAAAAGGTTAACGATTTGTGCCCATTAACTTGCCGAAAAACGAATGAAGTGTCTACTTGATCGATTTTCGGCCGATTTTTCGTATAGTGTGTGGCCAGCATTACCTGACAGCTTATTATTCTAAATAGGAAGCCAAATTCTAACAACCAGCAAGAATGAAATTGTTATCATTTTTTTTTTTAGACAAATAGAGATTTCTTCTGGTGGTATTTAACCACTTCCATACCGGGCACTTTCCCCCCTTCCTGCCCAGGACAATTTTTATCTTTCAGCGCTGTCGCATTTTAAATGACAATTGCGCAGTCATGCTACACTGGACCCAAATTTTTTTCTCCACAAATAGAGCTTTCTTTTGGTGGTATTTGATCACCTCTGCGGTTTAAAATTTTTGCGCTATAAACGAAAGAAGAGCGAAAATTTTGAAAAAAAAACTGATGGGTACTGATAGGCGGCACTGATGGGTACTGATAGGCGGCACTGATGGGCACTGATAGGTGGCACTGAATAGGAAGCACTGATAAGGAGCTACTGACAGGCTTTTCTGATTGGCACTTTGATGGGGCACTGACAGGCATTGCTGATGGGGTACTGATTGGCACTTTTTGGGCACTGTTGTGGGCACTGATCTGCATGGATATGGGCACTGACAGGCTTTATATAGGGGCACAGGCTGGCATGTGATGGGCATTTATTTTTAAGTGATTGGCACATTTTTCTGGGGCTGTGGTGATAATCAGTGTGCTGATTATCAGCACAGACCCCCCCCCCCTCTGACAGGGAGAGCCGCCGATCGGCTCTCCCTGTCAGCATGAACCGAGGAGAGCCGTTTACCGGCACTTCCTGGTTCACGCGATGATCAGCTGTGATTGGTCACAGCTGATCACGTGGTATGAAGCCTCTGACAGAGGCTTCATACCACGATTGGAGTTGCTGTGTGTCAGAGTGCGCGCGCCGGCAGTGATATCCTGATCACGTCATGACGTCCAGTCAGGATATCACAACCACTTTGCCACCGTCATTCTGCTATATGGCGGGCGGCAAGTGGTTAATCACCTCTGGGTTTTTATTTTTTGCTAAAAAAACTAAAAAAGACCAAAAATTTTGAAAAAAATGAATTGTTTTTCTTAGTTTCTGTTATAAAAAATTTTAAGTAAATAAGTAATTCTTCTCCTTCGCTGATGAGGCGGTACTGATAGGCAACACTGATGGGCACTTATAGGCTTCACTGATGAGCACTGATATACGGCACTGATAGGCTGCACTGATGGGCACTGATAGGCTGCACTGATGGGGACTGATAGGCTGCACTGATTGGCACTGATAGGCTGCAACGATGGGCACTGATAGGCTGCACTGATGGGCTGCACTGATAATGACTGTTAAGCCCTGTACACACGATAGGTTTTACCGATGAAAACAGTCCGATTGATTTTTTTCATCGGACAAACCGATCGTGTATGGGCCCCATCGGTCTTTTTTCCATCGGTGTTTAAAAATAGAACATGTTTTGAATTTATCCGATGGTTAAAAAACCGATAGCAAATTACTATCGTCTGTGGGGAACTCCATCGGACAAAAAACCCACGCATGCTCAGAATCAAGTTGACGCATGCTCAGAAGCATTGAACTTCATTTTTCTCGGCTCATCGGAGTGTTTTACGTCACCGCTTTTGGAACGGTCGGATTTTTGACTGATGGTGTGTAGGCAAGACTGATGGAAGTCAGCTTCATCGGTTTTCCGATGGAAAAATCCATTGGTTAAAAAACCATAGGAAATCCGATTGTGTGTACAGGGCTTTAGGCTGCACCTATGGGCACTGATAGGCTGCACTGATGGGCACTGATAGGCTGCACTGATGGGGACTGATAGGCTGCATTGATGGGGACTGGTAGGCTGCACTGATGGGCTGCACCTATGGGCACTGATAGGCTGCACTGATGAGGACTGATATGCTGCACTGATGGGGACTGATAGGCTGCACTGATTGGCACTGATAGGCTGCAACGATAGGCACTGATAGGCTGCACTAATGGGGACTGATAGGCTGAAACGATGGGCACTGATAGGCTGCACTGATGGGGACTGATAGGCTGCCCTGATGGGCACTGAAAAGCAGCAATGATGGGCACTAATAAGTACTGACTGGCATCACTGATGGGCACTGTTGGGGCTGCACTGATCATGAGGACACTGATGACCAGTGCCCTGATTGTCAATGCCAGTGTACCCTGTGTGGATTTGCCAGTTATCGGATCTCCTCAACTCACGAGCTGTCTTCATGAGAGGATTGCCGATAACTGGCAAATCCTGTTTACACTGTGATCAGCTGTGATTGGACACGTAGTAAAGAGCCGCCAATATTGCCTCTTTACCCTGATCTGTATCAGCTGCGTCCAAAGGATGCAGTGATCACATTCCTGCCGATGCACGCCGCAGGGGGTGTGCAGGCAGCGGGAGGACGTCATATGACGGCCTCCTGGCAAAGTGGTCATAATGCTATGGCTGATCGTGTATATTATTTTTGCTTTTATTACTGTTACTTTTACCTGGGCGCTTTTTTTTTTTTCCTTTTCTTCAGTTTATCATCTCTTACTTTATTTTGCCTTTCTTACATTTTTTTTTTTTTTTTTGGCATTTTAGTTTATTTTTGCTTTTTCTTCAGTTCTTTTATGTATTATTTTAGCTTTTTTTTTACACATTTATTATTTTTGCCTTTACCATAATTTTTTCCTTTCTCCAAGCTTATTGTTACTTTATTTTTATGTTCATTCTCTAATTCCTTATGACTCCTCTTTATTTACATTCCTTTATCATATAAAGGTGTCACCAGGCAGTGGTGTCCATGTTTGCACACAGAACAGGTCACTGAGGTGTGTCATGTACTACTCTGAGGGACTTCACTAACCAGTACAGGTCAGCTCAGTGCCCTCTGGTAACCATTGGCACCCCTGGGGCTGATTTCCTGACTGAACATGGAGCGCAAAAGCAGAAGCTCTCAGTCAGGAGACCGCAACAACCTGAGTGACAGAGCACCCTCCAGCACACACAGCCGGTGCTGCTGCTACTGCTGCCACCACCAACACTTGACGCATTGCAGGTACAGCGCGTCCAATGGCGAGACTCCTTTCAAGCGGGAAACCATTGCAGGGTCCCACCGACCAATCAGCGCGCTCCTCACACAGCGCGTAAGAGCCTGCCCCCTTTTCAGGTTGAGCGCGTGTAACCCTCCGCGCAGGAATATAGTCCCCGTACTGTGTGTGTGTGTGTGTGTAGGGAGAGAAGGCGGGAGGGACGTTCCCGCGCTTTGTGCACGGCGCTGCCTCCCTGAGAGGAAAAAAAAAAAAGAGCCAAGTCCATGTGCACAAACGGCTCCATGGTTATTTAACCCCTGAGGTGACGGGGAAGTGTGCAGCACCAGAGCAGAGCATGGCTTCATAATAGAACACATTACATAAGCCTGCCACAGTGTAATGGTGTCATAACAACTGTGTGACAGGAGGGAAGACACCATGACAGGGGGGAGCCAGGCCTGGCAGCCATGAACATCATTAGGGAACATAAACATTTGTCACTTCCCTGTCCTCATCCATGTCCCCGCCAATTCCTGACCGGCCTAAAGCACAACCTGAAAATTCAATTCAAGTTTTTATATCGATTGACAAGAAAGTTAAGTGTTAAAAGTGATCTTTAACCACTTCAATACCGGGCACTTTCACCCCCTTCCTGCCCAGGCCAGTGTTCAGCTTTCAGCGCTCTCACAATTTGAATGACAATTGTGCGGTCATGCTACACTGTACACGTGTGACATTTTTATTTATTTTTCCACACAGATAAAGCTTTCTTTTGGTGGTATTTAATTACCACTGGGGTTTTTATTTTTTGCTAAACAAATGAAAAAAAAAATTGGGAAAAAAAAGTTTTTCTTAGTTTCTGTCAGAAAATTTTGTAAATAAGTAATATTTCTCCTTCACTGATGTGCGCTGATGAGGCTGCACCGATGGGCACTGATTGCGGGCACACCGATGAGCACTGAAGGGCATCACTAGTGGGCACTGATAGGCGACACTAATGGGCACTGAAAGGCAGCAATGATGGGCACTAAAGGACATCACTGGTGGGCACTGATAGGTGACACTAATGGGGACTGAAAGGCAGCAATGATGGACACTGAAAGGCAGCACTGATGGGCCCTAAAGGCAGCAATGATGGGCACTGAAAGGCAGGAATGATGGGCACTGAAAGGCAGCAATGATGGGCACACTGATGAGCACCGAAGGGCATCACTAGTGGGCACTGATAGGTGGCACTGATGGGCACTAAATGCAGCAATGATGGGCACTGATAGGCCACACTGATGGGCACTAAAAGGCAGCAATGATTGGCACTGAAAGGGCACACTGATGAGCACTGAAGGGCATCACTGGTGGACACTGATAGGCGGCACTAATGGGCACTGAAAGGCAGCAATGATGGGCACTGATAGGCAGCAATGATGGGCACTGATAGGGCACACTGATGAGCACTAAAGGACATCACTGGTGGGCACTGATAGGTGGCACTAATGGGCACTGAAAGGCAGCAATGATGGGCACTGAAAGGCAGCACTGATAGGCACTAAAAGGCAGCAATGATGGGCACTGAAAGGCAGGAATGATGGGCACTAATAGGGCACACTGATGAGCACTGAAGGACATCACTAGTGGGCACTGATAGGTGGCACTGATGTGCACTAAATGCAGGAATGATGAGCACTGATAGGTCACACTGATGGGCACTAAAAAGCAGCAATGATGGGCACTGATAGGCCACACTGATGGGCACTGAAAGGCCGCAATAATGGGCACGGATAGGCCACACTGATGGGCACTGAAAGGCAGCAATGATGGGCACTGAAATGCAGCAATGATGGGCACTGATAGGCCACACTGATGGGCACTGAAAGGCAGCAATGATGGGCACTGAAATGCAGCAATAATGGGCACTGATAGGCCACACTGATGGGCACTGAAAGGCAGCAATGATGGGCACCAATAGGCCACACTGATGGGCACTGAAAGGCAGCAATGATGGGCACTGATAGGCCACACTGATGGGCACTGAAAGGCAGCAATAATGGGCACTGAAAGGCAGCAATAATGGGCACTGAAAGGCAGCAATAATGGGCACTGAAATGCAGCAATGATGGGCACTGATAGGCCACACTGATGGGCACTGAAAGGCAGCAATGATGGGCACCGATAGGCCACACTGGTGGGCACTGACAGCAGGGCTGCTTTTAGAAATCAAGGGGCCCATACACAGCTTACCTGACAGCCCCCCCCCCCCCCAGCCAAAAGTGACAGAGGACATAGATTTATCAGTCTCTTTCTCTACAGCCTCAGCTGCACAGATAAATGAAAGGAAACACTCTGAGGCTTCTTGCTCATTCACAAACTGAAGCATAGCAAACACCATTTACTATGCTTCAACAGTGAATGGACACAGGATTGATTGGTATCAACTGCTTACTGTTTTCATCCTCTCCATCCAGAAACATCCATCTGTGTGCCCGCAGCAGCTGCTGGTGGGAGAGGAGAGAAGTCGTAAGTGCTGCGGAAGAAAGGGGCACACAGGTGGATCTGGACAGCAGATAGAAGGGGTGCATGTGCTAGAACCAATCCCCTGCAGTGCAGCCAGACGGAGAAGCTGGCAGAGCTGCAGGGGGAGGCAGAAGAGGATTGGTGTCTGCAAAAGGTCAGTACAGTCGGTCCTGCTGCTCGACGGGTGCCCGGGCCCCCCGTTTGAAGTGATGGGGCCCGGGCCCAGTACAGGAGGTCTGGCTGTACTGCCTTATCAGCGGCCCTGCCTGACAGGAATCACTGATGGGGCTGCACTGATAATCAGGCCACTTATTATCAGTGCAGATGTTCCCACTGAGGAAAGCCGCTTACTAGCTCTCCTCTCCTCATGTGCTGTCAGCGTGAGGAGAGGATTGACGATAACCGGCATTTCCAATTTACACACAGCTGTGATTGGGGTACACCGCACCACCGATCGCCACACCGAGGGCTCCCGGAGCTAGCGGCTGTTCTGATGGACGTTATATAGTACGCTGTCCAGTCAGAATGGTAAAGCCACCGCCGGGCCGTCAATCTGCTATAGGCTGGGCGGGAAGGTGTTAAACCCAACAGCAAACATTTATTATATTGCAGCTTACCGATTCTTAAAGCGGAGTTCCACCCAAATTTGGAACTTCCACTTTATCCACTCCTCGCCCCCTTACATGCCACATTTGGCATGTCATTTTTTTAGGGGGTTGAGTGGGGGCTTCAGTAGGAGTGGGACTTCCTGTCCCACTTCCTCCTTCCGCCCCGGGGTCGCCTAGGCGATACGTCATATCGTCTTGTGGCGGCCCCTCCCTGTAGGCGATCACCTGGGACGTGACAGGTCCCAGGCGATCGCCTGTCCATTCAGAGAGCGCTGCGCCGTTCGCGCATGCGCAGTGAGTGCCCGGCCGTGAAGCCGAAAGCTGTCACGGCCGGGTGCCCACACTATGAATGGAGGCGCCGGCGGAGAAGGGTGGGAGCGGAGCTCCGGGCGTCGCGTCGCTGGACAGTGGAGCAGGTAAGTGTATGTTTATTAAAAGCCAGCAGCTACACTTTTTGTAGCTGCTGACTTTTAATAAACATAAAAAAGGGTGGAACTCCCCTTTAAGTGGCTGGTGAGGCATAGGCTAGTATCAGAGCCAGATACACACAGGTTACATACGCCGCGATCGTTAGAGCGAGAGCAATAATTCTAGCACTAGACCTCCTCTGTAACTCTAAACAGGTAACCTGTAAAAAATGTTAAAGCGTCGCCTATGGAGATTTTTAATTACTGAATTTTGGCGCCATTCCACAAGTGTGCGCAATTTTAAAGCGTGACATGTTAGGTAACATCATCTTTCACATTTTTCCAAAAAATCAGGTTATCTTTAGTGGTTTTGTTTAATATTCATGAAAGTTTTTTTTTTTTTTTTTTTTTTTAAACACGTTTTAAAATTCAATGCGCAAATACAGTGTGGCATTAAATGTTGCAACGACCGCCATTTTATTCCCTAGGGTGTCTGCTAAAACAATATATATATATAATGTTTGGGGGTTCTGAGTAATTTTCTAGCAAAAAAATGATGATTTTTACATGTAGGAGAGAAGTGTCAGAATTGCCCTGGGGTTAATTACCATAAGTCAGTAATATACAAATAATTATTAATTTGAGGTAATTTACTATATTTTCAAAATCTGTACTCAAGCAGGTGGCTTAATTAACGGACAAATTACTGAAGTTTGAAGTTATAACTTCCAAGCAGTAGTTTCACAGTAAATAGATAAATAATAAAGTATTATCTTATAACATTCAGCATAATAATATATGATGTAGTTTGTACCTTTTCAGCAGCAGCAGATTCTCATGCCGCGTACACACGATCATTTTTCCCGTCGAGAAAAATAATTTTTTTTCCTTTGGACGAGAAAAACGATCGTCTGTGGGCTTTTTGTCGTTTTTCTCGACGGGAAAAATGGCATTAATCACGACGAGAAAAATTAGAACATGCTCTAATTTTTCTCGTCGTGATTCCCGTCGTTTTTTGCCGTGGCAGTTTTCCCATAGGGAAACACTGCCGGGGAGCCCACACACGGTCGTTTTTTTCAACCAAAATAAAAAATGTCATTTAAAACGGCCGTGTGTGGGGGGAACAAGCTGTTCCTCGTTTTTCACGTCGATTTTCTCGACGGTGTTTTCACCGTCGAAAAAATCGATCGTGTTTACGCGGCATTATACTCCCTCTTAAAGTGGTTGTAAACCCACTTAGACAACTTGCACCTACAGGTAAGCCTAGATTAAGGCTTACCTGTAGGTGCAAGAAATATCTCCTAAACCTACATGGTTAAAGGGGTTGTAAAAGGTACATGTTTTTTCACCTTAATGCATCCTATGCATTAAGGTGAAAAAACATCCGACAATACCGCGCCCCCCCCCCCCCCCCGAGCCCCCGTTTTACATACCTGGCCTCTCGAAAGTCCCGCGCTCGTCCCCGTCATCCTCCTCGGTTCTCAGCCTGGCCGCCGATTGGCTACACTGGATGGATTGAAAGCAGCGCAGCCATTGGCTGGCGCTGCTGTCAATCACATCCAATGACGCGGCGCGCCGGGGGGCTATGGCCGCCGCTGTATCACGGGAGCGCGCCCGCAATAACTCCACACCATGCGAGCTCGCTCGCATTAAGGTGTGGAGTCCTTGCGGGGAGGAGCTGAGACAGCCGCCGAGGGACCCCAGAAGACCAGGATCGGGGCCACTGTGTGCAAAACGAGCTGCACAGTGGAGGTAAGTATAAAATGTTTGTTATTTTTTTGCAAAAAAAAGGGAAGCTTTAGTGTCCCTTTAAGGAGATATTTACTATATATCGATGCGCCGATGACGTCATGCACACTAGCGGGCCGGTTTCATTGCCGGTTTTCTAAATGGGCTCTTGCCGACCCGAGCGCGCATACGTGTGACGTCATCGCCACTCCGGGCAATCACAGCGCCGGAGCGGCGATACATTGACATCCGTGACGGGACATCGAGGCAAGATGGCGGAGGTGACCGAGGACTGCTGGGGGGGCTTCGATCTCAGGTAAGTCATTCATAATGAGCTAGTATGCTATGCATACTAGCTCATAATGGCTTTCTTTTGCAGGGTTTTTTTATTTTTATTTCCCAGGGTTTACTTCCTCTTTAACTGTGTGAGAAAAACATGGGATTATGGGTAAATCTTATACCCTTTCTATGACACTGCAGTGAGAGGAGAGCCTCCACTGCTGCATTTTTATTGGACAGCTTGGGCTAATGGTACATTACCATTGGTTCAAGACTCAAAGCTTTCCATTGAGCTCAGTGCTTCTGACAAGAAGTGAGGAGAGGCACTGTGAGCTCATCCTCTCAAGCCTCGTACACACGGCCGAGAATCCCGTTAGGAAAAAAACGTTGTTTTTCCTGACGAGATTCCTGGGAAGCTTTTCTTGCCAAGCCGTGCATACAGATGGCTATTCAAAAGAACCGCCGTTTTTTTGAATGGCAAGAACGCGGTGACGTCATCGACTACAACGAGCGTGCGCTCGTCACATTCAATGCCGTCGCCGCCATCTTGCTTCACCCTATACTACCCTTGTAAGCTACCGCACATGCGTCAAAGTCTCATTGAGCATGCGCAGGCTTACGGGAGGACAGGTAAGCTTGTACCCATATACACACACACAGTTTTCTTGTCAGGAAACAGATTCTCTATATTTCTCGTCTAGATTCCCGGCAGTTTTCTCGACGAGAAAACATACACACGACCGGTTTTCTCGGCAAAAAGCTCTGCCAGCAGTTTTCTTGCCGAGAAAACCGGCCGTGTGTACGAGGCTTTAGTCTGCTGCAAACAGAGTGTGCCAGCTTGTATTTAAACTGGCTGCTCTGTATGTAGCTTCTGACATGCTGCACAAGGAGCCCCGTATCTCTGGAACCATAGATCGTAGGAGCCCCAATTTTTTACCTACCCCCAAATTTGGGGTCTCCGTGACCTCAGGTCGCAGAGCTACGACCCTCGCAGCTTGATATTTTTCTTTATGTACATGGCAGGGGAGTCTCTGCCAAGGGAAATTTTAGAGGGGTGATTTTTTTTGAGGGGGGGCATTTGGGGTGTGGTTGCAAGATTTTTGCTGAGAGGGGGCATTTGATTTCAGCAGGGGGGGCAGATTTGTGTTGGAAGGGAGAATTTGGGGTTTGGTAAGGGGTAAGTATTGTTCTTGGAGGGAAATGTTTTTTTTGGGGGGGGGGGGGTGGGGAAAGATTTGGGAGTAATTTGTGCTAGGACGGATGGATTTGAAGAGAGGGTAGAAGATGTGCACTAGGAGGGGAAATTTTAGGGCTAGAGGTTGTGTGCTAGGAGGGGTGAATTTTTTTTTTTTTTTTTTTTTTTAGGGGTAGGGGTCTTTTGAGCTTGGGGAATTTGGGGGTTGGGGGGGCAAGATTTGTGCTGAGAGGGGGTATTTCAGCAGGAGGGGTGGCAGATTTGTGTTGGAAGGGGTAATTTGGGGTCCGGCAAAGGGTAAATATTGTTCTAGGAGGGGGGGTGAGATGATTTGTGCTAGGAGGGGGAATTTGTGCTGGGAGGGGGAGGGATTTGAAGTGGGGGGTACAAGATGTGTACTAGCAGGGGAAATTTTAGGGATAGAGGATTTGTGCTAGAAGGGGTGATTTTTATTTGGGGGGGGGGCATTTCAGCTGGGGGGATTTGGGGTGTGGGGGCAATATTTTTTCTGAGAGGGGGATTTCAGCAGGGGGGCAATATTTTTTCTGAGAGGGGGATTTCAGCAGGGGGGGTAGATTTGTGTTGGAAGGGAAAATTTGGGGTTTGGTAAGGGGTAAGTATTGTATTGTTCTTGGAGGGGATATGTTTGTTTTTTTTTGGGGGGGGGGAATAAGATTTGTGCTAGGAGGTGGGATTTGGGAGGAATTTGTGCTGGGGCGGAGGGATTTGAAGAGAGGGTAGAAGATGTGTACTAGGAGAGGATGTGTGCTAGGAGAGGTGAATTTGTTTTTTTTTAGGGGTAGGGGTCTTTTGAGCTGGAGGAATTTGGGGGTTGGGGGGCAAGATTTGTGCTGAGAGGGGGTATTTCAGCAGGGGGGAAGATTTGTGTTGGAAGGGGTAATTTGGGGTTCGGCAAGGGGTAAGCATTGTTCTGGGGGGGGGGGTGAGAAGATTTGTGCTAGGAGGGGGGATTTGGGGGGAATTTGTGCTGGGAGGGGGCGGGGGGGATTTGGAGTGAGGGTGGAAGATGTGTACTAGAAGGGGACATTTTCTGGGGTAAATCATTTTCATACTCAAACTATCCGCAGCCAGTCTGCTTTTCAGAGGGCAAGCTCCAAAATTCCAGAATTTCGCTGAGCGTCCGGCACACAAGAGTTTGCCGTCTATTAACACCCTGGTGGATATAAAAGCCATAAAACACGACCATTTCTCTGCTTTATTGATGAACACGCAATTGGGCTGTTTATTTGCCTCATAAAATATGAGAAACCGTACAAGTGTGTGCTGTAAACAGGATGCAATTAAAAAAATTATACAAAGAACACAATGTACCTGGTGGGCAGCCCAGGCTCGATGTCCATCATTAGCTGGACCAGTGGATGGTCAACAGAGGACTCAGCCTAGGGTGGCGAGGTGGTGGCAGACTGAATTTGGCGTTATCATTTTCTTGTTTTTCTTCTTATTATTATATGCTTTGGCTTTTCTTCAAAAATGATACCACATGTAGCTTTAGTGGTGCTTCAAAGCATCTTCAAAGCCTCCATAGAAGTCTATGGCAAAGCTCGCTTGAAGCCCTACTGAAGCCCCACCGAAGCCTCATCGAAGCCCCACCAAAGGCCCACCAAAGCCTCATCAAAGCACCAAGCAAAAGCAAGGAGTAAACAGGACTGTAAGCTAACCATTTTATTTAGTGACAGGAGCTTTGACTGGCGTTCAGAGAGCTTTAACAAAGCCTGTTCGAAGCCATGTTTTGAAGCAAGTGTAAACTAGCCGTTAATGTGTGTTGAAGCCGAAGCAAGTGTAAATGAGCCCTTACTGATGTTCTTATCCTTGATCTGAACCCCTTTGCAGCAGTGGCGGCTGGTGCCTACTATTTTTGGGGGGGCGGCACAACCAACACAACCCACCACGTGGAAGACACAGCCAGCAGCGATCACCCCACAGCACCCCCCCAGACACTGGCACATCCAGTGGCGAGCAACCCCCCCCCCCCAGGCGGGAGACACAGCCAGCGGCGATCATCCTGCAGCACCCCCCCAGACACTGGCACATCCAGCGGCGAACAACCCCCCCCGGTGGGAGACACAGCCAGCGGTGATCATTCCGCAGCACCCCCCCAGACACTGGCACATGGAGCGGCGAACAACCCACCCCCGGCGGGAGACACAGCCAGCGGTGATCATCCTGCAGCACCCCCCCAGACACTGGCACATCCAGCGGCGAACAACCCCCCCCCCCCGGCAGGAGACACAGCCAGCGGTGATCATTCCGCAGCACCCCCCCAGACACTGGCACATCCAGCGGTGAACAACCCCCCCGGCGGGAGACACAGCCAGCGGTGATCATTTTGCAGCACCCCCCCAGACACTGGCACATCCAGCGGCGAACAACCCCCCCCCCGGCGGGAGACACAGCCAGCGGTGATCATTCCGCAGCACCCCCCAAGACACTGGCACATCCAGCAGCGAGCAAACCCCCCCCCCCAGCAGTACACAGCAGCCAGCGGCGATCACCTTACCTAGTGGAGGCAGACACGGAGGCAGGGACCGCTCCAGTGAGGACACTGGCTTTCTCATTCTGGCCGATTGGAACCCAGAAGTGTGTCCTGAGACACGATTGGCCGGGAGGAAAATGTGACAGAATAGCGAATATTCATTCGCTAGTGTCACACAACTGGGTGGGATCTCTGCGCCACGAGCCCACCCTATTTTGAAGCCTATTAGAGCCTCTGAGTCTAATCAGGTGCTTCAAAATACACACCCCCGCCTATCCCCGCAATTGTAATTCATGTGTCCGGCGTCCTGAAAGGGGCCGGGCACATGGATAGGGAGGGCAGCGGGGGTGTTAGGGGGGGCGGTGCCCGTGTGCCCACAATGCATGGGCCGCCACTGCTTTACAGTCAAAGGGAGGTAAAACTTAGAAGTACTTGCCATTTTCTAGGCTAATAGGCAAAGGGGTTGTCAAACAAATGGCAGGGGGGCTGTGAACACACTGAGGGACATGTATCAATGCAAAACAAAATTTTATTATTGTTCAGTGGAGAGAGGGTCTTTTCAGGTGACTTAACGGGTAAATCAACATAAAATAGAAATAAAAATATTGCTTAGGTAGATAAAATTAAAGTAAAATTAAATGTAAGCTGCTGGCGACGACACAATAGGACCATTTGTGATAGAACAGAATAAATGACAAAAGTTGCCGCGCTAAACATTCAAAATACTGTATTTATTGGCGTATAACACTCACTTTTTTACCCTGAAAATAGAGGGTAAACTGTGCCTGCGTGTTATACGCAGGGGGCTGTGGAAAGTTTTTTTCCTGAAACTTCCCTCTTAACGTTAGGGTGCGTGTTATACGCCTGTGCGTGTTATATGCCGATAAATACGGTAAGTGAAGAAAATGTCCGAAAAGTTAATCAGTTCATACTATTCTCCATAGTTGACAGAAACAATGATTCAAAATAAAATCTCAAAGCAAGTTTTCAATTTAGGTGAACAGGAAAGTGTAAGTGTCGATCACCCAGGTGTACCTCCACCATAAATCATATAGAATGCCTCCTTACCGGAAACCTAGACTCCATTCTGTCCTGCACAGAAGTGGTGGAACCAGACTTCTGTGCAGGACAGACTAGGGAGCAGCCATTTGCTTGTATGGGTGACTCTGTGCCCCCGATGACATCCATCAACTCTGACGAAACACGCAGGGTGGATTCCATGTCCGTGACGTCCCCACACACACCGAAGTTATTTACATGCGGACCGGTTCCCGGGAACTTTTGATTTCTACATGCTGGATTTTATCTGGAATACTGTGAGTTTTTAGCATCACTACTTTCTAATAAACTGATTGACAGTTTTACACTATGTGGGCGTTTTTTATCTCATTCCCATGGGCTTTGAAACGGAGCGATCCTTACCATCAGCAAGGCCACTATCTCCTTCAGTGTAACAGAGGGAAAGGATTAGATCTTCTGGGCTTTTTAACTACGCCTTTCTAGAATCTTAAATTTTGGAGTGTAGGTTTCCGGTAAGGAGGCATTCTATATGATTTATGGACCGGTGGAGGTACACCTGGGTGATCGGCGCTTACACTTACCTGTTCACCTAAATTGGACACTTACTAGGAGATTTTATTTTGAATCATCGTTTCTCTCAACTATGGAGAATAGCATGAACTGTTTCACTTTATGGGCATTTTCTTCACTTATTTTGAATGTTTAGTGCGGCAACTTTTGTCATTTATTCTCTTCTATCATTAATGGACTTAAAGGGAAACAATAAAGCTATGTAATTTCTTTAACCGCTTGCTGACCACTCTTCATCACTTTACTGATACAGGACGGCAGCAGTGCAACGTATCGCGCAGATAATTCACAGCAGAAGCCGATCTGCAGGTGCTGGGCAGTGGCACTCAATGTCCTCCGGCACCCACTGATCGTCGGCAATATAAAAGGAACTGAGATACGCTTATGTAAACAAGGCATATCTCAGTTCTGACAGGGGGGAAGGGTCCTGTGTTCTTGCAAAGCAGGGACTAAACTTGATCTCTTCCCCTAGTGAAAGCAGCACACAGTGGTGGTGGAGATGGATTTTGCTGTGTGTTAGTACCAGGTCACGATCCTTGGGATTGTCCCATCGGGAGGTGGGCAAGCTAGGGTCCAGTAGCAGATACAGCAAGTAGGGATTAAGCAGAAGTCAGTAAACAAGCCAAAGGTTTGTAACAAGTGGTCGCAGGTTGTGATAAGGCAGAAGCATAGTCAAGGAACAAGCCAAAGATCCTGTCAGGGCCTAGACTTGAACCTGGGACCTCTGCTGTGTCTGGTGATGACGCTTCTTGCTGAGCTACCTGAGATGCTGGACAGCAACTGGTCTTCAAGCCTGACCCCTGATCATGACAGATTGGTAATAAGTAGTAGTGAAAATACGAATGGCAGCAAGAGTGACAAGAGTAGGATATTGGCTGAAAAGAGCACTATAATCTGGCAAACAGGAAGTGCAAAGGCTTATCCTAAATAGGAAATTCATGGGAGGAGCAAAGGGTTCAAGATAAACAAGGTTTAAGGCAAGCTCATTCAAGGAATTGTCCATGCAGTTATCCAGCATCCCAGGCGGCTCAGCAAGAAAGGGCAGACACAGCAGAGGTTGCAGGTTCAGACCCGGGTCCTGACAAGAACATTACAATTTTCAGGCATAGCATCAGCAATACTGTATTGCAACATCACATATATTGGATGTGTAATATTTTAGTTAACTTTTACATTATTCTTAGGCTCACATACAGCAGTAGCAACCCTCCATAAAAAGCAGTGGTGGCCCCTCTATACGGGGCGCAGGGGTGTCACCCCCTAATCCATGCGCCTGGCACTGCGCACTTAACCCACCCAGTTGTGTGACAATAGTGAATTAAAATTCGCTATTGTCTTCCTGATTCTCCTCCTGGCCAATCAGGAAGTCCGTCACCCGATTGGCCGAGAGGAGAAGCGATCCTATTGGCCGCCGTGGAGCAGGAGGGAGGAGATGCAGGGGAAGCCACTGAAGTCAAGGAGGAGGAGATGCATGGTGAAGCCGCCGCCCAGAGAAAGCGCTGCCCGTGACTTAGATGGTGCGGGGCTGGTGACCGTTGCCTGTGACCTGACGACCGGGTGGGGGGGGTTGGCGCCCTGTGGATTGTTTGCCGCCCCCCCCAAAAAAAGATATCACCATCCGCCACTGATAAAAAGTCTTTATTAGGCAACAAAGACAACTTATATTTTTGTGTCGCAGTGATGGCCATAATTGAGCTGTGGAAATAGCAGAAGCAATATAGCTAGTATCTATCAAAAAGTATTATAACTTGTGATCTTTTGTTCAGTACCACACTACATTTTGTTCAAAATTAGGGCTGTGGAAATTAACTATTAATTCCTCGATTAATCGATTAATTGTTTTGATCGATCAAAATTATTTTGATTGGTACTCACCTCTCCCCCGGCTTCCTGGTCTTCAGGGAGATCCGGTGACGTCACGGACACCGGCGGGGCTTGCCGTGTCCATCTGAAGGGCTCCTTTGCTGTGCCTTCATATCTGCATGCCGGCGGGACCTTACTATCTGCCACATGCAAGGGCTGTTACACTTCCCTCTATCACTTCCCTCTATCAACCTGGGATTCTACAGCCATCCACTGGGAGTTGTGATAGTTCCCTTTACGGGACATTTACATGCCGACCGACTCATGTTAGCCCCTTCTCATCTGGATTCAGCAGTGGTATCGTTGTACACATTTTTATACCAGTATCATACTTAGCTACATGTTTTTATGACTGCTTTTGCTACCGTTTGGTATTACTCGCACCATTTTTACAGTTTATGTAGCTACATCGATTTTATCTCCAGTGCAATATTTATTTTGTTACCTACTTGAAGACTATAAAAGTTGTAATGCTATTCCCATCGAGCGCTGCCTTTGTGTGTTTTTTGCATCCTGCTATCGATTTTTCCAGTGGTTGGTAGCTGCACTGGGAATCGGCCTGCAAGGAGATCAGCTAAAAGTAGTTGGATCTGTATGTGCATTATAATTAATCGAAATTAGTCGATTAATCTATAAAAAAAAAATCGATTCATCGAACACAAAATTTTTAATCAGTAACAGCCCTATTCAAAATATAACAAAATGTCAACCCAGAGTGCACCAAAACACCTAAAAATCACAAACATACACAGATGAGGCAGTTGGTATGCTGAACTAAAAAAAAAAATTACAGTGCCATGTTTCAGAGACAACACAGCCAAACATATCGCACAGTGGTTGGAGTGTTTGTAAGCAGTTTGATAAGGACTGGGGGCAGCAATGTAAAATGGAGAGAATAACTAGTTTTGCACCACAGCTATCAACTTGATAGACAAGGCCAAACAGTGGCAAAATCAGTCACATAGATTAGCTTGTGAATTTCTTTTTAGTACTACAATGCATTGTATCCAAAATATAAAAAA
Source organism: Rana muscosa (assembly GCA_029206835.1). Lineage (NCBI taxonomy): Eukaryota > Metazoa > Chordata > Amphibia > Anura > Ranidae > Rana > Rana muscosa. Next base: position 231,256,792 of record CM055126.1, read on the forward strand.
ATTTCAACTCAACAGTGTCAAAACAAGTAATATATTATAACCTGTGATCTTTTTAGTACCGCACTACATTTTTCGCAAAATATAACAAAAAGTCAACCCAGAGTGCACCAAAACACCTTAAAACTACAAACCCACACTCCAGAGATGAGCCAATTGTTATGCCAAAAAAACGAAATTACAGTGCCATGCTTTAGAGACAACAGCCATACATATGGCACAGCGGTTGGAGCATATGTAAGCAGTTTGATAAGGAATGGAGAGATAAGCTACTTTTGCACCACAGCTATCGGCTTCAGAGAAATGGCCCATAGCATAGCTTGTGATCGTCTTTTTGTACCATACTGCATTGTGTACAAAATATAGCAAAATATCAACTCAGAGTGCACCAAAACACACAAAAAAATGACAGTGCCATGTTTCAGAGACAACAGCCATACATATGGCACAGCATATGTTGGAGCATATGTAAACTGTTTGATAAGGCTGCAATGTCAATTGGTGGGGTAAGCAATTTGTTTTTCATGAAAAAACTATTTTAGTATGACAGCAGCCATAAATATTGTATAGTCTCACTGTACATTATGCATGCTTTTCTAATTGGCCACTATGTTAGAGAAAGATATAAGGCAAATTTTATTGTAAAAAAAAAAAAAAAAGAGCCAGAAATGTTTCACAGACAAGCAACCCATCATGCCACCTTGTAAGCGTTCTTAATAGGCTGCAATTGAAGAAGGAGAGACTAGGCAGGTTTTATCAAATTAGAATGTGCTTTATCAGAGCAACAATCAAGAAAAACTCAACTGATTTGCTGAACAGTATATATTCCTTTTTTTCTAACATGCAATGTCATAGAGAGATAACTGGCAGATTTCAAATAACAAATAACAGTGTCTGAAACTGAACACTGAAAATTTGTACATGTTTGTCGCAGAGTTTTAAACTCTAGTTGTGCGGAATTGAATAACAGCTTTTACATCTAGTTTCAAGTTTAAAATTTGCAATTTTTGAGGTAGAGAGAAAGCAGAAATAGAAATTTGGTAGAGACTGAAGATGGACTAAAGATGGAATCATGTTACAGATTTGTAAATGAGCAGGAATATTGCACTAGGATATCAAACATATTTGTTGTTATTGTCGATTAGTAGATTGCACCAAGAAACAGAAAATTTGTGTCTTTTTTTGGACACTGAAGATGGAAAAATGTTATAGTTTTGTACCAAGGCACCCAAGCATGTATGGAAAGGCTGTAATTTTTTTAGGGATTTGAGCATGCATATTGCTTCTGGAAATAAAAAAAAATGGGTTATTTTTAGTTTTTAATTGAAAAATAATCATTGTATAGATTTGCACCACACATTTGAAGCCTTTATTGGATAGGCGGCAATTTCCAAGGCAAAGAGAAAGCAGATTGCATCTAGAAATAGAAAATGTGTATCTTTTTGTTTTTAGGGACTGAAGTAAAAAAAAAAAAATAGTTTTGCATCACAGCTAGTAAGCCTGTATGGACAGGCTGCAATTTCTGAGTGATTGAGTAGGCATTCTGCATCTGGAATAAATTTAAAAGAGAACATTTTTAGTTATTTACAGCACACCTTTAAAAACATTATTGGACAGGGAGGGAGAGAGCAAGCACATTGCAACTGAATTACTTTTGTAATTTGAAGATGGAAACATTTCACGCATTTGTACAACAAATATTAAGCTTTTTTTGGACAGCCCTCAATTTCTGATGGAAAATAAGCAAGCAGATTGCATTTGGAAACAGATAATGTGTGTATTTTATTGGAGACCGAAGATGAAGAAATGTTTTGAACAGTTTTACACAACAACTATGAAGCCTGTATGGACAGAGAACTTGAGAGCAAATATGGACAGGCCACAATTTATCAGCAACTGAGCAGGCATATTGCGTCTTGTAAAAATAAGTTAATGTAGTTGTTTTACCACTCTGGAAGATTTTACCCCTTCATGACCAAGTCATTTTTTGCTATTCAGCACTGCGCTATTTTTAACTGGTAATTGTGCAGTTATGCAGCACTGTACCCAAACCAAATTTATATAATTAAAATAAAATTCACAAAAATATAGGTTTCTTTTTGTGGTATTTGATCACCACTGAGTTTTTTTATTTTTGCGATATAAACAAAATTTTAAAAATAAATATATTTTTTACTTTCTGCTATAAAACATATCTATTTAAAAAATAAAACGTATTCTGCTACATGTTTTTGATTAAAAAAATCCCAATAAGTGTATATTGATTGGTTTGCGTGAAAGTAATAGTGTCTACAATCCATGGCATATACAGTATTTCACAAAAGTGAGTACATCCCTTACATTTTTGTAAATCTTTTCTTCTATCTTTTCATGTGACAACACTGAAGAAATTACACTTTGCTACAATGTAAAGTAGTGAGTGTACAGCTTGTATAACAGTGTAAATTTGCCCCTCAAAATAACTCAACACACAGCCATTAATGTCTAAACTGCTGGCAACAAAAGTAAGTTCACCACTAAGTGAAAATGTCCAAATTGGGCCCATTTTCCCTCCCTGGTATCATGTGACTTGTTATTGTTACAAGGTCTCAGGTGTGAATGGGGAGCGGGTGTGTTAAATTTTGTGTTATTGCTCTCACTCTCTCATACTGGTCACTGGAAGTTTAACATGGCACCTCATGGCAAGGAACTCTCTGAAGATCTGAAAAAAAGAATTGTTGCTCTACATAAAGATGGTCTAGGCCAGACCTCAAATTTTTCACTCACCTACTCGCATTTTGCGAGTGGAAAATTAGGTCTGGTGAGGAGCTGGGCTGCCTGGGAGTGGGGGGGGGGGCGAGCACCGCCGGCGGTCGGGGTTGAACGTGAGCTGTTCTCCCAGTGATCACCCCGATGGCAGAAAGCATAGAGGAAGAGGAGAGCCGCGGGATAACAGAGCGCTATAGCATGCTGTTACAACTTACAATGAAATTTCCTCTGCTCGCTCACACAGCCCCGCCTCCTCCCGACCCTGCGCCTGTAATAGACAGAATGTGGGTCCAATGCTGAGATGTGATGTCCATCACAAGCGCGGCGTCAGGAGGAGGCGGGGCTGTGGGAGCGAGCAGAGCGGAGGAAATTTAATTGTACGTTTTAACAGCATGCTATACCGCTCTGTGATCCCGCGGCTCTCTTCCTCCTGTCATGATCTGGCCACAATGGTGGGCACGGTGAGGCTGTGCTGAGGGGAACTGATAAAGTTGTTGTTAATATTTATTTTTGTAACTTAATTCTGCATAAAACATTTCACAAGATAATTTATGAGGGCATGATTAGCGGCAGAATTAGGGGCGAGTAACCCTTGAGGCCTGGCTAGTGGCTCAAGACTTGAAATTTTGAGCCCTGGTCTAGGCTATAAGAAGATTGCCAAGACCCTGAAACTGAGCTGCAGCACGGTGGCCAAGACCATACAGCGGTATAACAGGACAGGTTCCCCTCAGAACAGGCCTCACCATGGTCGACCAAAGAAGCTGAGTGCACGTGCTCAGCGTCATATCCAGAGGTTGTCTTTGGGAAATAGACGTATGAGTGCTGCCAGCATTGCTGCAGAGGTTGAAGGGGTGGGGGGTCAGCCTGTCAGCGCTCCCACCATACTCCGCTTAGCCTAGCTCTGAGGAAGGGGGTGCACCCCGAAACGCATCGGTTTTACCCTGTTATGGTCCTGGACATATCCATACACTGTGTGATTTCTATGGCTCAATTGAGAGTTGTGTTTTATGACTACACACCTAGCGCCTTCCATTTTGTCTTTTTTGTAGTTTCGATCGGATTACCCCATCTGAGGAAGGCAGCATCCACCCAGTCTTGGAAAACTAATAGCCCTGTCGCCCTTCACTTTAGAAGATCCCTTAGTACTGGAAGATATTGTGTGTCTTTTCATGGTGGTGGGAGTGTCTGGGGCTGCATGAGTGCTGCCGGCACTGGGGAGCGACAGTTCATCGAGGGAACCATGAATGCCAACATGTACTGTGATGACATACTGAAGCAAAGCATGAGCCCCTCACTTCGGAGACTGGGCCGCAGGGCAGTATTCCAACATGATAACGACCCCAAACACACCTCCAAGACGACCACTGCCTTGCTAAAGAAGCTGAGGGTAAAGGTGATGGACTGGTCAAGCATGTCTACAGACCTAAACAATATTGAGCATCTGTGAGGCATCCTCAAACCAGGGGCGGATCCAGAGACTAATCTCGTGAGGGGCATTGCCAAAAATTTCTGCGGGCAATTTGAAGGGGCAATGGCTGGTGTTGGCGCTTCAATCATCACGGCACCATGGTTAATATGGTGTCAGGATGATTGAAAGGGTGGATGCAGCCAGGTGGAGGGAAGGACAGGGTGGTTGCAGCCAGGTGGAGGGGAGGATAGGGTGGTTGCAGCCAGGTGGGGCGGAGAAAAGGGTGGTTGCAGCCAGGTGGAGGGGAGGAAAGGGTGGTTGCAGCCAGGTGAAGGGGAGGACAGGGTGGTTGCAGCCAGGTGGAGGGGAGGAAAGGGTGGTTGCAGCCAGGTGGAGGGGGGCACAGGGTGGTTGCAGCCAGGTGGAGGGGAGTACAGGGGACAGGGGACAAAAAGCTCTCCCAGCAGTTTTCTTGCTGAGAAAAACGGTTGTATATACAAGGCTTAAGAGGACACGGGGCCACACAATGAGATTGGAGGAGAAGCGGTTTAACCTTAAAGCGGAGTTCCACCCAAAATAACATCCATATATGACCACACTCCTTACACTACAAAGATGTACAGTAGACACTTTTTTTTTTTTTTTCTGTACATACCGTACTATTGTCATTTCAATTCCGGCTTCCGGGTACTCACTCCCGCGGGAGTAGGCGTTTCTATTCTCCCGCAATTTAATCTGGGAGTTCGCCCAGATGTGACATGTCCTGCAGAAAAAGTTCCCCGGCGGATAAGGTTCCCCCCCCCCTGTACTGCGCATGCGCGGCACGAACCTCAACGGAGTTTCCGAAAGTAGCCGAACATGTAGAGCTGCGAGTCGGCTCTACACGGCGCCTGCACAGTCAGCTCTACATGGCTCCTAGTCATTGCGCAGGCGCCGTGTAGAGCTAACACGCAGCTCTACATGTTCGGCTACTTTCGGAAACTCCGTTGAGGTTCGTGCCGTGCATGCGCAGTACAGGGGGGGGGAACCTTATCAGCCGGGGAACTTTTTCTGCAGAACACCGTCCACCGCTACCAGGAAGTCAGTGCTTGTGGGCTTCACAATGCCCACAAGCAAAATGGAAAATTCTGACGGCTGATTTTAAAAGTGCATCTTTTGCCAGAAAAAAGACAGGGGAGGTTAAAAATCACCAAACACGTGAGTACTAATTGGTGATCTACAAATACTTTGCATGCAAGCTAAAAAAAAAAAAAGATTTGCCGCGAAACCTCCGCTTTAAAGCGTTACTAAACCCAGCACCCTGCATTCACTGTATCTGGTCTCCCACAGTGCACAGAACATGGAAATGCAATTATTTTAGTAAATATAAACAGATAAAAGCCTTTTCTCATCAGCAGTATGTATCAGCCTTGTGACTTCTATCAGTTCCTAGTAACGCTTGTAGGAGGAGTTTTCATTCTCCCCTGATCCTCTGTCTGGACATGTCTGGACAGTGCTTATTGGCCCTGTGCTGATCACCTTGCACGCTCCCAAGAAAAACAAAAACAAAAAAACTCTCTAGCAATACACATCAAACTGAGCATGTGCAGCTTGTCCCCTACCCTCTGTAAATATCAGGTTATTTTTTGGAGACAGTGAAAGAAGAGGAGGATTAGAGAGACAGGATCAAACAGCATTTATACACAATGCAAAGGATTAACCCCTTAGCTTTCACAGTGAGTATAACAAGCATGCTTTACTGCATATACAGACTGATTTTACTCATGTGGGTCTAGTAACACTTTAAAGCTCCATACACATTAGATTAGATTTTCTGCAGATTTTTGTTTTCAGATTTACCAAAACCATATAATATGAGGTCAAACCTTAAGAGTTTCAATTTGTATGCAATCAGGCAGACCCTTACACTACATGGTTTTGGTAAATCTGAAGACAAAAATCTGCAGAAAATCTAATAGTGTGTGTAGCGGGGTCTCCTTTAAGGCCCCGGGACTACGTTACCCAGAACCCCGTTCGGCACCCAGAGTGCAATTGGCCACCGCAGAGACTCATGGGAGGGGCTATTTAAGGAGGAGGCGAGGCGGAGCTCGGCCTCTTTGGACACCGCGCTGCAAGCAACAGTTTCTTCCTGTGTGGATCTGCTGCAGTGCAAGGCCTGAAGCCTGGGCCTTGCGCAACTTCTGAAGAGCCTTCCACCCCACTGCGGAGCCTGAGTGGCATCTGACTTGTCGAGTGAGGACATCAGTTGGATCGGGGACCCGATCGTGGTAGACGCTGTGTGCGGAGACACAGCAGGTGGAAGTCCCGGACTGGGTATCGCGTCCGGAGTGGTGAGCGAGCACTTGCTCAATCCAATAGACTGTATCGTGTTTAGGCCTATAGACTGCCTTGGCCCACCGATCGTTTGTTTGCTGTTCCACTGGAGACCAGTAGTAGGGCAGAGTAAAGGGTCTCCAGTATAGTGTTCCTTGTGACTGCCTACTTTGTGGATTACAAAATACTGTTCATCAAGTGCACCACCGAAAGTTTAAATGCGAAGAAATCCTTAATGAAAAGACTGAGATTTATTCTGTGTCAGGCCTGACCAGGGAGGGGAGATAGACTATGGTTTTAGTGCGCCACAGGGCGCGTATACCATAATAGCTGCGCGTGGTGGATTACCGCGCTGCGCCATTATTGCGTGCTATACCTAATGCTGCAGGGCTCTGTAAGCAAGTTGTATGTGTTATGTTCTGCTTATGCCTTCTAAGACAAAAGTAAAACCGTTATACTTGATCTCTCGCATCAGTGTGTTGTCTTATAGCAAAGAGGTTACCCTTGCAATACTGTTTGATTGTGATACAAGTAAGAATCCCTAGACTAGCTGTGCCAGAGTGGGTCGAGTAAGATTGCCGGGGGTTGGCGGTGTTGTACACAGGGCCCAAAACAAATCCAGCGGCTCTCTTAACTGGGGGTAGCGCTACACGTGTATGGGGTCTAAGCTGCACAGGGGGTTTTTCACGGTCAGGGCGATAAGGATGTGGATTTTTCTTCCACAATAGATGGTGTCAGCGGGGAGCAGTGTTGCCAACAGTGGCGGCTGGTGCTCAAAATTTTTGGGGGGCGCAAACAAACTGAAAAAAATAAAAAATCAATTGCCGCCACTGTGCCCATTAAACGCAGCCACTGTGCCCAAACGCCACCAGTTTGCCCCCTCAAATACAGCCAGTTTGTTTCCATATACAGCCAGTTTGTCCCCATATACAGCCAGTGTGCCCCCATATATATATAACCAGTGTGCCCCCATATATACAGCCAGTGTGCCCCCAATATACAGCCAGTGTGCCCCCATATACAGCCAGTGTGCTCCCATAAACAACCAGTTTGTCCCCATATATAGCCAGTTTGTCCCCATATATAGCCAGTGTGCCCCCATATATAGCCAGTGTGCCCCCATATACAGCCAGTGTGCCCCCATATACAGCCAGTGTGCCCCCATATATATAGCCAGTGTGCCCCCATATACAGCCAGTGTGCCCCCATATACAGCCAGTGTGCCCCCATATACAGCCAGTTTTACCCCATATATATAGCCAGTGTGCCCCCATATACAGCCAGTGTGCCCCCATATACAGCCAGTGTGCCCCATATACAGCCAGTTTGTCCCCATATATATAGCCAGTGTGCCCCCATATACAGCCAGTTTGTCCCCATATATATAGCCAGTGTGCCCCCATATACAGCCAGTTTGTCCCCATATACAGCCAGTTTGTCCCCATATATATAGCCAGTGTGCCCCCATATTCAGCCAGTTTGTCCCCCATATACAGCCAGTTCCCCCCAAATGCAGCCAGTTTGTCCCCCATATACAGCCAGTTCCCCCCAAATGCAGCCAGTTTGTCCCCCATATACAGCCAGTTCCCCCCATATTCAGCCAGTTTGTCCCCCATATACAGCCAGTTCCCCTCATATTCAGCCAGTTTGTCCCCCATATACAGCCAGTTCCCCCCAAATGCAGCCAGTTTGTCCCCCATATACAGCCAGTTCCCCCCATATTCAGCCAGTGTCCCCCCATATACAGCTAGTTCCCCCCAAATGCAGCCTGTCCCCCCCCCCCAGCCCTGCACTTACCTTCCTCGGTCCGCGCCGTCCTCGATGTGTTCTCTCGCCCTCGATTTCGCTTCAGCCAATCAGGTTACCGGTAACCAGATCCGGTGAACCTGATTGGCTGAAACCTCCACAGTCTTCTCCAAGGAACGCACCCCCGTGCGTACCTGGGAGGAGTTTTTGGAAGCCGAATACAGCATGAGAGCCGCTGGCTCTGATAGACACTTCCAAGTCACACCCACCGCCGGCCACCGCTCTAATTCATATGGCCGGCGCTCACCAGGAGGCCGGCCATATGAATAGTGGGCAGCGCGGCAGCAGTGACAATACATAGATTCATGCAATGTATTGTCTTTCAGTGGCGGTGCGGGAGCGAGAGGGGGCGGCGCTCCGGCGCCCTCTATGGACGCACCGCCACTGGTTGCCAACCCCCTGAAGTGAAATTTACTGGCAAGGATGCCAACATTTCTGAACGGCACCAATTTTTTACTGGCAAAAATCATGAAAATTGCTGGCAGAGTCGCATTTTTTACTGACGCTGCAAAAAAGTACCTACAATCACTGTTTTTAGTGCTAAACAGTGCAAATATCAATGTTTGAACTATAAACACATAGCTAATGCTATTTATCAATGTGTTTAAGTTAAACAAAAGTAAAAAAACATTTTTCTCAATTGACATGAAGGTTAGGTTACTATAACCCAGCCAGCACAGAGTTCCCTCTTACATCAGAGTCTGCAGGATGCCCCCTTACAGCGCAAGGGAACTCTTATGTAAAGGGGAACGCTGCAGATCATGATGTAAGGGGGAACTCTGATGTGAAGGGGGGCTCTGGTGAATAGAGACCACCTTCCGCAGAGTGAATACACTAAGGTAAGGGGAGGGGGTACTAATATAAGGGGGAAACCTTCACTCACATCCTTACATCATTGACCCCCCCCCCTCAGAATGGCCTGGCGGCACTGTCACTGACCTCCTCTCAGGTGCACCGTGTGGGGCTCAGTCAGACGGCTCCAGCTTGGTGGCTCTGATCTCCTCTCCCCAGTCCACACGTCTGTTTCTTCCCGGGCCGTAACCCCCATCCCGGCAGCACTCCCACTCTTGACTCCTTTCTAGGATCCCCTCAGAGACTGCAGACATGATAAAAGACAAGAGATGGTCAGAGGCTGCGGACACGATACCGGAAGTGGACAGAGACTGCAGACATACTACAGGAGGTGGACAGAGGCTGCGGACATACTACAGGAGGTGGACAGAGGCTGCGGACATACTACAGGGAGGTGGACAGAGGCTCCCGACATACTACAGGAGGTGGACAGAGGCTGCGGACATACTACAGGAGGTGGACAGAGGCTGCGGACATACTACAGGAGGTGGACAGAGGCTGCGGACATACTACAGGAGGTGGACAGAGGCTGCGGACATACTACAGGAGGTGGACAGAGGCTGCGAACATACTACAGGAGGTGGACAGAGGCTGCGGACATACTACAGGGAGATGGACAAAGGCTACGGACATACTACAGGAGGTGGACAGAGGCTGCGGACATACTACAGGAGGTGGACAGAGGCTCCCGACATACTACAGGAGGTGGACAGAGGCTGCGGACATACTACAGGAGGTGGACAGAGGCTGCGGACATACTACAGGAGGTGGACAGAGGCTGCGGACATACTACAGGAGGTGGACAGAGGCTCCGGACATACTACAGGAGGTGGACAGAGGCTGCGGACATACTACAGGAGGTGGACAGAGGCTGCGGACATACTACAGGAGGTGGACAGAGGCTGCGGACATACTACAGGAGGGGGACAGAGGATGCGGACATACTATAGGCGGTGCCGGTGGAGACAGGCTGTGGACATGATGGTGCCCTCCTCACTCCCTCACAGTAGCCTCCTCCGTCCACCACCATATTACTTCTCCACATCATCAGTGTGCTGTGTCCTCCTGTGCCCCTTTCACCACTCCACAGGTCAGGGCAGCACTGTGCTGCCCTGACCTGTGGAGAGGTGAAAGGGGCACAGGAACCAGAGGAGGACACAGCACACTGATGATTTCGAGAAGTAATATGGTGGTGGACAGAGCACATCAGTCTCTCCCCTGCATGGCACGGCTTCAGGCTCCCAGTAATGTCCAGGACGCCAGGCTCTCACTCGCTGTCCCTTTGTATCCCCCCCAGTTTCACTGACCTCGAGACTCGAGTCTGTCCTCCTCACCCCTGGGCCCTGTCAGTGCTCCGCTCGCTCCGAGTCCTTAACCTATGATGAGTGCATGGCATGCACTCACTACAGGTGTCGCGCCAGCCGCTGTGGCCTTTTCAAAAATGGCGCCCGGCCGAGCGTGAACAAGTTTCCCTGAGCTCGGCCGGCTTCGGAACGGCGCATGCGCAGTTGTATGGCCGGCTCGCGGCCATCTTTTTTATGGGCGCCGGTGCCCATAACGGACTTTAACGTACACCCCGAAAAAGGGGTTAAATTTGCGGGCTGTACGTAAATATACGTACGGTTGGCAACACTGGCGGGGAGTATTAATATTTTTAAAAGACTCTTGGACGTGCACCTTAAAGAACACAACATACAGGGATATGGGAAATAATTATAGACACTGACACACGTACACCTACACAGGTTGAACTGGATGGACTATTGTCTTTATTCAACCTTACCTACTATGTAACTATAATACATCTTCAAGGGGTGTAATTACTTATAAGCCATAAAAGAAAAAATTTGGATGGGCCTTTAGAGGCACCGAATATAAGAGAACAGCATTTAAAACATATCATTTTATCCGTACATAAGATTAAAAAATTGTTTACAGATCTGTGCCACAGCTTAAATACATTAAATCAGTTCAAAAGAACATTAAAAAATGATCATGATATGGTCTCAAACTGTAAATATAATCTGACACGTTTCCACTCCAAGAGAGTCTTCTTCAGGGGAAAGGTAGCAGGATGATGAATGTCAGTAATAATTGACAATTTTGTATTCTATTGCTCCAAGATCTTACATCCTTCAATTACGGGTGTAATTACTTGTTCCTGGCTGTCTGGTAATGATAATGATGGTGATGAGTCTATTGAATGTCACTTCAGAGTCTCACAATTGGGAATGCTGCGTCATCTCTATCAGTGGCTCTATCCGTTTTTGAGCCTCCTTATAATTAATCTACGTGGGTGTAAGTAGTTGTTCTTAGCTTTCTGGTGATGATGGTGGAAATTAGTCTATTGGCTTCAGACTGTTGCTATTGTAGTAAAGCCCTGTACACACGATCGGATTTCCTATGGATTTTAAACCGATGGATTTTTCCATCGGAAATCCGATGAAGCTGACTTCCATCAGTCTTGTCCACACACCATCAGTCAAAAAAACGATCGTCCCAAACGCCGTGACGTAAAACACTCCGATGAGCCAAGAAAAATTAAGTTCTATGCTTCTGAGCATGCGTCGACTTGATTCTGAGCATGCGTGGGTTTTTTATCCGATGGAGTTCCCCACAGACGATAGTAATTTGCTATTGTTTTTTTTTTCCATCGGATAAATTTAAAACATGTTCTATTTTTTAACACCGATGGGTCCCCATACACGATCGGTTCGTCCAATGAAAAAAGTCCATCGGACTGTTTTCATCGGTAAAACCGATTGTGTGTACAGGGCTTAAGAGTGGCTGAAATACACCTGCTCCTCTTACCAGAATCTCCAGGTTTTCACATGGCATAAATTCAGCCACTTCTATACTCTTATAAGGTGGTTCTTCACAAATCTGTGTAGCGCTCAACCCCAGAAGGTCGCACTGAATGGTCCCAATGTTCTTTCCCAAACTAGGGTATTCACAGCCAGGCACACAGTCTCAGTCACTCTTCTTGCTCAATGATTAGTCTAGGGCACAGGTGTCAAGCACAAGGCCCGCGGGCCGAATCCAGCCCTCCAGGCCATTTCATGTGGCCCTCGCACCTCTCCAGCCCTCCTCTGGTCCTACTCCAGACCCTTACTTTCTGCTTCCAAGCAATGCATCCAGCTTCTTCCCAGCAGCAGCATAAGGAAAGGGGGGTACACTGTAATGTAAGGGAGAGCGGGGGACTCAACTTCTGATGGTGGGGTGGCTCTTGACATCTAATGTAAAAGGGGAGGGGATGTGCTGGACATCTAATCTTACAGATACAACCGGCCCTTTTGAGAGCAATAATAATGCTGATGCGGCCCACGATCAAATTGAGTTTGACACCCCTGTTTTAGGGGTATCCTTTTTTTATGCTTTATTAAAATAGAACTTTGGTGGGTGCAGGGTAACTGTGTCATACTCCTGTAGGGCAAAGTAGTAACTTGAGGACACTCGTTTTAAAGATTCCTAGCTCAGTCCTTGCAGCAGCAAATAATGAGCTGAACTACGCAGGGACACCGTAGGAGAGGTCCACCTTTCAACACATCCTGACACTGACGTATGAGGGACAGCAGCAGCACACAGTCACTGGGATCTCACACACTGATCTGTACTCACAAATGTCCCAGGATATTTGGATGCCTCCTTCCAATATCAGTCAGACATGTGTCCAGCGGGCTCCTCGGACCCGCTGCTAAATCCCTCGGCGGGCTCCAGCAAAATTCAATAGATTAGCTCTGCCACAGCTGGGACCTCGACGAGCAAATGGAGAAGCACAGCGGGACTGCCCAGAAGGGCAATAGCCCTTCAGGCTGGGAACTTCTCCTACTGGACAGGAACTCTGCTAATCCAAGCCTCATGATATTTATGCACTCCCCAGCCACCTCCTAGGGACACTCCCCCAGGGATTAGCTGGGACGCCCTAACTTTTTGACTCTCCCAGCCCACTTACAATAGAACTCTCCTTTTACCATTTTATCCTGACAGTTACATATTTCAGCTCCCTTAATTTTGCTTTTAAACCTGCTACTATCTTATGATTGGATTGAATGTTAGCTTGCTATTTTATTGTAATATTAGCTCATAATAGTTTTTAAAAGGAAAACTTGGTCTTCACTTAAAGAAATGCAAGATATTTTGCGCTGAATTGACATTAGAAATATACAAACAATTATATTTATTTTAACCACTTGCCTACTGGGCACTTTCCTGCCCAGGCCAAATTTCAGCTTTCAGTGCTGTCACAGTGCTGAATGAGAATTGCGCGGTCATGCAACACTGTACCTATTTAACATTTTTATCATTTTTTTTAGACAGATAGAGCTTTCTTTTGGTGGTATTTAATCGCCACAGTTTTTTTTATTATTTGCTAAACAAAAAACAAAAAAAAGCTTGAAAATGTTGTTCCTGTTAGGACAAAAACAGAAAATCTTAGTTTCTGTTAATTTTTTTTTCTGATTGGCACTGATGAGGCTGCATGCATTGGGGCTGATCTGAGAAGTAAGGTGCATGCATTGAGCTGATCTAAGGGGTTAAGTGCAAACATGGGGGGCTGATCCGAGGAGTAAGGTGCAAGCATTGGCGCTGATCTGAGGAGTAAGGTGCAAGCATTGGGCTGATCTTAGGAGTAAGGTGCAAGCATTGGGGCTGATCTGAGGAGTAAGGTACAAGCATTGGGGCTGATCCGAGGAGTAAGGTGCAAGCATTGGGCTGATCTTAGGAGTAAGGTGCAAGCATTGGGGCTGATCTGAGGAGTAAGGTACAAGCATTGGGGCTGATCCGAGGAGTAAGGTGCAAGCATTGGGGCTGATCTTAGGAGTAAGGTGCAAGCATTGAGCTGATCTTAGGAGTAAGGTGCAAGCATTGAGCTGATCTTAGGAGTAAGGTGCAAGCATTGGGCTGATCTTAGGAGTAAGGTGCAAGCATTGTGCTGATCTTAGGAGTGAGGTGCAAGCATTGAGCTGATCTTAGGAGTAAGATGCAAGCCTTGGGGTTGATCCGAGGAGTAAGATGCAAGCATTGGGCTGATCTTAGGAGTAAGGTGCAAGCATTGTGGCTAATCTGAGGAGTAAGATGCAAGCATTGGGCTGATCTTAGGAGTAAGGTGCAAGCATTGTGGCTAATCTGAGGAGTAAGGTGCAAGCATTGGGCTGATCTTAGGAGTAAGGTGCAAGCATTGTGCTGATCTTAGGAGTGAGGTGCAAGCATTGAGCTGATCTTAGGTGTGAGGTGCAAGCATTGGGCTGATCTTAGGAGTAAGGTGCAAGCATTGAGCTGATCTTAGGAGTAAGGTGCAAACCTTGGGCTGATCTTAGGAGTAAGGTGCAAGCATTGGGCTGATCTTAGGAGTAAGGTGCAAGCATTGAGCTGATCTTAGGAGTAAGGTGCAAGCATTGAGCTGATCTTAGGAGTGAGGTGCAAGCATTGAGCTGATCTTAGGAGTAAGGTGCAAGCATTGAGCTGATCTTAGGAGTGAGGTGCAAGCATTGGGCTGATCTTAGGAGTAAGGTGCAAGCATTGTGCTGATCTTAGGAGTGAGGTGCAAGCATTGAGCTGATCTTAGGTGTGAGGTGCAAGCATTGGGCTGATCTTAGGAGTAAGGTGCAAGCATTGAGCTGATCTTAGGAGTAAGGTGCAAGCATTGAGCTGATCTTAGGAGTAAGGTGCAAACCTTGGGCTGATCTTAGGAGTAAGGTGCAAGCATTGGGCTGATCTTAGGAGTAAGGTGCAAGCATTGAGCTGATCTTAGGAGTAAGGTGCAAGCATTGAGCTGATCTTAGGAGTGAGGTGCAAGCATTGAGATGATCTTAGGAGTAAGGTGCAAACATTGGGCTGATCTTAGGAGTAAGATGCAAGCATTGGGCTGATCTGAGGAGTAAGGTGCAAGCATTGAGCGGATATTAGGAGTAAAGTGCAAACCTTGGGCTGATCTTAAGCGTAAGGTGCAAGCATTGGGCTGATCTGAGGAGTAAGGTGCAAGCATTGAGCGGATCTTAGGAGTAAAGTGCAAACCTTGGGCTGATCTTAAGCGTAAAGTGCAAGCATTGAGCTGATCATAGGAGTAAGGTGCAAGCATTGAGCTGATCTTAGGAGTAAGGTGCAAGCATTGAGCTGATCTTAGGAGTAAGGTGCAAGCATTGAGCTGATCTTAGGAATAAGGTGCAAGCATTGAGCTGATCTTAGGAGTAAGTATTATCAAAGCTTAATTGAAGAAGCTGTAGTTAGAAGCTGATTGGTTTTTATGCACAGTTACACCAGATTCTGCACTCTCTAGTTTTAGTAAATCAACCCCAATGTATCATTCATGTGTTATATACAAAGGGGGTTATTTACAAAATGCAAATCCACTTTGCACTACAAGTGCAAACTACAAGTGCAAAGTGCACTTGAAATTGCACTGAAAGTGCACTTGGAAGTGAAGTCGCTGTAGATCCGAGGGGGACATGCAAGTAAAATAAAAAACAGCATTTTAGCTTGCACATGATTGGATGATAAAATCAGCAGAGCTTCCCCTCATTTCAGATCTTCCCCTCAGATCTACAGCGACTGCACTTCCAAGTGCACTTTCAGTGCAATTTCAAGTGCACTTTGCACTTATATTTTGCACTTGTAGTGCAAAGTGGATTTGCCTTTCGTAAGTAAATAACCCCCAATGTATCATTCATGTATTATATACAATGTATCATTCAAGTGTTCTGCGAAGAATGAAGCTCAGCTGACTCCAGCCATAAGGGTTAAGTCATTGTGCGCGGTGTTTGGCAGCACGGTGCGCAGAGTCTGTTTTCTGTGTCAATATTTAGCACCCCGGCTGTCCCAACTGACTCCTCTTTTGTGCCTGAGCACATCTTAGCAACCATCCCCCCTGGCGACCGGCTATGCTACAGCTATTCTCGTGGTGGCTGGACTCCGACATCAGCGGCCCTGACACACCCCTGTGCATGCCGGGCCGTGGCAGCCAGGAGTCATAAAAGGAGGAATATTTTCCATGTCCTATTCACAGGAGAAATGAGTGGAAAGATTGCTCTAGGCCAGCACTAGGAACAGTACACAACGCACAAAGCCGGCTCACAGTCACTGGAGAGCGGTGCATTCCTGCCAGCAAAGGAGAAGCCTCAGATTGAAGCTGACTTTCTCTAACTAAGTTACAGCAAAGCCAGTAACTCGGTATATCCTCCCAAAGTTGGAGAATAAAGTTCCCTTTTAACGCCTTCCACACCGGGCAGACACAGATATGTGCCAGGATGGAGATAACATTCCCATCACTGTTTTGTGCTGGGAGTGCGCTCAGTTGCACACCCCTAGTACTGTGACCGCGCTGTCACAGACACCTCCCAGTCACACCGTGCAATTGGGAGGCAGTGGGACAGCCTCCTAACATGATCAGTGTGACAGTAGGGTGACCACATGTCCCGGATTGCCCAGGACAGTCCCGCATTTTGCAGGTCTGTCCCGGGCACATTCATTCCAGGACAATACAGTGTCCCGGAATGAAACTGACACAGCCACCCCACCGGGCCAATCTGATGCCCCCAAAAAAGGCTGCCACATCACCGCTTTACTCACTGACAGTACTTGTCCTGGCCAGGAATGCCTGGAGGAGCACAATCCCCGCCCCCTGCTTGTGATTGGAGAAATCATAAATCCCGCCTCCTGTGTCCAATCACTGTGCTGTGATTCGTTACAGCACAAGCTGATTTTTGGGAAGGGAGGGTGTCCCTGAATGGTAGTTTGGAAATGTGGTCACCCTACGTGACAGTGATCACATGATCGGGAACAGCGCCGAGACAAGGGGTGGGCAGAGAGGCAGCTGGCCAGGGCGCAGTGTTAGCAAGGGCACCACTTTACATGGATGTACGTCGTGACAGCGGGGGGGATTCACTTACAATCCGAAGGCTGCAGCCACCAGGATTGTGTGTACAACTGACTGGCAGACTCCTGCCTGTCAGATGAAAGCATTCAGGTGGCTGTGCTGCCGCCCGATTGTTCACACACACCCCTGGTAAGGGCGCCCCCCGGCGCTGCCACGCCCTGCCATGTTTTCTGGGCTCCGCTTGCCCATCTGTGGGCTCAGGGACCAACATAGCGGGTACTGGTGAGAGGAGGGAAAGGAGAAGAGTGGACACCAGGGGTGGCCTGTCCATAAGGGGCACCCGGGCGCCACCCCCTTTCTCCAGGCTACCCCCTATATGCAATGGATATCCATGGCCAGCCCCTTTAAGGGCACCGGGCGCATAAATTACAGCGGCCAGGGGTTTTTGAAGCACCTGATTAGAGCTCTAGAGGCTCTAATACGCTTCAAAATAGGGTGGGCTCGGGTCACAGAGCATGCGACCAGAGCCCACCCAGGTGTGTTACAACAGCGAATGAATATATTCGCTGTTGAAACACTGATCCTCAATCCGGCCAATCAGAAGCAGGTGTGAGACCGGTTTTTCGATTGGCTGATTTTTTTACCACTCCCCCCCCCCAAAAAATGCCACTGGATGCCACTGTTGGACACTCCCACTCTCCTCCCTTTCCTGCTGTGACCCGGAAAGCAACGTTTATGACATCACTTCCGGGTCAGTGATCCCCGGCTAGTATAGCCGGGAAGGGATGTATTGCAGTACGATGTGCATTGCAAAACATTCAGTGGAGCCCAGAGGAGACATTGGGAGTCTTTTAGGCCCAGCATGTCTCATTAAAGAGAAAATGTCACCTAAAAATCATCACATAGGGGACTTTTTGTCCCCTGTGTGATGGAAAAAAAGGTTTTTGCAAAAATATAGTTATACGCAAGCACCTAAAACCCCCCAAAAAATATTGAGGTCCCCCACCCCCACATATATACACGTATGAACATAAAAGTAAGCGTTGGTGGTGCCTACGCATTAAAAACATTGGTTGCGATACACGTGTTACATATCGCCGTGCACGCCGGAGTGAGAACAATAATTCTAGCACCAGGCCTCCTCTGTAACACTGAACTGATGACCTAGAGGGGGCTTTTGAAGCATCTCCTATAGAAAATATAGGCTACTGAAGTTGGTCACCATTTCTCTCAAAAAATGACATTTTTGTTGCAGGGGATGCCTGAAATCTGACGTGTATCTAAGGCAGAATTCTGGGAAAATCAGTGAGCCAATCACGCAAGCAGGAAATGATGTTTCTGGGGAGTGGTCAGTACACACCCTGTGTACAGAACAACTCCAGGTAGCCATATTGCAATGCATTCTCTGAAAATTATAGTGGCTGCAGATTGAAAAGGAAAGGTAATTTTTTATAACATTCATTTACAATATGACTTGTATCACAATTCGCATATAATCACACACATAGGTTGGACTTGATGGACTTGTGTCGTATTTCAACCTCTATGTAACAATTGTACACGCTATATTATTATTTTTTTATTTGCAATTTTTTTTCCCCAAGAAAGCGGAGTTACCCTTTAAGGTTTGACGTGTTGGGTATTTATTTACTCGTCTTTTATATTCTACCAAAAATGTGTGTAATATATTGCGTTTGTTTGCCCTAAAATTCACTTTAGTGTGTTTTTTTTACAGAAATGTTGTGTTTCCTAGACCTTTGCGGTAATATCATATGGCAAAAAAATTTAAAATTGGAACTACCACTATTTTATTCTCTAGGGTGTATGCTTTAGAAAAAAAAATATTTAATGTTTGAGTGTTTTGTGTAATCTTTAGGCCTAAAATGTTTCTTTTTTTAAACGTGTGTGCAAAAAATGGCTCTGGCAGCGAAAAGGTTAACCACTTCCCGCCCGGCCTGTAGCAGAATGACGACCGGGCGGTGGTTCAGTTATCCTGACTGGGCGTCATATGACGTCCAGCAGGATAACAGCTGCCGCGCGCCCATGGGGGTGCGCATCGCGGCAATCGGTGGTGCGGCGTGTCAGTCTGACACATCGCTACACCGATCTCGGTAATGAGCCTCTGACGGAGGCTCTTTACCATGTGATCAGCCGTGTTCAATCACGGCTGATCACGATGTAAACTGGAAGAGCCGTTGATCGGCTTTTCCTCACTCGCGTCTGACAGACGCGAATAGAGGAGAGCCGATCGGCTGCACTCCTGACAGGGGGGGGGGGGGGTCTGTGCTGATTGTTTATCAGTGCAGCCCCCTCTCGGATGCCCGCCCAGGACCACCAGGGATGGCCATCACACTGGACCACCAGGTATGCCATTCTAGACCACCAGGGAAATGCCAATCAGTGCCCAGGCAGCTGCCAATCAGTGCCAATCCCCAATGCCTGACAGTGCCAGTGCCATCAGTGATGCCTTTCAGTGCCATCTATCAGTGCCGCATACCAGTGCCCATCAGCGCCACGTATCCGTGCCCAGCAGTGCCTCCGATCAGTGCCCATTAGTGCCGCCTATCAGTGCCACTCATAAGTACCCATCAGTACAGCCTTTCAGTGCCCATCAGTGTCGCCTATCAGTGCCCACCAGTGCCACCCATGAGTGCCCATCAGTGCCGCCTATCAATGCCCATCAGTGCTGCATATCAGTGCCACCCATCAGTGCTGCCTACCAGTGCCCATTAGTGCCGCCTATCAGTGCCCATCATCAGTGCCCATCAGTGCCACCTCATTGGTGCCACCTCATCGATGCCGCCTTATCAGTGCCCGTCAGTTCCGCCTTATCAGTGCCCATCAGTGAAGGAGAAAACGTACTTATTTACAAAATTTTATAACAGAAACAAAAGAAAAACTTGTTTTTTTTTCAAAATTCTCAGTCTTTTTTTATTTGTTTAGGAAAAAATAAAAACCGCAGAGGTGATCAAATACCACCAAAAGAAAGCTCTATTTGTGGGAGCAAAATGATAAAAATTCTGTTTGGGTACAGTGTAACATGACCGGGCAATTTAAACAGCGATAGCACTAAAAGCTGAAAATTGGCTTGGGCAGGAAGGGGGTGTAAGTGCCTGGTATTGAAGTGGTTAAAGAAAAATGATAAACCCCCCCTCCCCCACCCCGGCCCCCATTGGCAGTTTCGGTGATAGTAACACTGGAGGCATTGCATGGGCTTCTCATTCATGTAATCATGTTATCTGTGCTCAGGGCCGCCATCAGGAATTTTGGAGCCCCTTACACAGCCTCAGGCATGGTCCCCCTGGAGCAGAGGAGAACCGGGGGGGGGGGGGGGTGCTGCCGCCGCAAATTGAGAAGCCACGAACAAGAAAAGAACAGAGGGGGGGTTGCCATCCGGGGCCCTGGGGACCTCTGGGCCCCTTACAAAAAAATTATAAAAAATAAAATAAAAAAAGGAGGGGGGGGGGGTTCCATCCGGGGCCCTGGGGACCTCCGTGCCTCCTGGCCCCTTACAAAAAAAAAAATTTTTTTTTTTCATAAAAAATACATAAAAAAGGGGGGTTACCATCCGGGGCCCTGGGGACCTCTGGGCCCCTTAAAAAAATAAAAAATGAATAAATAAATAAATGTATTAATTAATTAATTTTTAAAAAAAGGGGGTTGCCATCTGGGCCCCTTACAGGTGTACTGTCTGTACCCCCCTGATGGCGGCCCTGTCTGTGCTACCAGCTCCCCATTGTCGCTGTGTGTCCTGGAGTTGTCAGTGACGTAGGAAATAAGGGAAAATGCTTTCAGTGGGGTCACAGTGAAAAATAAGAACCTGAAAGAGTTTGTAACTCTTCCCTACTATCCCTACTGGGCTGAGGTGAGGCTTTTAACATCTTTGATGTAGGAAGCTTACAGATGGCTGGCCGTGTGTTCTTCGTGTGGTCCCTGGGGGGACCCGGTCCTAATGATGTCACTCACATATGTGTCATGTAATGAGTTGTAGATGAAGAATGGCATTCTCCAAAATGGAAAAATTGTAGGAAATCCTCCGCAGTCCTTTAATGGTCAGCCTGTGAGTCTCTTATTTCCTGAAGTTGCAGGCAGCCCCAGGCAAACAAGTGAACACATAAAACACACGCAGGAGACGTTATCTTCCACTTTATAGTATAAAGTTATTCATACACTCATTTATCACCCCCCCCCCCCCCCCCCCCCACCTCAAAGTTCTATATCAGGACTCTTCAAACTACGGGCCATGGACTAAATCTGGCCCACCACAAGATGTTATCTGGCTCTTTGATGTAAGAGGGAACTCTGATAGTGACTTTGATGTAAGAGGGGACTCTGATGGGGACTCTGATGTAAGAGGGGACTCTTACGGGTTGGCATATGTGCGGTGGCGGGTTTGTGCCTGGGGTCCAGTGCATGTCTGTTTACCGGTTCAGGTGTGATTCAGGTCCTGAACCGGACCCAAACACGCATCGGTCCCTTTTTCAACTTGGACCACAGCCGCCCCAGACATGTGTGAACCAGCTCCATTGAGAGCCAGTCACACTTGCCTGTCATGCGAATGGGATGCCGGGAAACCCACATCTAATTTTCATATTTGTGAACCCAGCCTTACTAAGCTCTGGAGCACACAGACCCGGGGCGGCCGCAAAAGCGCGTTGGAAAAAGGATCCTGTGCGTGTTTGGGTCTGGTTCAAGTGCGAATTCAGGCAAAGAATTCAGACCTGGGTCGCACCTGAACCGGTGAACAGACACGCACTGGACCCCATGCTGGGAACCCACAGTCGCAGATATGTGGACCCGGCCTAAGTAAATCGACCTCCATGTTTTACCGCACCAGGTGACACCAACCCTAATGACACCACTGCTCATTGAGGAAATTTCCCTTCATTTCTTGAGATACAGCTATAGTCTTATTTTTCGGGACTGTTTCTTTAGCCCTAATTAGGACCTCAGCGGCGCGCTCCATTGGGTGGACGTGGGCTGTATGTAACGTTGGCTATTCGCTTTGTTTCCTTCCTGCAGAGATGAATAACATTCCGGACGCCTGAGTGTGTGTGTGTGTGAGCGAGGGACGGGTGTTACATTGTATCTCACGTCCGTCGCTGTTTCTCTCCTCGCTCGCCATGTCCTCGGGACGGGTTCACTTTGCAGATATACTGCAGGAAATGTTATCCTATTAGAGAATTCTCCTTTTATTCTCAAGGTCTAGAGATGAGAGTTCTCCTTGCTGCAGCCTAAGAAACTCCTTGTGATGGGGCCCCCGTAGCGGGATCATTAAAGGGGCCTCTGATTCTCCAATCTCCATAATAAATGTAATCCTCCTACAGAGATGCTAAACAACAGCTAGCACTGCAGAGTACTAATTGCCTTCATAAGTCTAAATGAGGTTCTTAAACTGTGTGCAATCACATCTTACTCAGAGTTATCCACCAAATACGGTTGCTGGCTGGATGAGTCAGTATGTAAGCAGACAAAACAGCCCCCCACCCCCCCAACCATGCTTGGAGATCCTGGGTTGGTATAGGGTAGCCTTTCTCAACCTTTTTGCCCCAGAAGAACCCTTGAAGTAATTTTCAGGTTCTGAGGAACCTCTGATAAAATAAATTCAGTTGCTAGAATATTCAGTGGCTAGAATGTCCTTTACGCTGGTGGCCGATGGGTAGAATGCCCCGCATACAATGGCGGTCAGACTATGTCAGGAAAGGCATGTAGAACCCTCTGGCTAGTGTGCTAGGTGTAAATAGGTTTTCTTAGTGTAGGAAAATTGGCTTGGCTGAAAGCCAGGCCTGGGTTGTGATCCTGGGTCAGGGATGATTGACTCAGGGGCTGGATGACTCAGAAAGCAGACTCTCTGGTGCCTCCCCCTGTTCTCTGGAACATTGGAGAATGTTATAGACATAGTGGGTGGAGGTTAGGAGGAGCTACTTGACATATTTATGAGGGCCTCAGCCAATCCCCAGCAAATGGGCTAGAAGGGGGCCGTCTCATCTCATAAATAGGCATGAGTCATGCCACCAGGGGAGACGGGTGGAAAATTTAGATGGAGTGCTGAGGAGGCTGTCTGTGGCCCTTGAGGGTGCCCCCTAGTCTGGGGGATTGACCTCGAGCCTGGGGCTCGGATGCTGGAGGGACCCTCTACAACACACAGAGGAATCCTTTCCTGGAGGCACGGGAGCAAGTGAGAGGACAGCAGGAGCAGGTCAGCACATCCATGAGATCTCCTGAGAGTCAGCCAGGTTGGCTAGTGAGTGTCAGTCTTGAGGACAATGGGGAGAAGTTAACCTGAAGGGCTAGTGAAAGGGGCAGCGAGCTGGCAGTGCCTGAGGAGGTGGTGCTGAGAGCAGTGACCACAGGAAGAAGTGCTGGAATTGTGTTAGCTGTGTCAGTCCAACGTTCCACAAGTATAGGGACTGCGAGTTCCTGCCTGTAATGGGCCATTGCTACAAATATTTTCAGAGTGACACAGCTGGGAGACAAGCAAATGTGTGCTGGAGGAAGAAGTTGGAGCTGTGCCTGTATATAAACTTTATATAGGAGAAGTGTCCCTGAAGTTTGTTCTGAAGTCAAGTGGGCAACCCATAATACCCTACTCAGCATCCAAGTTTATTACCTTCAATAAAACAAAAGAAAAAACAAAGTACTGGACGTTTTCTGACTCTGAAGTGACTGTGGAAATTTGGTGTGCTATGCTGTGCAGGGTGGTGGGATCCCATTCTACTTGCGGCTCCTTAGGGGGTGCATTACAGGCACATTACTGTGCGCAGGCGCAGAACAATAGGGAGCTCTGTCTTTGGCCAATATGCAGGTACGTGTGGACGTGCACGCAAAGGTGCCAGGCTAAGCTGCACTATTGCCTTGAGTCATTGCAGTTTGGGCTATTATGTTCCCTGTGAATCTGCTACCTGTTCCTGTGTTGCCTCTCTGACTTAATCTGTTCCTGACGCTGGCTAAACCCTTCCTGCACCGACCCCTGGCTTGTCTTTGGATTACATCTCTTCCAGCTCCTCCTGCTTATCTGCTCTTCTGCCCACTGTTACCGACCCTGGCCTGACTCCTGACTATTCTCCTGCCAACTGTCTGTACCTGACCTGCCTGCTTGTTGTTGACCCAGACTGCCTGACCCTGCTTACGGACTTACATCATCTGAGCCTGCTGATCTGAGCCAGTGCTCCTGCTCTGTGGCTCCTTGTTACCTTACCAGGGCTTCTAAACCAAAGGTTTAGGAGAAGCCTACCTCTGCACATAAGGCTCCACCATACCTCCCAACCTTCCCGGATTCGCCAGGACTGTCCCGGGATTCAATCTAAGCCCCGGCGCCCCAGCGAATCAAGGATTTGTCCCAGAGTGAAGCAAGTTCCAGCACCTGGCTCCAGTGGCTTGCCTGCAAGCATGCACTAGTGCGGGCACCAGTAACACCCGCCCTGTGGCTTGTGCAGGGTGTCTCGGGTCCTGCACTGCTGTGTATATGTGCCAGGCAGCTGGCGGTGAGAGATGCTGCCCCACACCTACACAGAGCACTACAGAGTAGCTTGCGGTGCCTCCTCCTCCTTGGCTGTGATGCAGACAGGAGGGGGCAGACAGGGAGGAGTCATGTCATGCCCGTATCTATGGGGGTGTTGGGGTGGGGTGGTGGGGTGGGCTGTCCCCCCTTTCAGATTTCACCAGTGTCCCCCCAGGTTTTACTTGTGCTCCCCCTAGGCCGGCCCCCCATGGATAGCGTCACTGACTGCTGAGAGAAGTGACAGCGGCTGTGCCCTCCCTCTCCTGTCATTCCAGCAATGCCAAAATACACCACTTATTAATAAATAAAAGCAAATATTATACTCACAATGTAAGTGGGCAAGCATTACAAAGAACCAAGACTGACCATCTCTAGACCAGCCACACATGTCCTATAACACAGGAAGACCACCTTTTTGCATCTGCTAAGGCGTACGCATTTCAGGGGGCAATGCCTGTTCTTCAAAGCTATAAACTTTTAGGCTCTGAGGAAGAGGGACTGCCCCTGGAAACACGTAAAGTAGGAAAAATAATTATTTTATCCCCTGCAGATTTTGTGCTAGAAACAAGAAAAGATAAAATTTTGAAAAAAAAACGATATTTAGTAAAAAAAATCCTAATAAACTTATATTGATTGGTTTGCGCAAAATTTATAGCGTCTACAAACTATGGGATAGATTTATTGCATATTTATTATTTATTTTTTACTAGTAATGGCGGTGATCAGTGATTTTTAGCGGGACTGCGACATTGCAGCAGACAGATCGGACACCTAACTGACATTTTTGACACTTTTTTGGGAACCGGTGACATTACTACAGTGATCTGTGCTAAAAGTATGCACTGACATTGTACTAATGACACTGGCGGGGGAGGGGTTAACATCAGGGGGCGATCAAAGGGGTTAAATGTGTTACCTGGGTGTGTTTACTAACTGTATGGGGAAAGGAGTCACTGGGATAACACAGAGTTCCATCTTCCTGCATAGCAGAAAGACAAGATCTCTGTTTCGTCCCCTGTCAGAACGGAGATCTGCCTTGTTTACTTCGGCAGATCTCCTCTCTGTATCTGTGGGAAACGATCGCAGATTGGCTCCCCCGCTGTCCAATCGGTGCGGGCGCGCCCCCACAGAAGCTGGTCACAAAACCGCCATACCGGTATGGCGATTCACGCAGCCGAGCCACCTTGCCGCAGTATAACTGCGGCGGCTGGTCGACAAGTGGTTAAAGCGGAGCTCCGCCAAAAAAAATAATATTAAAAGCCAGCAGCTACAAATACTGCAGCTGCTGACTTATTAGGACACTTACCTGTCCTGGAGTCCAGCGACGTCCGCAGCAGAAGACAAGCAATCGCTCGTCACTCTGCTGCTCCCTCCGCCATCCTCGGTGAGGGAACCAGGAAGTGAAGCCTTGCGGCTTCACTGCCCGGTTCCCTCCGGCGCATGCGCGAGTTGCGCTGCACCGTTCTCACTGGTCCTGTTGTGTTCTGGGAGCTGAGTGTTTCCCAGAACACAATGGGTATTCTGCGGGAAGTGACGTACTACCCGCAGAATACCCGCAGAGAGGACTCCCGGAAGTGGGTGCAAATACCTGTCTTAGACAGGTATCTGCACCCCCCTCCCCCCTGAAAGGTGCCAAATGTGACACCGGAGGGGGGGGGGGTTCCGATGAGCGGAAGTTCCACTTTAGGATGGAGCGCCGCTTTAACCACTTAAGCCCCGGACCAAAAAGCAGCATAAAGACCAGGCCCCTTTTTGCGATTCGGCACTGCGTCGGTTTAACTGACAATTGTGCGGTCGTGCGACGTGGATCCCAAACAAAATTGGCGTCCTTTTTTTCCCACAAATAGAGCTTTCTTTTGGTGGTATTTGATCACCTCTGCGGTTTTTTTTTTTTGCGCTATAAACAAAAAAAGAGCGACAATTTGGAAAAAAATGCAATATTTTTTACTTTTTGCTATAATAAATATCCCCAAAAAATATATAAAAAAACATATTTTTTCCTCAGTTTAGGCCGATACGTATTCTTCTACATATTTTTGGTAAAAAAAATCGCAATCGCCGTTTATTGATTGGTTTGCGCAAAAGTTATAGCGTTTACAAAATAGGGGGTAGTTTTACGGCATTTTTATAATTTTTTTTACTAGTAATGGCGGCGATCAGCGATTTGTTTCGTGACTGCAACATTATGGCGGACACATCGGACACTTTTGACACATCTTTGGGACCATTGTCATTTTTACAGCGATCAGTGCAATAAAAATGCACTGGTTACTGTAAAAATTACACTGGCAGTGAAGGGGTTAACCAAGTTGGGGCGCTGAAGGGGTTAAGTGTGCCTAAGGGAGTGATTACTACTGTGTGGGGGCGTGGCTACGAGTGACACGTGACCGATCTCCGCTCACACAGAGCGGAGATCGCTGACATTGTCAGTAGGGGAGCGGGGAGATGCTGTGTTTACCCTAACATCTCCCCGCTACATGCCTCCGTGAGACGATCGCAGGGATCCCCGCGGCGATCGAGTCCGCGGGACCCGCGGTCCGACTCACGGGGAAGGCAGGGGGGTCGCGAGCGCGCCGCCGGCAGCGCACGCGACCCCCACGTCGGGCAGTTAAAGGTGATGTACAGGTACGTGATTGTGCCTGTACGAGCCATTGTGCCGACGTATATATATACAGTGCATGGTCGTTAAGGGGTTAAACAAATTAAACAAAAAAATTGCACACTACATGCTTTTCTGCAGCTTCTCCATTGAAGTCCATTAAACCAGAAAAGACCCATTTTGCGTTAAAACGCAGCGGCCTGAAAAAAGCATAGATGTGAACGTGTCCCATAGGAAACAATTTTAAAGGGGTTGTAAACCCTCGTTTTTTAACCACTTCAATACAGGACATTTTCACCCCCTACCTGCACAGGCCGATTTTCCGTTTTCAGCGCTGTCGCACTTCGAATGACTTTGAATGACAGTTGCACGGTCATGCTACACTGTACCCAAATGAAATTTTTATAATTTTTTTCCCCACAAATAGAGTTTTCTTTTGGTGGTATTTGATCACCTCTGCGGTTTTTTATTTCTTGCACTATAAAAGAAAAGTGACAAGTTTAAGAAAAACTAAATATTTTTTTACTTTTTGCTATAATAAATATCACAATTTAAAAATAAAAAAAATAAAAAAACTATTTTTTTCCTCAGTTTAGGCCGATATATATTCTTCTACCTATTTACAACCTTGAGGCTCTACAACCCCCTTTAAATGAACTGTAGTGCGTTTCTGAAAAAAGCACCAAAAAACGCATAGGTGTGAACCAGGCCTAAAAACTGTCTTGTCTTTTTATTTATACTTTTAAATTATTTTTGGTGGATGAGTAGGGTTACAATATACCCCACGCTCATTCACATGTGGAGGGTTGGGATCTGGGGGCCCCCTTGTTAAAAGAATGCTTCCAGATTCCAATAAAGCTGCCCCCCGCACCCCCACAACCACTAGGCCTGGGTTGCGGGGAAGAGGCCCTGTGAAAAAGTAAGGGGTACCCCTAGGGGATTTGAGTTGCAGCGATGGATGAGAATGTTGATGAAAATGATTTAGGTATAAAAGTATACATTTTTATTGAGAAGAAAAAAATCACATAAATACAATAGGAATCAGGACATGAGCTCCAAAAAACATAAATTGAAGCGAAGCTAACACATGTGTCTAAAAACAACCAATGGAAAATAGTACAGCATTAGGAATATTTACTATGGGCGCAAAAGCCCCAACGCGTTTCGAACCTTAGTAGTAATGGCGGTCTTCTTCAAGGGGAAAAAAGGTTTGCGAATATAGATTCTATAATGAGATATATACATGTCAATGAAAAACTGTTACAAAAAACAACTAATAAAAAACAACATATATACACCCCTGTACAAGGGTGCCTATACGTGTGTGTATAGTATTAAACACATTAAGTACAGTTGCCATAAATTAATAGTTGTAGAATACATACCCAGATGGATGTCAACAGCCGGGACTGGTGGTCAGGTAAAGGCCCTGCCGTCAGGAGCAAAACTCTCCCAGACAAGCAAAAGGAGGAGGTCAGGATGGTATCATGGACCAGATTGTGGAGCAAAGAAAGAGACCACCCCCAGGCCTACGAGAGGTCGCGACCCACGACTGGTGAACGCGGGGAAGAGGCCCTTGCCCTCATCAACATTGGGACAAGCTGCTTTGCCTGGGGAAGTCCCCCCTCCCCCCATGATGAGGGCATGTGGCCTGGTATTGTTCAGGAAGGGGGACACTCGCTCATACCCCTCCCTTTCCTGGACTGCCGGGCTGCATACTGGGATAAGAATCTGGTATGGATTTTGGGGGGGGGGGGGGGCCCACGCTTTTTTTTATGGCATTTAACCACTTGCCGACTAGCGCACGACTATATACGTCGGCACAATGGCTCGGCTGGGCATATGAGCGTACACGTACGTCCCCTTTAAGAAGCGTCATTGTGGGCACGCGCGCGCCACGAGCTCCATGAGTGTGACCGCGGGTCCCGTGGACTCGATGTCCGCCGGGGAGTCCCGCAATAGTTTCCCGGAGAGGAAGAACGGGGAAATGCTGATGTAAACAAGCATTTCCCCAGTCTTCATAGTGACAGGACACTGATCACAGCTCCCTGTGATTGGGAGGAGCGGAGATCAGTGTCGTGTCACACGCAGGGCCGTTTGAAGGAATTTGGGGGCCCCAAGCAGAACCGACAACAATTTTTTTTTCAATTGAGAAGCGTGGGGGGGGGGGGGCGGCTACTGAATTTTTTGTTAAACTGCCAAGAAAGTTGTTGAGGGGGGGGGGGAGTGGGGAGTGCTACTGACACAGCAGCGGGACACTGACACCGATCGCGGGAGGGGGGCCCCAGGAGAGCTCAGGGCCCCAAGCAGTTGTTTGGTTTGCCTGTCCTGTTCCGACGGCCCTGGTCACACGTAGCCCATACCCTCTACAGTTAGAACACATAGCTAGGACACACTTAACCCCTTCAGCGCCCCCTACTGGTTAATCCCTTCATTGCCAGTGTCATTTACACAGTAATCAGTGCATTTTTATAGCACTGATCGCTGTACAAATGACAATGGTGACAAAATGGCATCGAAAGTGTCCGATGTGTCCGCCATAATGTCGCAGTCACGATAAAAATCGCTGATAAAAATGCCATAAAACTATCCCCTATTTTGTAGACGCTATAACTTTTGTGCAAACCAATCAATAAACGCTTATTGTGATTTTTTTTTACCAAAAATATGTAGAAGAATACGTATCGGCCCAAACTGAGGAAATTTTTTATTTTTTTAATATATTTTTTTGGGGATATTTATTATAGCAAAAAGTAAAAAATATTGCTTTTTTTTTTTCAAAATTGTCTCTCTACTTTTGTTTATAGCGCAAAAAATAAAAACCATAGAGGTGATCAAATACCACCAAAAGACATCTCTATTTGGGGGGAAAAAAGGACGTCAATTTTGTTTGGGAGCCACGTCGCACGGCCGCGTAATTGTCAGTTAAAGCGACGCAGTGCCGAATCGCAAAAAAGTGCTTTGGTCTTTGGGCAGCCAAATCCTCCGGGGCAGAAGTGGTTAAAATTCATACCAGACCGAAGACCCTGGTATAAGTTTTGGGGGGACCCCATGCATTGTTATTTTCCTTTTTTTTTTGGCATGGACCCTCACGCTGTTTTTTTTTTGTTTTTAATGCTGCTGTCACCGGGGAGTCCTACCCTTAATGATTCTTTGAACTTATTGAACCAGAAACTACAATAGACAGTTTCAGCACACATTACTCAGTCGTGGTCCAGTGTTGTCACCATCAGGAAACCCACCATGAGAAATGTCATGAAGCCATTGCTAGATTGCTTTACTTGCGTCACAAGCTCTACCCGGAGAACTATTTCCTTTACACACAAAGCCAAAACTTCTTACCTCTATGAAGGTCGTCCTCAGCCATGTAAAGCATGAAAGTGCACCAACTGGCCACTTTATTAGGTACACCTGTTCAATTATTTAGTACAACTAATCAGCCAATCACATGGCAGCAACTCAATGCATTTAGGCATCTAGACGTGGTAAAGACGACTTGCTGAAGTTCAAACCGAGCATCGGAATGGGGAAGAAAGGGGGATTTAAGTGACTTTGAACGTGGCATGGTTGTTGGTGCCAAACGGGGCTGGTCTGAGTATTCCAAAAACTGTCGATCTACTGGGATTCTCACGCACAACTATCTCTCGGGGTTTACAGACAATGGTCCAAAAAAGAGAAAATATCCAGTGAGTGGATGTTGTGTGGAGGAAAATGCCTTGTTGATGTCAGAGGAGAATGGGCAGACTGGTTGGAGATGATAGAAAGGTAACAGTAACTCAAATAACCACTCGTTACATCCAAGGTATGCAGAATACTGTCTCTGAACACATAACACATCCAACCTTGAAGCAGATGGGCTACAGCAGCAGAAGACCACACCGGTTGCCACTCCTGTCAGACAAGAACAGGAAACTGAGGCTACAATTGGCACAGGATCACCAAAATTGGACAATAGAAGACCGGAAAATGTTGCCGGGTCTGATGAGTCTGGATTTCAGCTGCAACATTCAGATGGTGGGGTCAGAATTTGGCGCATGGATTCATCCTGCCTTATATCACCGGTTCAGGCTGGTGGTGGGGGTGTCATGGTGTGGGGGGATGGGGTATCACCGGTTCAGGCTGGTGGTGGGGGTGTAATGGTGGGGGGGATGGGGTATCACCGGTTCAGGCTGGTGGTGGGGGTGTAATGGTGTGGGGGATGGGGTATCACCGGTTCAGGCTGGTGGTGGGGGTGTAATGGTGAGGGGGGGATATTTTCTTGGCACACTTTGGGCCCCTTAGTACCAATTGAGCATCGTTTGCACACCACGACCTACCTGAGTATTGTTGCTGACCATGTCCATCCCTTTATGACTACAGTGTCCCCCATCTTCTGATGGCTCCTTCCAGCAGGATAATGCGCCATGTCACAAAGCTCCAATCATCTCACCACTGGACAATGAGGTCACTGCCCTCCAATGGCCTCCACACTCACCACATCTCATCCAATAGAGGATCTTTGGGATGTGGTGAATGGGAGATTGGCATCATGGATTTGCAGCCAACAAATCTGCAGCAACTGTGTGATGATATCATGTGATCAGCTGTGATTGGGCACAGCTAATCACATGGTAAAGGGTCACTGTGATTGGTCCTTTAGAGCGATCTGTCACAGAGCACGTCTGATGTGCGCCCCAGGGGGCATGTGGGAGGCGTGATCTGGGAGGACGTCCATGGATGCCCTTCCAGAACAAGAGAGCCACGCTGTAGCTGCATTTCAGCTATAGCCCAGTATTGAGGTGGTTTTGGTAAATCTCAGATATAAAATGTGAACAAAGCATATCCCTCTATAGTGTGCACTTGTCTCAATCCAGAGCACTGTCATTTCTGTCTGCTGCCTCCTTCCTCTGCTATCAGCATGAGTCACTTCTGACAAGTTTTCCTGACACCAAGAGAAAAAAAGGTGACAGGGGAGGGAGCGCCAGCACACAGCCTGTGATTGACAGCCTCAGCTCTGTTTCTGTGTGTTGTGTGAAGGGGGGGGTGTCCTTTCCCTCCAATCAGCTCTGTAGAGATGGCTGCAGATAAACAGGTACAACTTATGTCGGAGGATTTGTTTCATCTCTGTGTATCACCTGAGGTCAGTCACTTTACTGGATATATGTGAGGGTTTACAACCACTTTAAAGATGTGTCTCGACCACCTGCTTTTACCACTCCCCAAACCGCAAGAGAAAACATACCGGAAAATATCATTTTTTGGGGTTTACATTTACGTTTAATATTTTGATACTATGAATGATACTAAGTGATAATATACTGTATGCATGAAACTAAAGGGGAGATTTACCTTGTTCAATTAAAGTGATTGTAAACGATCACCTTGTAAAACAACCCATTCAGTTTAAAATAGAAATGAACTGCAAAACTGTTTTATAAAGATATAAAAAAAAACAAAAAACATAATAAATACAGTTTTTCTTTTTATAAAAGTGATCACATTCCCTCTGTTCTCAGCTGCATACAAGCTGGGGGAGGAGAAGCAACAGTACACTGAGCTTCCCAGTGAATGGCTATGCAGCGGGGGGGTGTCAGGACAAGTCTGATCATTGGAGGATAGCACACTGAGTTCCCAGCATAGCTAGAGAACTGACCACGGTGTGCTCTCCTGCTTAGCGTGGTCAGTTTTTAATAGGAACGCAGAGGGACTAGCAAGATTTTATCCGGTCCCCTGATGTAAGAGGGGACAAAGGCAAGAGGCAAAACATTTGTATATAGATACTGTATAAAAATACATTATAAATACCCTTTTTCCTGCTTTTATAAGTGATCGCTTTCCCTCTGTTCTCAGCTGCATTAGAGCTGGGGGGAGGAGAAACAGCAGTACACCGAGCTTCCCAGTGATTGGCTGTGCAGAGGGGTGGGGGGGGGGGGGTCAGGACAAGTCTGATCATTGGAGGAGAGCACACTAAGTTCCCAGCATAGCTAGAGATCTGACCATGTTGTGCTCTTTCTGCTTAGTGTGGTCAGTTTTTAATAGGAAAGCAGAGGGACTAGCAGGAACACCAGAGATTTCACACAAAGGAAGCAATACAAAGAGAACAGGATAGATCTTCATACAAGTATATGGTACAGCAGGCCCATATGAAGTGCTGGGGTAACAAACGCTTTAAAGCGGAGTACCACCCAAAAGTGGAACTTCCACCTAAACCACTCCTCGCCCCCTTACATGCCACATTTGTAATGTAATTTTTTTTTGGGGGGGGGAGTGGGGGCTTCAGTAGGAGTGGGACTTCCTGTCCCACTTCCTCCTTCCACCCAGGGACCGCTTAGGCGACTCGTCATATCGCCTAAGGC
Source organism: Rana muscosa (assembly GCA_029206835.1). Taxonomy (NCBI): domain Eukaryota; kingdom Metazoa; phylum Chordata; class Amphibia; order Anura; family Ranidae; genus Rana; species Rana muscosa. The sequence continues at coordinate 231,290,161 of CM055126.1, forward strand.
GGCCCCTCCCTGTAGGCGATCACCTGGGACACGTGACAGGTCCCAGGCAATTGCCGGCGGAGAAGGGGGGGGGGGGGAGCGAAGCTTCGTTCGGCCGCGTCGTTGGACAGTGGAACAGGTAAGTGTCTGTTTATTAAAAGTCAGCAGCTACACTTTTTGTAGCTGCTGACTTTTAACCACTTCTCTACTGGGCACTTCCTGCCCAAGCCATTTTTCAGCTTTCAGCGCTGTCACACTTTGAATGACAATTGCGTGGTCGTGCGACGCTGTACCCAAACGAAATTTGTGTATTTTTTCCCACAAATAGAGCTTTCTTTTGGTGGTATTTGATCACCTCTGCGGTTTTTATTTTTTGCGCTATAAACAAAAGAAAAGCGGCAAGTTTGAAAAAAAAAAAAAACACAATATTTTTTACTTTTTGCTATAATAAATATCCCAATTTTTTTTTTTTCCTCAGTTTAGGTCGATACGTATTCTTCTACATATTTTTGGTAAAAAAAAAAATCGCAATAAGCGTATATTAATTGGTTTGCGCAAAAGTTATAGCGTCTACAAAATAGGGGATAGATTTATAGCATTTTAATATATATATATATATTTTTTTACTAGTAATGGCGGCGATCAGCGATTTTTATTGTGACTGCGATATTGCGGTGGACACATCGGACACTGTCTGTTGACACATTTTTTGGACCATTCACATTTATACAGCGATCTGTGCTATAAATATGCATTGATTACTGTATAAACATGACTGGCAGGGAAGGGGTTAACACAAGGGGGCGAGGAAGGGGTTAAATGTGTTCCCTATTAATGATTCTTACTGTGGGGGGGAGGGGACTGACTGGGGGAGGAGACCGATGGTTGTCCCTATGTACAAGGGACACACCATCGGTCTCCTCTCCCTGACAGGACGTGGATCTCTGTGTGTTTACACACACAGATCCACGGTCCTGCTCGGTTACTGGGCAATCGCGGGTGCCCGGCGGCCATCGCGGCCGCCAGGCACGCGCATCGGGTGCCCAGTGACGCGGCGGGCGCGCGAGTGCCCCCCTAGTGGATTTTAAAGGCCCGGGATAACAGTGTCTTCCTGCCGCCGTCAATTGATGGCGGCCGGTTGACAACTGGTTAATAAACATAAAAAAAGGCTGAAACTCCCCTTTAAGCTTTGACAATAAAACCTGGAAGCTGATTGGTTTCTTTGCAGAGCGGCACCAGATTTTGCACCCTCCAGTTTTAGTACATAACCCCCTAAGTGGAGAGAAGCACCTTTAATGAGGCCATTGTTGAGTTACAGTCTGTGCTGTGCCAGTGGTTGCCGTTGCACCCCAGATGATGCCCAATTTCCGGTAACTAATGGGTTAAATTCAGCTTTCAATAATATCGTGGAAAATGTCAGCGTATTGGAAGGAAAAACTTCTGCGTAAGGAAAACTGTTCAATGCGGTTTCTGTCCAACACAGCCTAGTAAAGTGAAGTGCCAGTTTTAATTAGGATAAAATCATTCAGATGTTGTCTACAGAACCCCCAGCTCTAGTCTTCCAGATTTATCGCCCTGAAATGCTGGCAAGTCGATGGCTCTGGAGGGCGCAGTCCGATAATCCTCATTGAAATCCTCCGATTGAAATAACAAAGGTCGATTATTCATCAGCTGTGGCGGGATACTGTTCTTCTAGCCAGCGCAAAAAAAATTATATTATTATATTATTATTATTTAGAAAAAAAAAATCTCCTTCTCCTTCTTCTTCTTTCCTCATTTTCTTTCTTTGTCTTCTTTCTTAAAGGGGAGTTCCAGCTGTTTTTGTGTTTATTAAAAGTCAGCAGCTACAAAAAGTGTAGCTGCTGACTTTTAATAAACAGACACTTACCTGTTCCACTGTCCAGCGATGCGGGCGCCCAGAGCCTCGCTCCTCCCCCTCGCCTCTTCCCACTGTGCGGCGCGTCGGGCAGAAGTGAGAGCTGGGTACATGTCAAAACTAGGTACCCGCTCTCCTCCCAGAAAAAAGAAATTACATGCCAAATGTGGCCTGTCAGAGGGTCAGGAGTCCTTAAAGCGGAAGTTCTACTTTTGGGTGGAACTCCGCTTTAATCATCTTCTTTCTTCATCTTCTTTCTTTGTCTTCGTTTCTTCTTCCTCTTTAGCTTTCTTCATCTTTTTTCTTTGTTTCCTTCCTTCGTCCTCTTATTTCTGCTTCTTCTTCACCTTTCTTCTTCTTCACCTTTCTTCACTCTTCTTCTTCTTCACCTTTCTTCACTCTTCTTCTTCTTCTTCACTCTTCTTCTTCTTCTTCTTCACTCTTCTTCTTCTCCTCCTCCTCCTTCTTCTTCTTCTCCTTCTTCTTCTTCTCCTTCTTTCTTCCTTTTCTTTCTTTTTCGTTCTTCACCTCATTTCTTTGTCGTCTTTCTTCTTCTTTCTTCCTCTTCTTTCTTCATCAGATTATTTCTTCTTCTCTCCTTGTCTTTTTTTCTTCACCTTCTTTCTTTCTCTTCTTTTTTCGTCTCCTGTCTTTTTCGTTCTCCTTCTCTCTTCGCCTTCTATCTTCTTCTTTCTTCATCTCCTTTTTTTTTTTCTTCACCGTATTTCTTTGTCATCTTTCTTCTTCTTTCTTCATCTTCTTTCTTCGTTTTCTTTCTTCATCGTCTTATTTCTTTTTCTTTCCTTGTCTTTTTTTTTCTTCAACTTCTTTCTTCCTCTTCTTTCTTCGTCTTCTTCCTTTTTCTTCCTCTTCTTCACCTTATTTCTTTCTCACCTTTCTTCTTCTTTCTTCATCATCTTATTTCTTCTTCTTCATTCCTTGTCTTTTTTTCCATCACCTTCTTTCTTTGTCTTCTTTGTTTTTCTTCATCATCTTATTTCTTCTTCTTTCCTTGTCTTTTTTTTCTTCCACTTCTTTCTTCGTCTTCTTTCTTTTTCTTCATCTTCTTCATCTTCTTTCTTTACTTTATTTTTTTCTCATCTTTCTTCTTCTTTCTTCATCATCTTATTTCTTCTTCTTTCCTTGTCTTTTTTTCCTTCACCTTCTTTCTTTGTCTTCTTTGTTTTTCTTCATCTTCTTTCTTCGCCTTCTTTATTCATCTTCTGTCTTGTTCTTTCTTTACCATATTTCTTTGTCACCGTTCTTCTTATTTCTTCATCTTCTTTCTTTGCTTTTTTTCTTCATCATCTTATTTCTTCTTCTTTCCTTGTCTTTTTTCTTCACCTTCTTTCTTATGCCGCGTACACGCGATCGGATTTCCCGTCAGGAAGAGTCAGATGTGAGCTTTTGAACGGAAATTCCGACAGTGTGTATGCTCCATCAGACTTTTTCTGTCGGAATTCACGTCAGCAAAAGTTTGAGAGCAGGTTCTCTATTTCTCCGACGGAAGAAATTCCTATCGGAAAATCCAATCGTCTGTAGCAATTCCGACGCATTAAAATTCCGACGCATGCTCAGAAACAATTTGACGCATGCTCGGAAGCATTGAACTTAATTTTCTCGGCTCGTTGTAATGTTGTACGTCACCGCGTTCTTGACGGTCGAAAGTTCAGAGAACTTTTGTGTGACCGTGTGTATGCAAGACAAGCTTGAGCGGAATTCCATCGGAAAAAACATCCAAGGTTTTTCTGACGGGAAATCAGATCGTGTGTACGTGGCATTACTCTTCTTTCTTCATCTTCTTCTTTATTAATCCTATTTCTTTCTCATCTTTCTTCTTCTTTCTTCATCATCTTATTTCTTCTTCTTTCTTTGTCTTTTTTTTTCAACCTCCTTTCTTCATCTTCTTTCTTGTTCTTTCTTCACCTTATTTCTTTGTCGTCTTTCTTTTTCTTTCTTCATCTTCTTATTTCTTCTTCTTTCCTTGTCTTTTTTTCTTCACCTTCATTCTTCGTATTCTTTCTTCGTCTTTCTTCTTCGTCTTCTTCTTCTTCTTCTTCTTTCTTCACCTTCTTTCTTCCTCTTTTTTCTTTTTCTTTCTTCACCTTATTTCTTTGTCATCTTTCTTCTTCTTTCTTCCTCTTCTTTCTTCATCAGACTATTTCTTCTTCTCTCCTTGTCTTTTTTTCTTCACCTTCTTTCTTCCTCTTCTTTTTTTGTCTCCTGACTTTTTTTTTCTCCTTCTCTCTTCACCTTCTATCTTCTTCTTTCTTCATCTTCTTTCTTTTTTTTTTCTTCACCACATTTCTTTGTCATCTTTCTTTTTTTCTTCATCTTCTTTCTTTGTTTTCTTTCTTCATCATCTTATTTCATCTTTCGTTGTGTTTTTTTCTTCAACTTCTTTCTTCCACTTCTTTCTTCGACTTCTTTCTTTTTCTTCATCTTCTTCACCTTCTTTCTTCACCTTATTTCTTTCTCACCTTTCTTCTTCTTTCTTCATCATCTTATTTCTTCTTCTTCATTCCTTGTCTTTTTTTCCTTCGCCTTCTTTATTCATCTTCTTTCTTGTTCTTTCTTTATTTCCATATTTCGTTGTCATCTTTCTTCTTATTTCTTCATCTTCTTTCTTCGTTTTTTTTCTTCATCATCTTATTTCTTCTTCTTTCCTTGTCTTTTTTTCTTCACCTTCTTTCTTCATCTTCTTCTTTCTTAACCCTATTTCTTTCTCATCCTTCTTCTTCCTTCATCATCTTATTTCTTCTTCTTTCCTTGTCTTTTTTTCTTCACCTTCCTTCTTACTCTTCTTTCTTCATCTTCTTCTTTCTTAACCTTATTTATTTCTCATCTTTCTTCTTTCTTCATCATCTTATTTCTTCTTCTTTCCTTGTCTTTTTTTCTTCACCTTCTTTGTTCCTCTTTCCTTGTTAGCCCATGACTACTGCAGCAGAACAGATTGGTTACTTGTATTGCTTATTTTCCACCCAGTCTAAGCTCTGCTGTACAGGGATTACAAGAGGCCGATACCTGGTAGAATTCAGATACTTTAAACTGTTTGCATTTAAGAAATAACTATAATTATTTATTGATAATATAGAGCTGAGTTAATTTGTGCCTGGAGTGCAGCTTTAAGGGGTCATTCCACCCAAGAATGATAATTCAGTTGTAGAAAGAATCTGCCGGCCAAGTCACTTACTAGCATCTCATATCTCTTGGGGTCTCTAGCAGTAAATCTGTTCATTGAGTAGTGATGAGCCGAACACCCCCGGGTTCGGTTCACACCAGAACCCGCGAACGGACCGAAAGTTCGTACGAACATTAGAACCCTATTAAATACAATGGATGCGAATGTTCGAATTCTAAAGTGCTAATTATAACAACTATTATGCATGTTATTGTCCTAAAAAGGGTTTGGGAACCCGGGTTGTGCACCAGGGGACATGTATCAATGCAAAAAGAAGTTTTAAAAACGGTCGTTTTTCGGGAGCAGTCATTTTAATGATGCATAAAGTGAAAAAAAAAAAGTCAAATATTCCTTTAAATATCGTACCTGGGGGGTGTCTAAAGTATGCCTGTGAAGTGCCACGTGTTTCCCGTGTTTAGAACTGTCCCTGCACAAAATGACACTTCTAAAGGAAAAAAAAGCCATTTAAAACTGCTTGCGGCTTTAATGTAATGTCTGGTCCCGGTAATATGGATGAAAATCTTTAAGAAAAATGGCATAGCTACCCCATGACCCCCCCCCCCCCTACCCCAGCCCATTACCAGCCCCTTTGGGTCTTGTATGGATATTAAGGGGAACCCCGCACATAAAATAAAAAAGGCCCTATATACTCTGAACAGCCGTATACAGGCGGTGCATACAAGACAGGGACTGTAGGTTTGTTCTTATGTAGAATCCGTTTGTAATTTTGAACAGGTACATTGTTTAAGTGTAGCTCCAGCCCAAAAATCTATTTTTAAACTTTTTGGAAAACATAGGTAAGGGTTATCACCCCTGTAACATTTGTTTTGCTGTCTGTGCCCCTGTTCAGAACATTTCACCTCACTTTCCGTCCCAATGACAACTGTTTTTGAAATGTGGTGTTTTTCTTGAAACAAGGATTGCTGATAAAGCATCAGTACAGAGGAGACACCTTTCTCCCATATTAATTCTTACAGGAGAGAATTTTCCTTCCAAGGGGTAGATTTCCTCTCACTTCCTGTTGTCTTCTTGCGTTTGCAAGTAGGAGTCGTTTGTAAGTTGGATGTTTGAAAGTAGGGACCTGCCGTATGTACTCTGCAGAAATAGGCCCCTTAGTTGTTGGTGTTGGCACAACACTGTAAGCACTCACAGTTACTCTTGGTTGGTGCTGGAACGCCCTGCTGTCAACTATTATATCAGGAATTTTAATTACATATAATTGTTGAACAGTGGTAGTAAAAATTGGGCCTTTGATGGTGGTGCTGGTGCCACAACACTGTAAGCCCTGACAGTTACTCTTGGTGGGTGCAGCAATGGGCCCTGCTGTGAATTATTAGATCAAGAATTCTAATTGCATGCCCCTGTTGAACAGGGGCTGAAAAATTGGGCCTTTCGTGGTGGTGGTGGTGGTGGTGTTGCCACAACACTGTAAGCCCTCAGAGTTACTCTTGGTTGGTGCAGGAATGGGCCCTGCTGTGAATTATTAGATCAAGAATTGTAATTACATGCCCCTTTTGAACAGGGGCTGAAAAATTGGGCCTTTCGTGGTGGTGGTGGTGGTGGCGTTGCCACAACACTGTAAGCCCTCAGAGTTACTCTTGGTGGGTGCAGCAATGGGCCCTGCTGTGAATTATTAGATCAAGAATTGTAATTGCATGCCCCTGTTGAACAGGGGCTGAAAAATTGGGCCTTAGGCACTGGTGGCACAACACTACAACCCCTCACAGATACTGTACTTGGAGCACAGCAATGAGCCCTGTTGCAAAGTATTGCTTCAAAAATTGTAATGACACGCCCCTGTTAAACAGGGGCTGAAAAATTGGGCCTTAGGCACTGGTGCCACAACACTCCAACCCCTCACAGATACTGTACTTGGAGCACAGCAATGAGCCCTATGGCAAATTATTGCTAAAAAAATTGTAATTACACGCCCCTGTAAAACAGGGGCTGAAAAATTGGGCATTAGGCACTGGTGGCGGCACCCATAAACAAAAATGATCTTCCAAGCTATCATCATCAATCGTATCATTGAGGACTCGGAGGAGGAGGATAGCCAGTCAACATAACAGCACAGGCACTCAGCATCAGCATCAGTCTTGAAGGGATGTGACATGTTAAAATCAATTAGTCTGTTATATCAGCATCAGGTGTGTGGTAGCTGGTGGTGATCCAAGACTGGTTCATCTTGATGAAAGTCAGTCGATCAACCGAGTCGTGGACAGGCGCACCCTGTGATCCGTGACAAATCCTCCAGCAGCACTGAATGTGCGTTCCGAAAGAACGCTGGATGCAGGACAGGCCAGTAGCTCAATTGCATACTGTGCAAGCTCTGGCCAGTGATCCATCCTCAAGACCCAGTAAGCCAGAGGATTTTCTGTGGGGAAGGTGTCCAAGTCTGACCTTGCCCCTAGATATTCCTGCACCATGTTTATCAGACGCTGGCGATGGTTGCTGGAACCGATCATACTTTGGGGCTGCGGACTAAAGAATTGTCTGAACGCATCGGTCAGACGGCCACCTTCCCCACCGCTCCTTCTTTGACTGGCCGAAGCCTCAGCAACTCGTTGTCCAGGACCAGGAGTTTGTAACCTCCCAGTCTCTGGGAACGCGTTGCACAGACCTTTCTGCAAGGCCTCCCGGAGTTGTCTCATCCTCTGCTCCCTCTGCGACGGTAACATAAGGTCCGCAACCTTACCCTTGTACCGTGGATCAAGGAGAGTGGCCAGCCAGTAATGGTCCCTCTCCTTGATCCGAAGAATACGAGGATCCTTCCGCAGACTTTGCAGGATCAGGGAGGCCATGCAGCGTAGGTTTGCTGAGGCATTCGCTCCGGAGTCCTCTGGGTCACTAAGGACGACATGATCCGCAGCCACCTCCTCCCAGCCACGTACAAGTCCACTGGTTTCTTGGGACTGTAAATCATCCCTAAAAGACTGCTGCTGATGATGCTGAGTGCCAGCCTCCACCTCCATGCTGACACAATCCTCCTCCTCCTCCTCCTCCTCGTCCTCTTCCTGTGCGATGGGTGGGACAGAAGGAACACTGTCTGGGTAAAGGGGGCCTTGAGAGGCAAGGAAGTCCTCCTCTTCCTGCCTCTGTTCTGCCTCAAGTGCCCTGTCCATTATTCCACGCAGCGTGTGCTCCAACAGGTGGACAAGAGGTACAGTGTCACTGATGCATGCACTGTCACTGCTCACCATCCTCGTGGCCTCCTCAAATGGTGCCAGGACAGTGCATGCATCCCTGATCATGCCCCACTGGCGTGGAGAAAAAAAACCAAGCTCCCCTGACCCTGTCCTGGTGCCGTAGTCGCACAGGTACTCATTGATGGCCCTCTGCTGCGTGTGCAGCCGCTGCAGCATGACCAACGTTGAGTTCCACCTGGTGGGCATGTCACATATAAGGCGGTTCTTGGGCAGGTTCAACTCCTTTTGCAGCTCAGCCAGGCGAGCACTGGCATTATAAGATCTGCGGAAATGCACACAGACTTTCCTGGCCTGCCTCAGGACATCCTGTAAGCCCGGGTACCTGCCCAAGAACCGCTGCACCACCAGGTTAAGGACGTGAGCCACACAGGGCACATGGGTCAGTTGTCCCTGTCGGAGGGCGGAGAGGAGGTTGGTGCCATTGTCGCAAACCACCATTCCTGGCTTAAGCTGGCGTGGCGTCAACCACCTCTCGGCCTGGCCCTGCAGAGCAGACAGGACCTCTGCCCCAGTGTGGCTTCTGTCCCCCAAACACACCAGCGCAAGCACGGCATGGCATCTTTTTGCCTGCGTACTTGCGTAGCCCCTTGAACGGCTACGGAGCACCGCTGGTTCATAGGACAAACCACAGGAAGAGGCCATGGAGGAAGAAGAAGAGGAGGGGGTGGAGGAGAGAGGTGTGTCACAACCAATAGTAGCATTTTGGAGGCGTGGCGGTGGAACAACCTCCAACACTACTGCACCTTGTCCTGCATCCTTCCCAGCTGCCAAAAGAGTGACCCAATGGGCCGTGAAAGAAAGGTAACGTCCCTGTCCATGCCTGCTGGACCATGAGTCAGCGGTAATATGCACCTTACCGCTGACCGCCCTGTCCAGCGAGGCCAAGACATTGCCTTCCACATGCCGGTAGAGAGCCGGAATAGCCTTCCGTGAGAAAAAGTGGCGTTTGGGAACCTGCCACTGAGGAACCGCACATTGCACAAACTCACGGAAGGGGGCCGAGTCTACCAACTGAAAAGGCAGCAGTTGAAGCGCTAGCAATTTAGCCAAGCTAGCATTCAACCGCTGGGCATGTGGATGGCTGGGAGTGAACTTCTTTCGACGGTCCAGCAGCTGGGGCAGGGAAATTTGCCTGCTAGAATCGGACGTCGGTGTACTGCTAGCAGAGTGGCCGCAAGTACTTGGCTGTGACACACCTAATTCTACACCTTCATTCCTCTCAGTGCATGTTTCAGAGAGGACTGAAGTTATAGTGGGGTTGGAGATCCCAGCTGATGCGGTGCAAGGAGAGGTCCGCTTTGTTCTTTGGTGTGGGTCTTTGAGGTAGGCTTGCCAACGAGCTGCATGGCAGGTCAACATATGTCTGGTCAGGCATGTGGTACCCAAGCGGCTGATGTTTTGGCCACGCGATATACGCTTGAGACATATGTTGCAAACAGCAGCTGTGCGATCTGATGCACTAGCCTCAAAAAAGGCCCACACCAAAGAACTTTTTGAATGACGGGCAGAGGCAGCGCCCTGCACAGGCGGAGCTCTGCGGTGTGATTCCGTCGGTGTACTGCCCTTACGCTGGCCACCAAAGGGCATCCTGTCTCGTTGGAGATGTGCCTCCTCCTCATCCTCCTCCTCCTCTCTCCTATTAGGCACCCACGTGGAGTCAGTGACCTCATCATCCCCTCCCTCCTCATCACTGGAGCCAATCTGGCAGTATGCTGCAGCTGCTGGAACATGACTGCCAGATTGGTGTCCTTCTTGAGCATCCCCTCTGTCTGCTCTCACGCTACTGCCTTCCTGTAGCTGGGTTTCATCATCAGACCCTTCGAAACGCTGGGCATCCTCCTGGAGCATGTACCCAACACTGTGCTCAAACAGTTCGGGGGACTCCTCAGGAGGAGGACATGGTGGGTCTAGGGAAGGAGTGACTGATGATGAGTCTGACATTGATACCAGGGAAGAGGATGCTTTGGCAGCTGCTTTGCCAGTACCCTGAGCCTGGGTGAGAGAGGATGAGGAGGAGGAGGAGGGCTTGGTCATCCACTCTACCAAGTCTTCGACATGATGTGGCTCAACATGTCCAGCTGCCGAAAAGAAGGACAAGCGTGTCCCATGGCCATGTGCTGATGACAATGCACCGCGTCCACGACCAGCACTGTTGCCCCCAGACACAGAGCCTGCTTGCCCTCTTTTATTGCCTCCTGACTGTCTGCCTCTCCTTGTTTGCCTTCCAGACATTCTAATAGATGGCCTGCAGGGAGATGGGAAAAAAGCAATAAGGGCTACCTTCAGGTGTCCTTCTCTGTCCCTTTACTTAAGGATTTCTAAATATGGTTGAGGATGATTGCTTTTGCACAGAATAGCACAACGACAATTTCCCTGACTGTCCAAAAAACAAGGATTTCAAAGATGGTTGATGAGGAATGCTTTAGCACACTATAGCACAAGGAGAATTTCCCTCACTGTCCTTCCCTGTCCCTAGAAACAAGGATTATCACAGTGAAAGAAACTGACACTCTTCCTACCTATAGTTTTCTGTCCCTAGAAAAAATGTTTTTTTAAAGCACACTATAGCACAAGGAGAATTTCCCTCACTGTCCTTCCCTGTCCCTGCAAACAAGGATTATCACAGTGAAAGAAACTGACACTCTTCCTACTGTGAGGGGGTTAGCTCGGCAGCGGGTGTGTGTGACCCCCGGGATGGGCTCCCCACACAAAACAGGCCCAGCAAACGGAGGTTGTGGTTTTCAAAATCAAAAAGGTGCGGTTTATTTTCTATTTACAGTGACAAAACACAGCAAAGCAAAAGAAACATAAACAAAATAAATCCTGGTCAAGTTGACCTCTGACTAAACATACAGGTTTCCTAACTAACAACTGGGATCAGCCTAGTGCTGTCCTAGTCCCTAAGTCCCTGGTTTTAAATGTCCAAGCAAATAGCCACACAGGCTTTGTCTCACCGCACAGGGGTTCACTCTCCCTAGACAGTCCACACAGGTCTGGTTCCAGGCATGAGCTAACATCTAATGAAGCTGGGAGTTCTTATAGAGGCCTAAATGAGCTGACAAGCTTCAGCTGGTCTCATCAACTCCCTGTCTGCACGACGCCCCACACTCTCCCTAGACATATGAGTCATCCATGAGCCCACTAGCCTTAGCTGGGCTTATACAACTCTCCACCTAGTTGTATAAGTCGGCGTAAAGCCTGAATCTGGGCGAAATATATCTACCCCCCTGGATGCAACCAGGTGACTTTACCTTCCTGCTGTCACATACCCCCCCCCCCTCTTGTTTTAACCTCGGGGTTGGAACACCAGCAATCAGGCATTCATGTACTCGAGACAAAGCATCCACATTCCCCATTTGAACGCCAGGGCGATGCTTTACTGTGAAGTTGAATTCCTGGAGGGCCAGGAACCACCTATTCACTCTTCTATTTGTTTCCTTGTTTTGAGCCATCCACTTTAACGGAGCGTGATCCGTAACCATGTCAAAGTGCCTACCTAGCAGGTAGTACCGAAGGGAATCTAGAGCCCACTTCACCGCTAAACACTCCTTTTCAACGGTGGCGTAATTTACCTCATGGGACTTCAACTTCCTGCTGAGGTAAATGACTGGGTGCTCTTCCCCGTTCCAGACCTGGGACAATACTGCTCCTAACCCCACATCTGACGCATCACTTTGTACGACAAAGTCTTTAGAGAAGTCGGGTGAGTACAACACTGGCTGGCTACATAAGGCTTGTTTCAAGAATTGGAATGCTGCCTCAGCCTCGGGGGTCCATTTAATCATGACCGACCCTTTCCCCTTCGTCAGGTTGGTTAGGGGCACAGCCTTAGAAGCAAAGTGGGGAATGAATCGCCGATAATACCCAGCGATTCCCAGAAAGGCTCGTACCTGCTTCTTGCTGTTGGGACGTGGCCAACTCTGGATGGCCTTGACTTTGTTGAGTTGGGGTTTTATTACTCCCCTCCCAATGGTGTACCCAAGATATTTGGCCTCCTCCTGCCCAATGGTACACTTCTTGGGGTTAGCCGTAAACCCCGCTTCCCGAACAGAGTCCAGGACTGCTTGCACTTTTGGCAGATGTGAGGCCCAATCTGTGCTATGGACAATTACGTCATCCAGGTAAGCCGCAGCATACTTCCGATGGGGCCTCAGCATCTGGTCCATTTTCCGCTGGAATGTGGCCGGCGCATTCTGTAACCCGAACGGCATTCTTTTATATTGGAACGCCCCGTCTGGGGTTACAAATGCGGTTTTCTCTTTGGCCGACTTGGCCAGGGGGATTTGCCAATACCCTTTTGTGAGGTCAAGAGTCGTCATGTATCGGGCTGTTCCCAGCCGGTCGATCAACTCATCTATACGTGGCATGGGGTAGGTGTCAAATTTTGTAACTTTGTTCAACTGACGAAAATCGTTACAAAATCGCCAGCTCCCATCCGGTTTAGGCACCAACACGATGGGACTAGACCAATCACTTTGGGACTCCTGTATCACCCCTAAGTTCAGCATTTTCTGTACTTCCTCCCGTATTGCCTCCCGTCGGGCCTCTGGGATCCGATAGGGTTTTAACTTCACCCTTTCACCGGGCGGGGTAATGATGTCATGCTCTACCCCAGATGTTTGTCCCGGCAGCTCAGAGAATACCTCCTTGTTGCGAAGCACAAACTCCTTAACCTCCTGTTGTTGGGGTTGTGACAAGGTGGCTGCTATTCCAACCTCAGGAATCACGCAACCAGTTTGAGCTGGTGACCAAGTGTCTGCGACTAGGGACTCTCTATCCCTCCAGGCTTTCAACAGATTAACGTGATAGATCTGTTCGGGCTTTCGCCTTCCTGGTTGTCTGACCTTGTAATTCACTTCGCTCACTTTTTCCATTATCTCGTAGGGGCCTTGCCATTTGGCAAGGAATTTACTTTCAACCGTAGGGACAAGTACCAGTATCCTATCCCCCGGGGAAAAGGTACGGGTCTTGGCTCCACGGTTGTACACTCTCTGCTGTGCTAACTGCGCTTGGGCCAAATGTTCCTTCATGATGGGCATTACCTGTGCAATTCGGTCTTGCATCAGGGCGACATGCTCAATCACACTCCTGTGGGGAGAACTCTCACTTTCCCAAGTTTCCTTGGCAATATCCAACAGCCCTCTTGGGTGTCTCCCATACAGTAACTCAAAGGGGGAGAATCCCGTAGAGGATTGGGGCACCTCCCTAATAGCAAACATCAGATAAGGAAGTAGACAGTCCCAATCCTTTCCATCTCTATCCACCACTTTCTTCAACATTTGTTTTAGGGTTTTGTTGAATCTTTCAACCAGCCCATCGGTTTGGGGGTGATACACAGATGTACGTAATTGCGTCACTTTGAATAATTTACACAGCTCCTTCATAACCCGGGACATAAAGGGTGTACCTTGGTCCGTAAGCAGTTCTTTACAAATACCCACCCGGCTAAACACAAGAGATAGCTCTTTGGCTATGGTTTTGGCCGAGGTATTTCGGAGAGGGATCGCTTCTGGATAACGGGTGGCATAGTCCATTATAACTAATATGTACTGGTGCCCCCTAGCGGACTTGATTATAGGACCTACCAAATCCATGGCGATCCTCTCAAACGGGACCTCAATGATGGGTAGAGGGACCAGCGGGCTACGGAAATGTGGCATCGGGGCCGACCTCTGACACACAGGGCAGGAGGAACAATAATTTTCTACGTCCTTCATCACCCCCGGCCAATAGAATCTCTGTAATACCCTCTCTCGGGTTTTCTCTGTCCCCAGATGACCTCCAAGAATGTGCCCATGGGCCAACTCCAACACCAACTTCCTGTAAGGTTTGGGCACCACAAGCTGCTCAACGGTTTCTTCTGCCCTTTTTGCCACCCGATACAGTAGGTCCTTCTCTACGCTGAAGTATGGGTAAGTGCAGGTATTCTCTGGGTTCACTAACTCGCCATCTATTTTCACTACGTTTTCCCGTGCCTTTATTAGGGCGGGGTCTTTCAACTGTTCTGTGGCAAAGTTTTCCCTGTGAACCTCAAGATCAGAAAACTCCACAGACGGTAGGTTTTCGTCTGAGGAGGTGGGCTCCTCTCCAGTTTCTTGAGTCCCCCCTGCCAATACTGATAAGGGAAATTCCGGAGAGTCCTCACCACTCTCAGGGGAGTTCTGGCTATCACATTCCTGGTACATAGGGGCACCAGTGAGGGGCTCAGGATCATCCCACAGTTCCCAGAACTTCGGAAAATCCCTTCCCACAATGGCGTCATGCGGTAACTGAGATACTAAGCCCACTGGATGAGAGAGGGTACCTTTGGGGGTCTCGAAACACACTGTAGTCACTGGATACTCTCGGGTGTCCCCATGCACACAAATAACAGCTACCTTGCTATTCCCAGAGACCTCTGTTTTAACTAACTCAGCCTTTATCAGGGTCACAAGGCTACCTGAATCCAGCAATACCACAACATTTCTACCATTAACACACATTTTGCATAAATGTTTCTCAGTTCCTCGAATGGCAGTGCATGCGACTGTCGCACACAGCGACTGACGTCTGCCCGTCAGAAAGTCACACTGCATGGGTTCCTCCACAACCGGGCAATTGGCTGCAATATGTCCCGCTTGCCGGCAGCGGTAGCAAACGATCCTTCTTGCCGCCTCTTGAGCCACTGATTTCCCAGGCTGTTCTCGCCAAACTTGGGGTAGAGCTCCCACCCTCTCACTCTCTCCACCCTCACCCCTTGGAATCCTCTTATCCGCCCCTGGGGATGGTCTGGTCTTAGGGTGGAAAGTCCGAGTGTCTCTGGAAGAGGCCGTCAGGTTCTCTGTAGCCAAGTATTTCTCCACACGATCCACAAGACCATCGGCCGTCTCTGGGTCTCCATGGCTTACCCACTTTTGGATGGCAGTAGGAAGAGCTCTCAAAAACCGATCCATTACAACACGTTCCACAATCTTTGGTGCGGACAAAGTCTCTGGCTGTAGCCACTTTCTGCTCAGGTGAATGAGATCATACATTTGAGACCTGGGGGGTTTTCCAAGCTGGAAAGTCCAGTTATGCACACGCTGAGCCCGGACAGCCTGGGTGACACCCAGCCTTGCCAATATTTCAGCTTTTAGCATCACATAGTCTTTTGCTTGGTTAGGCTCTAGGTCATAGTAAGCTTTCTGCGATTCACCAGTTAACAGAGGAGCCACCAGTCCAGCCCACTGCTCCTCAGGCCACTTTTCTCTTTCAGCGGTCCTTTCAAATGTGGTCAAAAATACCTCTGGATCATCCTCTCCAGTCATTTTTGTCAATAAACGACTCACCCCAAAGGACGCGGTATTAGTGGGACGGCTTTCCTCACTGGTCTGCGGACGTTGCTGCATTACTGCTTCCATCTGTTGTTGTAGTCTCTGCTCTTGCTTCTGCAACAGGTCTATGAAGCGGGCCTCAGATTGCTGCTGGGCTCGTTGCTGAGCCTCCAGACTCTGTTGCAAAGTTGCGTTTGTCTGCTGCTGGGCTGCAAGGCTCTGTTGATGAGCTTGCTGCTGGGCTGCGAAGTTCTGTTGTTGAGCTGCAAGGCTCTGTTGATGAGCTGCAAGGCTCTTTTGCAAACCTGCATTTGTCTGCTGTTGATTGGCATTTGCTAGAGCCAGCTGCTTCAGTATCTCCTCCATGCTGGCTTAAAAAAAAACTGCCACTGGTTCTCCACCAACTGTGAGGGGGTTAGCTCGGCAGCGGGTGTGTGTGACCCCCGGGATGGGCTCCCCACACAAAACAGGCCCAGCAAACGGAGGTTGTGGTTTTCAAAATCAAAAAGGTGCGGTTTATTTTCTATTTACAGTGACAAAACACAGCAAAGCAAAAGAAACATAAACAAAATAAATCCTGGTCAAGTTGACCTCTGACTAAACATACAGGTTTCCTAACTAACAACTGGGATCAGCCTAGTGCTGTCCTAGTCCCTAAGTCCCTGGTTTTAAATGTCCAAGCAAATAGCCACACAGGCTTTGTCTCACCGCACAGGGGTTCACTCTCCCTAGACAGTCCACACAGGTCTGGTTCCAGGCATGAGCTAACATCTAATGAAGCTGGGAGTTCTTATAGAGGCCTAAATGAGCTGACAAGCTTCAGCTGGTCTCATCAACTCCCTGTCTGCACGACGCCCCACACTCTCCCTAGACATATGAGTCATCCATGAGCCCACTAGCCTTAGCTGGGCTTATACAACTCTCCACCTAGTTGTATAAGTCGGCGTAAAGCCTGAATCTGGGCGAAATATATCTACCCCCCTGGATGCAACCAGGTGACTTTACCTTCCTGCTGTCACACTACCTATAGTTTTCTGTCCCTAGAAAAAATGTTTTTTTAAAGCACACTATAGCACAAGGAGAATTTCCCTCACTGTCCTTCCCTGTCCCTAGAAACAAGGATTATCACAGTGAAAGAAACTGACACTCTTCCTACCTATAGTTTTCTGTCCCTAGAAAAAATGTTTTTTTAAAGCACACTATAGCACAAGGTGAATTTCCCTCACTGTCCTTCCCTGTCCCTAGAAACAAGGATTATCACAGTGAAAGAAACTGACACTCTTCCTACCTATAGTTTTCTGTCCCTAGAAAAAATGTTTTTTTAAAGCACACTATAGCACAAGGTGAATTTCCCTCACTGTCCTTCCCTGTCCCTAGAAACAAGGATTATCACAGTGAAAGAAACTGACACTCTTCCTACCTATAGTTTTCTGTCCCTAGAAAAAATGTTTTTTTAAAGCACACTATAGCACAAGGAGAATTTCCCTCACTGTCCTTCCCTGTCCCTAGAAACAAGGATTATCACAGTGAAAGAAACTGACACTCTTCCTACCTATAGTTTTCTGTCCCTAGAAAAAATGTTTTTTTACAGCACACTATAGCACAAGGAGAATTCCCTCACTGTCCTTCCCTGTCCCTAGAAACAAGGATTATCACAGTAAAACACACTGACACTCTCCCTACCTATCCTTCTCTTTCCCTAAACTAAAGGAATCCAGGTTAAGCAAGAAAGAAATAAAAGTCACTGTCCCTGCCTATGCTGCTCTTTCCCTGCTCCGGAACACACTACACTAGGCCGCCGTGCTGGCGGCCTTTTATAGTGTGGGCGTGTACTAAACACCCTCAGCAATAATTGGCCACAGGCATCCTGCCTGTGGCCAATCATTGCTCTCCTCGCTGCCGGCGCTGTGATTGGCCAAGCATGCGGGGTCACAGTGCATGCTTGGCCAATCACAGCGCCTGGATGACACTGCGATGGCGTAGTGCATTGTGGGCCGTTCGCGTCACTCGAATTTGGCGCGAACGGCCCAAATCGTTCGATCTTCGTCGAACGATCGAACAGCCGATGTTCGAGTCGAACGTATGTTCGACTCGAACACGAAGCTCATCCCTATCATTGAGCACCTTGAGGTGTTCCAAACTCCTCCTGTTCCATTTTCCATTATCCAACAGTTATATTTAGCCTTTCGGTTACAATGAATCCGACTTTGAAATCTTGCGACTGCAATTGAAGCCGCACAATTTCAAAGTCGCATGCCAGTTGCGACTTCAGGTGCGAATCTCTGCAAGCCGCACCTGAACTTGTAAAAGGTAGTGCAAGAACTACTTTCAAAATCGGTGCGACTCCAGAGTCGCACCAATTTGACCGCTTCCATTGCGGACAATAGGTTGCGACTTGTAATGCGATTTGAAACGAGTCGCACCGGTGTGACCGGAGACTAAAGGTCGAGCACATTTTGTCTGTGCTGTACTTACACCCTATATACTATGATGTACATTCTCCAGACTGCCTCACTCTATACACTGTGCTGTATATACTCCAGACTGCCTCACTCTATACACTGTGCTGTATATACTCCAGACTGCCTCACTCTATACACTGTGCTGTATATACTCCAGACTGCCTCACTCTATACACTGTGCTGTATATACTCCAGACTGCCTCACTCTATACACTGTGCTGTATATACTCCAGACTGCCTCACTCTATACACTGTGCTGTATATACTCCAGACTGCCTCACTCTATACACTGTGCTGTATATACGCCAGACTGCCCCACTCTATACACTGTGCTGTATACACTCCAGACTGCCCCACTCTATACACTGTGCTGTATACACTCCAGACTGCCCCACTCTATACACTGTGCTGTATATACTCCAGACTGCCTCACTCTATACACTGTGCTGTATATTCTCCAGACTGCCTCACTCTATACACTGTGCTGTATATTCTCCAGACTGCCTCACTCTATACACTGTGCTGTATATAATCCTGACTGCCTCACTCTATACACTGTGCTGTATATACTCCAGACTGCCTCACTCTATACACTGTGCTGTATACACTCCAGACTGCCCCACTCTATACACTGTGCTGTATATACTCCAGACTACCTCACTCTATACACTGTGTGGTATATACTCCAGACTGCCCCACTCTATACACTGTGCTGTATATACTCCAGACTGCCTCACTCTATACACTGTGCTGTATATAATCCTGACTGCCTCACTCTATACACTGTGCTGTATATACTCCAGACTGCCTCACTCTATACACTGTGCTGTATACACTCCAGACTGCCCCACTCTATACACTGTGCTGTATATACTCCAGACTACCTCACTCTATACACTGTGTGGTATATACTCCAGACTGCCCCACTCTATACACTGTGCTGTATATACTCCAGACTGCCTCACTCTATACACTGTGCTGTATATAATCCTGACTGCCTCACTCTATACACTGTGCTGTATATACTCCAGACTGCCTCACTCTATACACTGTGCTGTATATAATCCAGACTGCCCCACTCTATACACTGTGCTGTATATACTCCAGACTGCCTCACTCTATACACTGTGCTGTATACACTCCAGACTGCCTCACTCTATACACTGTGCTGTATATACTCCAGACTGCCTCACTCTATACACTGTGCTGTATACACTCCAGACTGCCCCACTCTATACACTGTGCTGTATATACTCCAGACTACCTCACTCTATACACTGTGTGGTATATACTCCAGACTGCCCCACTCTATACACTGTGCTGTATATACTCCAGACTGCCTCACTCTATACACTGTGCTGTATACACTCCAGACTGCCTCACTCTATACACTGTGTGGTATACACTCCAGACTGCCTCACTCTATACACTGTGCTGTATACACTCCAGACTGCCTCACTCTATACACTGTGCTGTATACACTCCAGACTGCCTCACTCTATACACTGTGCTGTATACACTTCTGACTGCCTCACTCTATACACTGTGCTGTATACACTCCAGACTGCCCCACTCTATACACTGTGCTGTATACACTCCAGACTGCCCCACTCTATACACTGTGCTGTATACACTTCTGACTGCCTCACTCTATACACTGTGCTGTATATACTCCAGACTGCCTCACTCTATACACTGTGCTGTATATAATCCTGACTGCCTCACTCTATACACTGTGCGGTATATACTTCAGACTGCCTCACTCTATACACTGTGCTGTATATAATCCTGACTGCCTCACTCTATACACTGTGCGGTATATACTTCAGACTGCCTCACTCTATACACTGTGTGGTATATACTCCAGACTGCCCCACTCTATACACTGTGCTGTATATACTCCAGACTGCCTCACTCTATACACTGTGCTGTATATACTCCAGACTGCCTCACTCTATACACTGTGCTGTATATAATCCTGACTGCCTCACTCTATACACTGTGTGGTATATACTCCAGACTGCCTCACTCTATACACTGTGCTGTATATACTCCAGACTGCCTCACTCTCTACACTGTGCTGTATATACTCCAGACTGCCTCACTCTATACACTGTGCAATAAATACTCCAGACTGCCTCACTCTATACACTGTGCTGTATATACTCCAGACTGCCTCACTCTATACACTGTGCTGTATATACTCCAGACTGCCTCACTCTATACACTGTGCTGTATATAATCCTGACTGCCTCACTCTATACACTGTGCTGTATATACTCCAGACTGCCCCACTCTATACACTGTGCTGTATACACTCCAGACTGCCCCACTCTATACACTGTGCTGTATATACTCCAGACTGCCTCACTCTATACACTGTGCAATAAATACTCCAGACTGCCTCACTCTATACACTGTGCTGTATATAATCCTGACTGCCTCACTCTATACACTGTGCTGTATATACTCCAGACTGCCCCACTCTATACACTGTGCTGTATACACTCCAGACTGCCCCACTCTATACACTGTGCTGTATATACTCCAGACTGCCTCACTCTATACACTGTGCAATAAATACTCCAGACTGCCTCACTCTATACACTGTGCTGTATATACTCCAGACTGCCTCACTCTATACACTGTGCTGTATACACTCCAGACTGCCCCACTCTATACACTGTGCTGTATACACTCCAGACTGCCTCACTCTATACACTGTGCAATAAATACTCCAGACTGCCTCACTCTATACACTGTGCTGTATATACTCCAGACTGCCCCACTCTATACACTGTGCTGTATATACTCCAGACTGCCTCACTCTATACACTGTGCTGTATATACTCCAGACTGCCTCACTCTATACACTGTGCAATAAATACTCCAGACTGCCTCACTCTATACACTGTGCTGTATATACTCCAGACTGCCTCACTCTATACACTGTGCTGTATATACTCCAGACTGCCTCACTCTATACACTGTGCTGTATATAATCCTGACTGCCTCACTCTATACACTGTGCTGTATATACTCCAGACTGCCTCACTCTATACACTGTGCTGTATATAATCCTGACTGCCTCACTCTATACACTGTGTGGTATATACTCCAGACTGCCCCACTCTATACACTGTGCTGTATACACTCCAGACTGCCCCACTCTATACACTGTGCTGTATATACTCCAGACTGCCTCACTCTATACACTGTGCAATAAATACTCCAGACTGCCTCACTCTATACACTGTGCTGTATACACTCCAGACTGCCTCACTCTATACACTGTGCTGTATATACTCCAGACTGCCTCACTCTATACACTGTGCTGTATATAATCCTGACTGCCTCACTCTATACACTGTGCAATAAATACTCCAGACTGCCTCACTCTATACACTGTGCTGTATATACTCCAGACTGCCTCACTCTATACACTGTGCAATAAATACTCCAGACTGCCTCACTCTATACACTGTGCTGTATATACTCCAGACTGCCTCACTCTATACACTGTGCTGTATATACTCCAGACTGCCTCACTCTATACACTGTGCTGTATATACTCCAGACTGCCTCACTCTATACACTGTGCTGTATATACTCCAGACTGCCTCACTCTATACACTGTGCTGTATATACTCCAGACTGCCCCACTCTATACACTGTGCTGTATATACTCCAGACTGCCTCACTCTATACACTGTGCTGTATATACTCCAGACTGCCTCACTCTATACACTGTGCTGTATATACTCCAGACTGCCTCACTCTATACACTGTGCTGTATATACTCCAGACTGCCCCACTCTATACACTGTGCTGTATATACTCCAGACTGCCTCACTCTATACACTGTGCTGTATACACTCCAGACTGCCTCACTCTATACACTGTGCTGCATACACTTCTGACTGCCTCACTCTATACACTGTGCTGTATACACTCCAGACTGCCCCACTCTATACACTGTGCTGTATACACTCCAGACTGCCCCACTCTATACACTGTGCTGTATACACTTCTGACTGCCTCACTCTATACACTGTGCTGTATATACTCCAGACTGCCTCACTCTATACACTGTGCTGTATACACTCCAGACTGCCCCACTCTATACACTGTGCTGTATATACTCCAGACTGCCTCACTCTCTACAATGTGCTGTATATACTCCAGACTGACTCACTCTATACACTGTGCTGTATATAATCCTGACTGCCTCACTCTATACACTGTGCTGTATATAATCCTGACTGCCTCACTCTATACACTGTGCGGTATATACTTCAGACTGCCTCACTCTATACACTGTGCTGTATATACTCCAGACTGCCTCACTCTCTACACTGTGCTGTATATACTCCAGACTGACTCACTCTATACACTGTGCTGTATATAATCCTGACTGCCTCACTCTATACACTGTGCTGTATATAATTCTGACTGCCTCACTCTATACACTGTGTGGTATATACTCCAGACTGCCCCACTCTATACACTGTGCTGTATATACTCCAGACTGCCTCACTCTATACACTGTGCTGTATATACTCCAGACTGCCTCACTCTATACACTGTGCTGTATATACTCCAGACTGCCTCACTCTCTACACTGTGCTGTATATACTCCAGACTGCCTCACTCTATACACTGTGCAATAAATACTCCAGACTGCCTCACTCTATACACTGTGCTGTATATACTCCAGACTGCCTCACTCTATACACTGTGCTGTATATACTCCAGACTGCCTCACTCTATACACTGTGCTGTATATAATCCTGACTGCCTCACTCTATACACTGTGTGGTATATACTCCAGACTGCCTCACTCTATACACTGTGCTGTATATACTCCAGACTGCCTCACTCTCTACACTGTGCTGTATATACTCCAGACTGCCTCACTCTATACACTGTGCAATAAATACTCCAGACTGCCTCACTCTATACACTGTGCTGTATATACTCCAGACTGCCTCACTCTATACACTGTGCTGTATATACTCCAGACTGCCTCACTCTATACACTGTGCTGTATATAATCCTGACTGCCTCACTCTATACACTGTGCTGTATATACTCCAGACTGCCCCACTCTATACACTGTGCTGTATACACTCCAGACTGCCCCACTCTATACACTGTGCTGTATATACTCCAGACTGCCTCACTCTATACACTGTGCAATAAATACTCCAGACTGCCTCACTCTATACACTGTGCTGTATATACTCCAGACTGCCTCACTCTATACACTGTGCTGTATATACTCCAGACTGCCTCACTCTATACACTGTGCTGTATATACTCCAGACTGCCTCACTCTATACACTGTGCTGTATATACTCCAGACTGCCCCACTCTATACACTGTGCTGTATATACTCCAGACTGCCTCACTCTATACACTGTGCTGTATATACTCCAGACTGCCTCACTCTATACACTGTGCTGTATATACTCCAGACTGCCTCACTCTATACACTGTGCTGTATATACTCCAGACTGCCCCACTCTATACACTGTGCTGTATATACTCCAGACTGCCTCACTCTATACACTGTGCTGTATACACTCCAGACTGCCTCACTCTATACACTGTGCTGTATACACTCCAGACTGCCTCACTCTATACACTGTGCTGTATACACTCCAGACTGCCTCACTCTATACACTGTGCTGTATACACTTCTGACTGCCTCACTCTATACACTGTGCTGTATACACTCCAGACTGCCCCACTCTATACACTGTGCTGTATACACTCCAGACTGCCCCACTCTATACACTGTGCTGTATACACTTCTGACTGCCTCACTCTATACACTGTGCTGTATATACTCCAGACTGCCTCACTCTATACACTGTGCTGTATACACTCCAGACTGCCCCACTCTATACACTGTGCTGTATATACTCCAGACTGCCTCACTCTCTACACTGTGCTGTATATACTCCAGACTGACTCACTCTATACACTGTGCTGTATATAATCCTGACTGCCTCACTCTATACACTGTGCTGTATATAATCCTGACTGCCTCACTCTATACACTGTGCGGTATATACTTCAGACTGCCTCACTCTATACACTGTGCTGTATATACTCCAGACTGCCTCACTCTCTACACTGTGCTGTATATACTCCAGACTGACTCACTCTATACACTGTGCTGTATATAATCCTGACTGCCTCACTCTATACACTGTGCTGTATATAATTCTGACTGCCTCACTCTATACACTGTGTGGTATATACTCCAGACTGCCCCACTCTATACACTGTGCTGTATATACTCCAGACTGCCTCACTCTATACACTGTGCTGTATATACTCCAGACTGCCTCACTCTATACACTGTGCTGTATATAATCCTGACTGCCTCACTCTATACACTGTGTGGTATATACTCCAGACTGCCTCACTCTATACACTGTGCTGTATACACTCCAGACTGCCTCACTCTATACACTGTGCTGTATATACTCCAGACTGCCTCACTCTCTACACTGTGCTGTATATACTCCAGACTGCCTCACTCTATACACTGTGCAATAAATACTCCAGACTGCCTCACTCTATACACTGTGCTGTATATACTCCAGACTGCCTCACTCTATACACTGTGCTGTATATACTCCAGACTGCCTCACTCTATACACTGTGCTGTATATAATCCTGACTGCCTCACTCTATACACTGTGCTGTATATACTCCAGACTGCCCCACTCTATACACTGTGCTGTATACACTCCAGACTGCCCCACTCTATACACTGTGCTGTATATACTCCAGACTGCCTCACTCTATACACTGTGCAATAAATACTCCAGACTGCCTCACTCTATACACTGTGCTGTATACACTCCAGACTGCCTCACTCTATACACTGTGCTGTATATAATCCTGACTGCCTCACTCTATACACTGTGCTGTATATACTCCAGACTGCCCCACTCTATACACTGTGCTGTATATACTCCAGACTGCCTCACTCTATACACTGTGCAATAAATACTCCAGACTGCCCCACTCTATACACTGTGCTGTATATAATCCTGACTGCCTCACTCTATACACTGTGCTGTATATACTCCAGACTGCCTCACTCTATACACTGTGCTGTATATACTCCAGACTGCCTCACTCTATACACTGTGCTGTATATACTCCAGACTGCCTCACTCTATACACTGTGCTGTATATAATCCTGACTGCCTCACTCTATACACTGTGTGGTATATACTCCAGACTGCCCCACTCTATACACTGTGCTGTATATACTCCAGACTGCCTCACTCTATACACTGTGCTGTATATACTCCAGACTGCCCCACTCTATACACTGTGCTGTATACACTCCAGACTGCCCCACTCTATACACTGTGCTGTATACACTCCAGACTGCCCCACTCTATACACTGTGCTGTATATACTCCAGACTGCCTCACTCTATACACTGTGCAATAAATACTCCAGACTGCCTCACTCTATACACTGTGCTGTATATACTCCAGACTGCCTCACTCTATACACTGTGCTGTATATACTCCAGACTGCCTCACTCTATACACTGTGCAATAAATACTCCAGACTGCCTCACTCTATACACTGTGCTGTATATACTCCAGACTGCCTCACTCTATACACTGTGCTGTATACACTCCAGACTGCCCCACTCTATACACTGTGCTGTATACACTCCAGACTGCCTCACTCTATACACTGTGCTGTATATACTCCAGACTGCCCCACTCTATACACTGTGCTGTATATACTCCAGACTGCCTCACTCTATACACTGTGCTGTATATACTCCAGACTGCCTCACTCTATACACTGTGCAATAAATACTCCAGACTGCCTCACTCTATACACTGTGCTGTATATACTCCAGACTGCCTCACTCTATACACTGTGCTGTATATACTCCAGACTGCCTCACTCTATACACTGTGCTGTATATAATCCTGACTGCCTCACTCTATACACTGTGTGGTATATACTCCAGACTGCCCCACTCTATACACTGTGCTGTATATACTCCAGACTGCCTCACTCTATACACTGTGCTGTATATAATCCTGACTGCCTCACTCTATACACTGTGTGGTATATACTCCAGACTGCCCCACTCTATACACTGTGCTGTATACACTCCAGACTGCCCCACTCTATACACTGTGCTGTATATACTCCAGACTGCCTCACTCTATACACTGTGCAATAAATACTCCAGACTGCCTCACTCTATACACTGTGCTGTATATACTCCAGACTGCCTCACTCTATACACTGTGCTGTATATAATCCTGACTGCCTCACTCTATACACTGTGTGGTATATACTCCAGACTGCCCCACTCTATACACTGTGCTGTATACACTCCAGACTGCCCCACTCTATACACTGTGCTGTATATACTCCAGACTGCCTCACTCTATACACTGTGCAATAAATACTCCAGACTGCCTCACTCTATACACTGTGCTGTATACACTCCAGACTGCCTCACTCTATACACTGTGCTGTATATACTCCAGACTGCCTCACTCTATACACTGTGCAATAAATACTCCAGACTGCCTCACTCTATACACTGTGCTGTATATACTCCAGACTGCCTCACTCTATACACTGTGCTGTATATACTCCAGACTGCCTCACTCTATACACTGTGCAATAAATACTCCAGACTGCCTCTCTCTATACACTGTGCTGTATATACTCCAGACTGCCTCACTCTATACACTGTGCAATAAATACTCCAGACTGCCTCACTCTATACACTGTGCTGTATATACTCCAGACTGCCTCACTCTATACACTGTGCAATAAATACTCTAGACTGCCTCACTCTATACACTGTGCTGTATACACTCCAGACTGCCTCACTCTATACACTGTGCTGTATATACTCCAGACTGCCTCACTCTATACACTGTGCAATAAATACTCTAGACTGCCTCACTCTATACACTGTGCTGTACTTTCTCCAAATTGCCTCACTCTATACACTGTGCTGTGTGTACTAAAGACTGCCTTAATCTATAAGTGCTGTTCGTACTCCAAACT
Source organism: Rana muscosa (assembly GCA_029206835.1). Classification (NCBI taxonomy): domain Eukaryota; kingdom Metazoa; phylum Chordata; class Amphibia; order Anura; family Ranidae; genus Rana; species Rana muscosa. The sequence continues at coordinate 231,317,244 of CM055126.1, forward strand.
GCCTCACTCTATACACTGTGCTGTACATACTTCTGACTACCCCACCATACACACTGTGATATATGTGACATACTCTGTACCGCTCCACTCTGTACACTGTGCAGTACATACGTATTCCAGGCTGCCTAACCCTACGCTGTGCTGTATATACTCCACACACTACATCACCCTATGCACTGTGATGTACTGTATATATTCCACACTACTTCACCCTAAACACTCTGCTGTATGTACTATAGACTACCTCACCATGTACACTGTGCTGTATATATTTCAGACTGTCTAACTGTACAGAACATTCTGTTGTGGTCAGATGAGACTAAAATTGAGCTCTTGGGCATCAACTCGCCATGCTTGGAGGAGGAGGAATGCTGCCTATGACCCCAAGAACACCATCCCCACCGTCATACATGGAGAACACCATCCCCCCACCGTCATACATGGAGAACACCATCCCCCACCGTCATACATGGAGAACACCATCCCCCACCGTCATACATGGAGAACACCATCCCCCACCGTCATACATGGAGAACACCATCCCCCACCGTCATACATGGAGAACACCATCCCCCACCGTCATACATGGAGAACACCATCCCCCACCGTCATACATGGAGAACACCATCCCCCACCGTCATACATGGAGAACACCATCCCCCACCGTCATACATGGAGAACACCATCCCCCACCGTCATACATGGAGAACACCATCCCCCACCGTCATACATGGAGAACACCATCCCCCACCGTCATACATGGAGAACACCATCCCCCCACCGTCATACATGGAGAACACCATCCCCCACCGTCATACATGGAGAACACCATCCCCCACCGTCATACATGGAGAACACCATCCCCCACCGTCATCCATGGAGAACACCACCCCCCACCGTCATACATGGAGAACACCATCCCCCACCGTCATACATGGAGAACACCATCCCCCACCATCATACATGGAGAACACCATCCCCCCACCGTCATACATGGAGAACACCATCCCCCCACCGTCATACATGGAGAACACCATCCCCCACCGTCATACATGGAGAACACCATCCCCCACCGTCATACATGGAGAACACCATCCCCCACCGTCATACATGGAGAACACCATCCCCCACCGTCATACATGGAGAACACCATCCCCCACCGTCATACATGGAGAACACCATCCCCCACCGTCATACATGGAGAACACCATCCCCCACCGTCATACATGGAGAACACCATCCCCCCACCGTCATACATGGAGAACACCATCCCCCACCGTCATACATGGAGAACACCATCCCCCACCGTCATACATGGAGAACACCATCCCCCACCGTCATACATGGAGAACACCATCCCCCACCGTCATACATGGAGAACACCATCCCCCACCGTCATACATGGAGAACACCATCCCCCACCGTCATACATGGAGAACACCATCCCCCACCGTCATACATGGAGAACACCATCCCCCATCGTCATACATGGAGAACACCATCCCCCCACCGTCATACATGGAGAACACCATCCCCCACCATCATACATGGAGAACACCATCCCCCATCGTCATACATGGAGAACACCATCCCCCCACCGTCATACATGGAGAACACCATCCCCCACCGTCATACATGGAGAACACCATCCCCCACCGTCATACATGGAGAACACCATCCCCCACCGTCATACATGGAGAACACCATCCCCCACCATCATACATGGACAACACCATCCCCACCGTCATACATGGAGAACACCATCCCCCACCGTCATACATGGAGAACACCATCCCCCACCGTCATACATGGAGAACACCATCCCCCACCGTCATACATGGAGAACACCATCCCCCATCGTCATACATGGAGAACACCATCCCCCACCGTCATACATGGAGAACACCATCCCCCACCATCATACATGGAGAACACCATCCCCCATCGTCATACATGGAGAACACCATCCCCCACCGTCATACATGGAGAACACCATCCCCCATCGTCATACATGGAGAACACCATCCCCCACCGTCATACATGGAGAACACCATCCCCCACCGTCATACATGGAGAACACCATCCCCCATCGTCATACATGGAGAACACCATCCCCCACCATCATACATGGAGAACACCATCCCCCACCGTCATACATGGAAAACACCATCCCCCACCATCATACATGGAGAACACCATCCATCCCCCACCATCATACATGGAGAACACCATCCCCCACCGTCATACATGGAAAACACCATCCCCCACCATCATACATGGAGAACACCATCCCCCACCGTCATACATGGAGAACACCATCCCCCATCGTCATACATGGAGAACACCATCCCCCACCGTCATACATGGAGAACACCATCCCCCATCGTCATACATGGAGAACACCATCCCCCACCGTCATACATGGAGAACACCATCCCCCACCATCATACATGGAGAACACCATCCCCCATCGTCATACATGGAGAACACCATCCCCCACCGTCATACATGGAGAACACCATCCCCCATCGTCATACATGGAGAACACCATCCCCCACCGTCATACATGGAGAACACCATCCCCCACCGTCATACATGGAGAACACCATCCCCCATCGTCATACATGGAGAACACCATCCCCCACCATCATACATGGAGAACACCATCCCCCACCGTCATACATGGAAAACACCATCCCCCACCATCATACATGGAGAACACCATCCATCCCCCACCATCATACATGGAGAACACCATCCCCCACCGTCATACATGGAGAACACCATCCCCCACCATCATACATGGAGAACACCATCCCCCATCGTCATACATGGAGAACACCATCCCCCATCGTCATACATGGAGAACACCATCCCCCACCGTCATACATGGAGAACACCATCCCCCACCATCATACATGGAGAACACCATCCCCCACCGTCATACATGGAGAACAACATCCCCCACCGTCATACATGGAGAACACCATCCCCCACCGTCATACATGGAGAACACCATCCCCCATCGTCATACATGGAGAACACCATCCCCCACCATCATACATGGAGAACACCATCCCCCACCGTCATACATGGAAAACACCATCCCCCACCATCATACATGGAGAACACCATCCATCCCCCACCATCATACATGGAGAACACCATCCCCCACCGTCATACATGGAAAACACCATCCCCCACCATCATACATGGAGAACACCATCCCCCACCATCATACATGGAGAACACCATCCCCCATCGTCATACATGGAGAACACCATCCCCCATCGTCATACATGGAGAACACCATCCCCCACCGTCATACATGGAGAACACCATCCCCCATCGTCATACATGGAGAACACCATCCCCCACCGTCATACATGGAGAACACCATCCCCCACCGTCATACATGGAGAACACCATCCCCCACCATCATACATGGAGAACACCATCCCCACCGTCATACATGGAGAACACCATCCCCCCACCGTCATACATGGAGGTGGAAACTTTATGCTTTGGGGGTGTTTTTCTGCTAAGGGGACAGGACAACTTCACCGCATCAAAAGGGACGATGGACGGGGCCATGTACCGCCAAATCTTGGGTGAGAACCTCCTTCCCTCAGCCAGGGCATTGAAAATGGGTCATGGATGAGTATTCAAGCATGACAATGACCCAAAACACACGGCCAAGGCAACAAAGGAGTGGCTCAAGAAGAAGCACATTAAGGTCCTGGAGTGGCCTAGCCAGTCTCCAGACCTTAATCCCATAGAAAATATGTGGAGGGAGCTGAAGGTTCGAGTGACCAAACGTCAGCCTGGAAACCTTAATGACTTTGGAGAGGATCTGCATAGAGGACAAAATCCCTCCTGAGATGTGTGAGAACCTGGAGGCCAACTACAAGAAACGTCTGACCTCTGTGATTGCCAACAAGGGTTTTACCACCAAGTACCAAGTCATATTGTGCAAAGGGGACAAATAATTATTTCGCTCATTAAAATGCAAATCAATTTAATACTTTTTTTAAATGCGTATTAACGGCAATTGATGGGCACAATAATGGCAATTGATGGGCACAGTGTCAGCAATTGATGGGCACACTGGCAGCAACTGATGGGCACAGTAGCGGCAATTAATGAGCACACTGGCAGCAATTAATGGGCACAGTAGCGGCAATTGATGGGCACAGTGGCAGCAATTGATGGGCACACTGGCAGCAATTGATGGGCACACTAGTGGCAATTGATGGGCACACTGGCAGCAATTGATGGGCACACTGGCAGCAATTGATGGGTAGAGTAGCTGCGTTTGATGGCACAGTGGCGGCAATTTATGGGTACAGTGGCTGCGTTTGATGGGCACAGTGGCGGCAATTGATGGGCACAGTGGCTGCGTTTGATGGGCACAGTGGTGGCAATTGATGGCACAGTGGCTGTGTTTGATGGGCACAGTGGCTGCGTTTGATGGGCACAGTGGCTGAGTTTTATACCACAGTGGCTGTGTTTGATACCCCAGTGGCTGCATTTGATGGGCACAGTGGCTGCGTTTGATGGGCACAGTGGCTGCGTTTGATGGGCACAGTGGCTGCATGTGATATCTCAGTGGCTGTGTTTGATATCACAGTGGCTGCGTTTGATGGGCACAGTGGCTGCGTTTGATATCACAGTGGCTGTGTTTGATATCACAGTGGCTGTGTTTGATGGGCACAGTGGCTGCGTTTGATGGGCACAGTGGCTGCGTTTGATAGGCACAGTGGCTGCGTGTGATATCTCAGCGGCTGTGTTTGATGGGCACAGTGGCTGTGTTTGATATCACAGTGGCTGCGTTTGATGGGCACAGTGGCTGCGTTTGATATCACAGTGGCTGCGTTTGATATCACAGTGGCTGCGTTTGATGGGCACAGTGGCTGCGTTTGATGGGCACAGTGGCTGCGTGTGATATCTCAGTGGCTGTGTTTGATGGGCACAGTGGCTGCGTGTGATATCACAGTGGCTGTGTTTGATATCACAGTGGCTGCATTTGATGGGCACAGTCGCTGCGTTTGATATCTCAGTGGCTGTGTTTGATATCACAGTGGCTGCGTTTGATGGGTACAGTGGCTGCGTTTGATATCTCAGTGGCTGTGTTTGATATCACAGTGGCTGCGTTTCATGGGCACAGTCGCTGCGTTTGATATCTCAGTGGATGTGTTTGATATCACAGTGGCTGCGTTTCATGGGTACAGTGGCTGCGTGTGATATCTCAGTGGCTGTGTTTGATGGGCACAGTGGCTGCGTGTGATATCACAGTGGCTGCGTGTGATATCTCAGTGGCTGTGTTTGATGGGCACAGTGGCTGTGTGTGATATCACAGTGGCTGTGTTTGATATCACAGTGGCTGCATTTGATGGGCACAGTCGCTGCGTTTGATATCTCAGTGGCTGTGTTTGATATCACAGTGGCTGCGTTTGATGGGCACAGTCGCTGCGTTTGATATCTCAGTGGCTGTGTTTGATATCACAGTGGCTGCGTTTGATGGGTACAGTGGCTGCGTTTGATATCACAGTGGCTGTGTTTGATATCACAGTGGCTGCGTTTGATGGGCACAGTGGCTGCGTTTGATGGGCACAGTGGCTGCGTGTGATATTACAGTGGCTGTGTTTGATATCACAGTGGCCGCGTTTGATGGGCACAGTGGCTGCGTTTGATATCACAGTGGCTGTGTTTGATATCACAGTGGCTGTGTTTGATGGGCACAGTGGCTGCGTTTGATGGGCACAGTGGCTGCGTTTGATGGGCACAGTGGCTGCGTGTGATATCTCAGCGGCTGTGTTTGATGGGCACAGTGGCTGCGTGTGATATCACAGTGGCTGCGTTTGATGGGCACAGTGGCTGCGTTTGATGGGCACAGTGGCTGCGTTTGATGGGCACAGTGGCTGCGTGTGATATCACAGTGGCTGCGTTTGATGGGCACAGTGGCTGTGTTTGATGGGCACAGTGGCTGCGTGTGATATCACAGTGGCTGCGTTTGATGGGCACAGTGGCTGCGTTTGATGGGCACAGTGGCTGCATGTGATATCACAGTGGCTGCGTTTGATGGGCACAGTGGCTGTGTTTGATGGGCACAGTGGCTGCATGTGATATCACAGTGGCTGCGTTTGATGGGCACAGTGGCTGCGTTTGATGGGCACAGTGGCTGCGTTTGATGGGCACAGTGGCTGCATGTGATATCACAGTAGCTGCGTTTGATGGGCACAGTGGCTGTGCTTGATGGGCACAGTGGCTGTGTTTGATGGGCACAGTGGCTGCGTGTGATATCACAGTGGCTGCGTTTGATGGGCACAGTGGCTGCGTTTGATGGGCACAGTGGCTGCGTTTGATGGGCACAGTGGCTGCATGTGATATCACAGTGGCTGCGTTTGATGGGCACAGTGGCTGCGTTTGATGGGCACAGTGGCTGCGTTTGATGGGCACAGTGGCTGCATGTGATATCACAGTGGCTGCGTTTGATGGGCACAGTGGCTGTGTTTGATGGGCACAGTGGCTGCGTGTGATATCACAGTGGCTGCGTTTGATGGGCACAGTGGCTGCGTTTGATGGGCACAGTGGCTGCAATTGATGTTTTTTTCTTTTCAATTTGTTTGCGCCCCCCCAAAAAAAAATTTGAGCACCAGCCGCAACTGGTCATACCACTACGTATTCTAATATACATGTTATTTGAACCAGAAGTTATTGGTACGTCTGGCACTTACACATTCCACCTAATATAAAGGAAATGGAAAGCCGCGCAGATTTGGAAACCCGAACACTGAGGTCTCGTCACCGGAGTCCCCGGGAAATACAAGAAACCATGAGATTGGTTTACCTCTCCAGCACCAACAAAAAGCCGACCCAGGCGTTCCGAGTGGACCAAAGGGAACTAAATTCTTTCATTACTAATCAGAAAAAGAAGAAAAAAAAATTTCAGCAGCACTAGCCTTTAACAAAATATATATTTTCAGTTAATTATTTAAAAAACTCTTTGCTATTTATAAAAGCTGCTAATTCAGCGTTCACCTGTGCTCTTTATTAATAAAATATATGACATCCGGATAACCTAACACCAATTTCTAAAAGTCGCGTTTACCATAGGGCTGAAACAATGATCTTGATATACTGTGTTACACGGCAACCCTTGAGGTGGAAATTCTAGAAGACCAGCTAATTGCCCCCTTCTAAATCTACGTGACACCCGATAATGTGTGCATGTTTGATGTTTTGGGAGATTGGGATACACAGACGGACAGTCCCTGGCAGCATCCAGGATATTTATTGAAGGATCAGCCCTCCCAAAACTGACGTTTTAGCTTTTTCGTAGATACAAGCCCGATTTTAGGCATCCTCTGCAACAAAAGTTTGATTTTTGGAGATTCTGCTTCTAAAGTGACGCCGACACTGCGACTTTCCTTACTAGAACACTTTTCACAAAAAATGAAAGAGTGAACTAACACCCTACATTTTTTTTGGGGGGGGGGTGAAAAGGTGTTCCCCCTAAAATATAGCAAATCTCAACTTTTTAAGTTCAGGTCTACTTTGAAATACAGTGCCTTGAAAAAGTATTCATACCCCTTGAAGTTTTCCACATTCTGTCATGTTAGAACCAAAAACGTAAATGTTTTTTATTGGGATTTTATGTGATAGACCAACACAAAGTGGCTCATAATTGTGAAGTGGAAGAAAAATGATGAATGGTTTTCAATTTTTTTTACAAATAAATATGTGAAAAGTGTGGGGGGCATTTGTATTCAGCCCCCTTTACTCCGATACCCCTAACTAAAATCTAGTGGAACCAATTGCCTGCAGAAGTCACCTACCGTATATACTCGAGTATAAGCCGACCCGTATATAACACGAGGCACCTAATTTTACCATAAAAAAACTGGGAAAACTTATTGACTCGAGTATAAGCCTATGGTGTCCATCTGCATGCCTCACTGTGCCTCACTTTGCCTCACTGTGTCCATATGCATGCCTCACTGTGCCCATGCCTCACTTTTCCTCACTGTGTCCATGTGCATGCCTCACTGTGCCCATGCCTCACTGTGCCCATGCCTCACTTTTCCTCACTGTGTCCATGTGCATGCTTCACTGTGCCTCACTTTGCCTGCCTTTGTCCATGTCCATGCCTCACTGTGCCTCACTGTGGCCTCACTGTGCCCATGCCTCACTGTGCCTTACTGTGCCCATGCCTCATTGTGTCCATGCCTCACTGTATCTCACTGTGGCCTCACTGTGCCCATGCCTCATTGTGTCCATGCCTCACTGTGCCTCACTGTGGCCTCACTGTGCCCATGCCTCACTGTGCCTCACTGTGCCCATGCCTCATTGTGTCCATGCCTCACTGTGCCTCACTGTGGCCTCACTGTGCCCATGCCTCATTGTGTCCATGCCTCACTGTGCCTCACTGTGGCCTCACTGTGCCCATGCCTCACTGTGCCTCACTGTGCCCATGCCTCATTGTGCCTCACTGTGCCCATGCCTCATTGTGCCTCACTGTGCCCATGCCTCATTGTGTCCATGCCTCACTGTGCCTCACTGTGGCCTCACTGTGCCCATGCCTCACTGTGCCTCACTGTGCCCATGCCTCACTGTGCCCATGCCTCACTAGACTGACGTTTAACATGGGAGTCTATGGAAGGGGTGCCCGGCTTTGAAAAATCGGTGCTCCCCGGCCGTAGGTCCCCTGGACAAAAAACTTTGCACACTTGTAGATGACGAGTGGGGCTACATGTGTGCCATGTTTGGGGTCCAGGGGACCTACGGCTGGCCGGGATCAGGCGCACAAAGTGGTAGATGGACACAGACTCGAGTATAAGCCGAGGGGGGCATTTTCAGCACACAAAAAAATGTGCTGAAAAACTCGGCTTATATGGTAATTAGTAAATAGAGTCCACCTGTGTGTCATTTAATCTCAGTATAAATACTGCTGTTCTGTGAAGCCCTGGGAGGTTTGTTAGAGAACCTTAGTGAACAAACAGCATCATGAAGGCCAAGGAACACACCAGACAGGTCAGGGATAAAGTTGTGGAGAAGTATAAAGCAGGGTTAGGTTATAAAAAAATATCCCAAGCTTTGAACATCTCACGGAGCTCTGTTCAATCCGTCATCGGAAAATGGAAAGAGTATGGCACAACTGCAAACCTACCAAGACATGACCGTCCACCTAAACTGACCGGGCCGGGCAAGGAGAACATTCATCAGAGAAGCAGCCAAGAGGCCCATGGTAACTCTGGAGGAGCTTCAGAGATCCACAGCTCAGGTAGGAGAATCTGTCCACAGGACAACTATTAGTCGTGCTCTCCACAAATCTGCCCTTTATGGAGGAGTGACAAGAAGAAAGACATTGGTGAAAGAAAGTCATAAGAAGTCCTGTTTGGAGTTTGTGAGAAGCCATGTGGGGGACACAGCAAACATGTGGAAGAAGGTGCTCTGGTCAGATGAGACCAAAATCTAACTTTTTGTCCTAAAAGCAAAACGCTATGTGTGGCGGAAAACTAACGCTGCACATCACCCTGAACACACCATCCCCACTGTGAAACATGGTGGTGGCAGCATCATGTTGTGGGGATGCTTTTCTTCAGCAGGGACAGGGAAGTTGGTCAGAGTTGATGGGAAGATGGATGGAGCCAAATACATGGGCAATCTTAGAAGAAAACCTGTTAGTCTGCAAAAGACGTGAGACTGGGGGCGGAGGTTCACCTTCCAGCAGGACAACGACCCGAAACATACAGCCAGAGCTACAATGGAATGGTTTAGATCAAAGCATATTCATGTGTTAGAATGGCCCAGTCACAGTCCAGACCTAAATCCCATTGAGAATCTGTGGCAAGACTTGAAAATTGCTGATCACAGACGCTCTCCATCCAATCTGACAGAACTTGAGATATTTTGCAGAGAAGAATGGGCAAAAATGTCCCTCTCTAGATGTGCAAAGCTGGTAGAGACATCCCCAAAAAGACTTGCAGCTGTAATTGCAGAGAAAGGCGGTTCTACAAAGTATTGACTCCGGGGGGCGCCATACAAATGTACCCCCCCCCCCCCCCACACTTTTTTTTACACATTTATTTGTAAAAAAAAAAAATGGAAAACCATTTATCATGTTCCTTTCCCTTCACAATTATGTGCCACTTTGTGTTGGTCTATCACATAAAATCCCAATAAAATACATTTACGTTTTTGTTTGTAACATGAAAAAATGTGGAAAATTTCCAAGGGGTATGAATACTTTTTCAAGGCACTGTATGTAAATGCTTAACCTCCATAGTTCAGGACGAATTTACAGCCTATGCAAACTTTTTAAGCAGCGCTTCGCATTATGGCCCCGGATGTTACATTCTACATGTGCAGTTATGCTAATAAAACGATTGACTTAAAATCCTCCCGCGGTTCAGTGTACGTAATAAAGCGGAATTACTCGCAGCGCGTGGAAAAGCCACTATTACAAGTAGAGTTTATAGAGATATTAAAGTCTCTTTTTTTTTTTTTAAATAACAAACATGTCATACTTACCTGCTCTGTGCAGTAGTTTTGCACAGAGCAGCCCCCATCCTCGTCTTCTCGGGTCCCCCGCCGGTGCTCCTGGCCCCTCCCCCCTGCCGAGTGCCCCCTGAGCAACCAGCTTGCAATGGGGGGGGCACCCAAACAGGCTCGCTCCCGAGCCGCTGCTCTGCGTGTCCATTCACACACAGAGCCGTGACTTGGCCCTGCCCCCTTACTCTCATGATTGGCTCAGTGGCTGTGATTGACGGTGCTGTCTCAGCCAATGAGGAGGCAGAGTCCCCGGAGAGCTGAGGCACTCATGCACATTGCTGGATCGAGATGGGGCTCTAGTAAGTATTGGGGGGGGCTGCTCCACAGAGAAGGTTTTTTTTTTTACCGTCATGCACTGAGAAGAACTAGGACTAGGTTATCGTTCTTCTCATGAAACGTATTGTTTTGGTCAGTGCTGTTCCATAAAGCTATCCCTCTTATCATGCCCACCAGGATGACAGAACCGTCCTGCTAACTACACCGAATTGTATCTTCTCCTCCATGCATGAGCCAGGGGGGGGGGGGGGGGGCTGGAAACCTTCCTTTTCCCGGAGCTCTCACTACACATCCAGGAGACTAACCCTGTCCCCAATATAGGCTACGTCAGGGCCCTACAAGCCCCAGAAGGGGCTGCTGAGAATAGGCCCAGGATCTCTCAAATAGTACAGAGGCTGCCAGTCACACGAGCTCAGCTCCACGCATCACATACAGTCAAGGCTAAGTCTAGGACAGTGGTCTCCAAACTGGGGCCCGGGGGCCGGATGTGGCCCTTTGCTTGCCTTTATTCAGCCCTCCCACTGACACCGGCGATGGGGCACTATTCCTCCTACTGACACCAATGATGGGGCACTATTCCTCCCACTGACACCAATGATGGGGCACTATTCCTCCCACTGACACCAATGATGGGGCACTATTCCTCCCACTGACACCAATGACGAGGCACTATTCCTCCCACTGACACCAACGATAGGGCACTATTCCTCTCACTGACACCAATGATAGGGCACTATTCCTCTCACTGACACCAACGATGGGGTACTATTCCTCCCACTGACAGCAACGATGGGGCACTATTCCTCCCACTGACACCAATGATGGGGCACTATTCTTCCCACTGACACCAATGATGGGGCACTATTCCTCCCACTGACACCAACGATAGGGCACTATTCCTCCCACTGACACCAACGATAGGGCACTATTCCTCCCACTGACACCAACGATAGGGCACTATTCCTCCCACTGACACCAATGATGGGGCACTATTCCTCCCACTAACACCAACGATAGGGCACTATTCCTCTCACTGACACCAATGATGGGGCACTATTCCTCCCACTGACACCAATGATGGGGCACTATTCCTCCCACTGACACCAACGATAGGGCACTATTCCTCCCACTGACAGCAACGATGGGGCACTATTCATCCCACTGACAGCAATGATGGGGCACTATTCCTCCCACTGACACCGGCGATGGGGCACTATTCCTCCCACTGACACCAATGATGGGGCACTATTCCTCCCACTGACACCAATGATGGGGCACTATTCCTCTCACTGACACCAATGATGGGGCACTATTCCTCCCACTGACACCAATGATGGGGCACTATTCCTCCCACTGACACCAACGATAGGGCACTATTCCTCCCACTGACAGCAACGATGGGGCACTATTCATCCCACTGACAGCAATGATGGGGCACTATTCCTCCCACTGACACCGGCGATGGGGCACTATTCCTCCCACTGACACCAATGATGGGGCACTATTCCTCCCACTGACACCAATGATAGGGCACTATTCCTCTCACTGACACCAACGATGGGGCACTATTCCTCCCACTGACACCAATGATGGGGCACTATTCTTCCCACTGACACCAATGATGGGGCACTATTCCTCCCCAGGGCTTTTTTTCAGCGGGAACGCTGGGGAACGCAGTTCCGGCACCTCCAGAAATAAATGTATGTAATGGCAAGGAGTGCTGGGGTGTGCTGGAGGCTCTATTGATGCTTGCTGCTGGGGGATCTATTGTCACTGGTGGGGATCTATTTGTGTGTGTAGGTCTCGTGTTGCTGGGTAGATCTATTGTTGCTAATGGGGGGGGGGCTTATGTTTCTAGGGGGGAGAAATTGTTGCTGGGAGGGATCTACTGTTGAGGTCTGTTGTTGCTGCCTCCTAGAGTGTCTATTGATGCAGTCTGCTGGGGAGGAGATCTATTGTTGCTGGGGTGGTATTTTGTAGAGGGGGGTCTTCTATTGTTGTGTGGGGACTCTATTTTTGCTTGGGTGAGGTCTATTATTGCTGGGGGGGGGGGGTCTACTGTTGCTGGGGTAGGGTCTATTGTTGCTCACTGCAGGGGATCTATTTTACTGTCTTTCTTTGTTATCATTAACAAATTCCGTGCAAAATCACTTAGTAGCAAGAATGATACTTGGTTCTGTATTCTCTAAAATGGGCGGTACTGGGAGGTCGGTAGGAGGTGGAACCAAGGAACGGTGCTCAGGGGCGGGTAGGGGGCAGAAAAGAAGGGTGAAGGAGTTCCTGCACCTATTCTCTGAGAAAAAAAGCCCTGTTCCTCCCACTGACACCAATGATGGGGCACTATTCCTCCCACTGACACCAATGATGGGGCACTATTCCTCCCACTGACACCAACAATGGGGTACTATTCCTCCCACTGACACCAACGATGGGGTACTATTTCTCCCACTGACACCAACAATGGGGTACTATTTCTCCCACTGACACCAATAATGGGGTACTATTTCTCCCACTGACACCAACAATGGGGTACTATTCCTCCCACTGACACCAACAATGGGGTACTATTCCTCCCACTGACACCAACAATGGGGTACTATTTCTCCCACTGACACCAACAATGGGGTACTATTTCTCCCACTGACACCAACAATGGGGTACTATTTCTCCCACTGACACCAACAATGGGGTACTATTTTTCCCACTGACACCAACAATGGGGTACTATTTCTCCCACTGACACCAACAATGGGGTACTATTTCTCCCACTGACACCAACAATGGGGTACTATTCCTCCCACTGACACCAATGATGGGGTACTGTTTCTCCCACTGAAACCAACGATGGGGCACTATTCCTCCCACTGACACCAACGATGGGGTACTATTTCTCCCACTGACACCAATGATGGGGCACTATTCTTCCTTCTGACACCAACAATGGGGTACTAATCATCCCGCTGACACCAATGATGGGGCACTATTCCTCCCACTGACACCAATGATGGGGCACTATTCTTCCTTCTGACACCAACAATAGGGTACTGTTCCTCCCATTGAAACCAATGATGGGGCACTATTCCTTCCGTTGACACCATGATTGGGCATTCATTTAAAAGAATGGGCATTAATTCCTCCCACTGACACTAGCGATGGGGCACTATTCTTCCCACTGATACCAACAAATGGGCATTATTCCTCCCACTCACACTATGGTCCGGCCCCCCGAAGTCTGAAGGACAGTAAACTGAAGTTTGGAGACCCCTGATCTAGGAGAAGTCTTTTTAGGGTTTATTGCTGAAGAACTTTAACAGGAGAGCAGTTTAGGGTCACCGGACACTCCAAAACTATCAGTAGCAACAATTGAAGGACAAACGTCTCTCTAATCTTCAAAAGGCAGCTTTTCTGGAGGTAGCAGGGAATGGTCAGTAGATTTAGGACTGTACAGCAGCAGTCCATATGTAGCAACCTCTGGTTCTTAGTTCCCTTCTAGCACTTGCACAAGAAACAGCCCACAGTAAGGCCTTTACTCACAGTGTCCCAGGAGCTGTCTGCCACACAGCATCCACTGGTAGATCCTCAGTGAGGGAGATAAAAAGATCCTTCTCCAGACCAGGACTTCAGGGTGATGCCCTCCAGCAAATAATCCTTTAGAGATCTACTCCAGGCTCTCAGCCCAGCTCCTGCTGAGGTCCAGACTGCAATTTCTTGCCTCAGTATAGCTGCAACGGCCCCAAGAGAACCGGAATCCCTCCCTGGAGGGAAAAGAACACTCTGTTCAGGCCTCCTGCACATTTATCACCTGCCCAGCCACCTTCTGGACACCTTCTTCCATGGATTGGCTGGGCCATAATAAATATTCAACTGATTTGAATCTCCAGAACCTATGCTCTAGATCAGGGGTCTCCACACTTTCTAAACAAAAGGCCAGTTTACTCACCTTCAGACTTTAGAGGGGCTGGACTGTGGCCAGTGGAGGTAGTAAATATCCTAGCATTGGTGGGAATGAACAATGCCACATCATTGGTGTCAATGAGAGGAATAGTGCCCCATCATTGGTGGCAGGGGGAGGAATAGTGGCACATCATTGGTCTCAGTGTGAGGAATAGTGCCCCATCATTGGCATTAGTGGGAGGAGTAGTGCCCCATCATTGGTGTCAGTGGAAGCAATAGTTCCCAATCATTGGTGTCAATGGGGGGAATGTTGCCCCATCATTGGTGTCAGTGGGAGGAATAGTGCCCATTCATTGGTGTCAGTGGGAGGAATACTGCCCCATCATTGGTGTCAGTGGTAGAAATAGTGCCCCATCATTGGTATTAGTGGAAGGAATAGTGCCCCATCATTGGTGTCAGTGGGAGTAATAGTTCTCAATCATTGGTGTCAAAGGGGGGAATTTTGCCCCATCATTGGTGTCAGTGGGAGGAATAGTGCTCAATCATTGGTGTCAGTGGGAGGAATAGTGTCCCATCATTGGTGTCAGTGGGAGGAAGACTGCCCCATCATTAGTGTCAGTGGTAGAAATAGTACCCCATCATTGGCATTAGTGGGAGGAGTAGTGCCCCATCATTGGTATTAGTGAAGGAATAGTGCCCCATCATTGGTGTCAGTGGGGGGAATGTTGCCCCATCATTGGTGTCAGTGGGAGTAATAGTTCTCAATCATTGGTGTCAAAGGGGGGAATGTTGCCCCATCATTGGTGTCAGTGGGAGGAATAGTGCTCAATCATTGGTGTCAGTGGGAGGAATAGTGTCCCATCATTGGTGTCAGTGGGAGGAAGACTGCCCCATCATTAGTGTCAGTGGTAGAAATAGTGCCCCATCATTGGCATTAGTGGGAGGAGTAGTGCCCCTTCATTGGTATTAGTGAAGGAATAGTGCCCCATCATTGGTGTCAGTGGGAGTAATAGTTCCCAATCATTGGTGTCAATGGGGGGAATGTTGCCCCATCATTGGTGTCAGTGGGAGGAATGGTGCCCCATCATTGGTGTCAGTGGGAGGAATACTGCCCCATCATTGGTGTCAGGGGGGATAGTGCCCCATCATTGGTGTCAGTGAGAGGAATAGTGTTTCATCGTGGGTGTCAGTTGGAGGAATAGTACACCATTGGTGGTGTCAGTGGAAGGAATAGTGCCCCATCATTGGTGTTATTGGGAGAAATAGTACCCCGTCATTGGTGTCAGTGAGAGGAATAGTGCCCCATCATTGGTGTCAGTGAGAGGAATAGTGCCCCATCATTGGTGTTATTGGGAGAAATAGTGCCCCATCATTGGTTTCAATGGGAGGAATAAGTTCTCCACTGTTGGTGTCATTGGCAGCAATTATGCCCCCTTGTTGATGTCAGTGGGAGGAAAACTGCCCCAAGGGCCAGAAAAAGGCAAGCAAAGGGCCGCATTTGGCCCCTGGGCCACAGTTTGGGGACCACTGCTCTGGAAACTTCTTTAAGAGGCAGAGAGGAGTAATCAAACTCTCAGGTCAGGAAACCCTGAGCAGACCAACATAATCAATCACTGCTCCATTCATTACAAGGGAGACAAAAACAACATGTACCTGTATTATAAAAAGGATCTGGACAAAGGTATCTCAGTACATTCCATATGCAGCCACTGACCACATCAACCATTTTTCTTACATTGCTTTTAACTGTTTCCTGCCCACACCATTGTAAAATGATGGACGGGAGGGAACCCTATTGTTCTGGGAGGATGTCACGTGACGTCCTCCCGAGAACGCGCCGCCGCTCTGGTGCGATCTGTCACCCGTCAAAAATTTTGCCCTTTTTTGTTTATTAAGCAAAAAATAAAAAACCCCAGTGGTGATTAAATATCACCAAAATAAAGCTCTATCTGTGTTAAGAAAATGATAAAAATGTCACACGAGTACAGTGTAGCACGACGGCGCAATTGTCATTCAAAGTGTGAGAGCGCTGAAAGCTGAAAATTGGTCTGGGCAGGAAGGGGGTGAAAGTGCCCGGTATTGAAAGGGTTAAACCCTTCCAGGCTTTGCACAGAAGCATTTCATGGATGGTGTCCCCTTCCTCAGGCCGGAGTAATCTGCAGTTGTCAGATGATAGTAGTCAGCAGTCTCAGGCCTCGTACACATGACCGAGTTTCTCGGCAAGAACCAGCAAGAAACTTGCTGGCAGAGATGTCTTGCCGAGAAATTTATTCGTGTGTATGGTTTCTCGTCAAGAAAACCGACAAGTAATCTCGACGAGAAAATAGAGAACCTGCTCTCTATTTTCTCGTCGAGATTCTCGTCGGCCTGTTTCTCGACGAGAAAAGTGTGTGTGTGTACACTTACCTGTCCTCCGGGAAGCCCGCGCATGTTCGAAATGAATTCGACGCATGCGCGGTAGCTTCCTAGGCATACGTAGGGTATACCAAGATGGCGGCGACGGCATCGAATGTGACGAGCGCACGCTCGTCGTAGTCGATGACGTCACCGCGTACGCTCCATTCAAAGAACCGCGGGTTCTTTGAATCGAGCGTGTGTACACTCGGTCGGGACAAGTTTCTTGTCCAAGAATCTCGTCGAAAAAAACGACATGTTTTTTTCGACGAGAATCTCGGCCGTGTGTACGAGGCTTAAGATAAATAACATGCAGCATGCAACAAACTGTACCATGTAAAGGAGATTCCCATCATCTCCTGCCCCAGTGACAGCTGTCACTATAAGGTATAGGAAATCCCAGCACTGACTGCTACAAAACTCCTCATGGGGACACACTCTGATATCCTTCCCTATTCCACTAAAAGAGTGTTTGTGTCCCCCGTAAAGAAATTTACCCTCACTTCCTGTCACTGTGACATAACTAAGAGTAAAGTGGATTTCCCCCATTTCTGACAGGGGGCCCTAAACCTTCACCACTGTCCCTGAGATAAAAAAATAAAGTTTCTTCTGGAGTTACACTTTAAGGGAAACCTGTGATGGGGAGAGAGAGAGGGGGAGAGAGGAGGGGAGGCGGAGAGAGAGAGGGGAGGGGAGGGAGAGAGAGGGAGGAGAAGGGGAGAGAGAGGAGGGGAGGGAGAGAGGGGGGAGAGAGGAGAGTGAGGAGGGGAGGGAGAGAGAGAGGGGAGAGAGGAGAGAAAAGAGGGGAGGGAGGGAGGGAGAGAGGAGAGAGAGAGAGGAGGGGAGGGGGAGAGAGAGAGGGGAGGGGAGGGAGAGAGAGAGGGGAGAGAGGAGAGAAAGGAGGGGAGGGAGGGAGAGAGGAGAGAGAGAGGAGGGGAGGGGGAGAGAGAGAGAGGAGGGGAGGGAGAGAGAGGGGGGAGAGGGGGAGAGAGAGGAGGAGAGGGGGAGAGAGGAGGGAGAAGGGGGGAGACAGGAGAGAGAGAGACAGGGGGGACAGAGAGAGAGAGGAGAGAGGGGGGAGGGGGAGAGAGGAGGGGAGAGGATATAGAGGAGGGAAGGAAGAGAGGGGAAAGGGGAGAGAGGAGGGAGAGAGAGAGTGGAGAGGGGGAGAGAGAGGAGGAGAGGGAGAGAGGGAGAGAGGGGAGAGGGGGAGAGGAGAGGAAGAGAGAGAGGGGGAAAAGGGGGAGAGAAGGGGAGAGAGAGGAGGGGAGGGAGAGAGAGGGGAAAGGGAAGAGAGAGTAGGGGAGGGAGAGAGAGAGGGGGAGAGGGGAGATAGAGGAGGAGAGAGAGGGGGAGAGAGGAGAGAGAGAGGGAGGGGAGAGAGGAGGAGAGAGGGAGGGGAGAGAGGAGGAGAGAGGGAGGGGGAGAGAGAGGGGAGGGAGAGAGGAAGAGGAAGGAGAGAGAAAGGGAGGAGGGGGAGAGGGGGAGAGAGGAGGAGAGAGAGAGGAGGGGGAAGGAGAGAGATGGGGGGAGAGAAAAATGCATGATAGAAGAAGAGAGCGAGATAAAGGAGGGGGGCATAGGAGGAGGGGAAAGGAAAATAGGAAAGAGACAGAAACAGGGAGATGACAGAGGAAGTGATGGGGGGGGGGAGAAGAGTGGAGAGAGAAGAAGAGATAGAGAAATAAAGAGAGAGAGTAGGGGAGGGAGAGGGTGGAGAGAGAGAAAGAAAGAGAGAGAGAGTAGGGGGAGGGAGAGGGTTGGAGAGAGAGAAAGAAAGAGAGAGAGTAGGGGGAGGGAGAGGGTTGGAGAGAGAGGGGAGAGGGTGAAAAGAGGAAAAGGGGGGGAAATAAAGAGAGAAATGAGGGGAGAGGGGTGGAGAGGAAGAGGGGGAGAGAGAGAGATGAGGAAAGAGGGAGAGAGGTGAAGAGAAAGTGAGAAGGAGAGGGCTACTGCTGGAAAGTGAGATGAGAGTATGGGGGGGGGGCAAGAGATAGAAGGGGAGAAAGAGAGAAGGGGAAATATTGGTAGGGGGCAATGGAGAAAGAAGGAGAGTGGGGAGAAAAAAAGGGGGGCAGAGACAGGGAGAGAGATTGGGAGGAGAGGGGGGCAGTGAAGTGGAGTGGTGGGAGAGAGGGAGGGAGGGAGGGAGAATATATTTAGAGTGAGGGGGAGATTTAAAGGAAAGATGAGGGAGAGAGGGGTGAAAGCTACACGGAGAGAGAGGGAAGGGGATCACCAGGAGAGAGACAAAGGGGGGCAGAGATAGAGTGGGTGGAGAGGGCAGAGACAGGGAGAGAGATTGGGAAGAGAAGGGGACAGGGAAGAGTGGGAGGGAGATAGAGAATATATTTAGAGTGAGGGGGAGATTTACAGAAAAGAAGGTGAGGAAGAGAGGAGGGGATTGAAAGATACAGAGAGAGGGGGGGTGGGAGAACACAGAGAAAGATAGAGGGGGCAGAGATAGAGTGTGGGGGGGGGGGTATGCAGTATATCAGTGGTAGTGCAGTAGATGATCAGGGCAGTATTATAAGTACTGTATGATATCAGTGCAGTATATGATCAGTGCAGTAGATGATATCAGTGCAGTATATGATCAGTGCAGTAGATGATATCAGTGCAGTATATTATATCAGTGCAGTATATGATCAGTGCAGTAGATGATATCAGTGTAGTATATGATCAGTGCAGTACTGTATATGATATCAGTGCAATATATGGTCAGTGTAGTATATGATATTAACATCAATGACAGCTTGAAGTCTTTTGTGGTATTTGTGGAGGAGGCTCTTTATCTTCTCAGATGGTAAAGCTGCCCATTCCTCTTGGTAAAAGGCCTGCAGTTCCTGTAAATTCTTGGGCTGTCTCGCATGAACGGCACGTTTGAGATCTCCCCAGAGAGGCTCAATGATATTGAGGTCAGGAGACAGAGATGGTCACTCCAGAACCTTCACTTTATTCTGCTGTAGCCAATGACAGGGCGACTTGGCCTTGTGTTTTGGATTATTGTCATGTTGGAATGTCCAAGTACCTCCCATGCGCAGCTTCCTGGCTGATGAATGCAAATGTTCCTCCAGTATTTATTTATTTTTTTCAAATAACTGTGTAGCTCCCACACCTACTTGTTGTGTGGCACAGTGCCCATACTCCTCCAAACATCTCTGGCTCGTTCACAGGAGAGTAAGTCGCACCATGGCTACCCTGCCCGTACCCTCTGGGTTGCAGAGGTTAAGCACACTTGTTTCACTTACGGGTCTTGCAGCGAGGTTCTCCTCAAAGTTGGTTTCTGTCCCCAGTATGCAGGGACAAAGTCTTTATACCCCAAGTAACTCCAAGGTCCACACCAGTATATCACTCCAACGTAGAGCTTTATTTTCTTATACGTGAAGAAAGAAAGGTGTTGGGAAGACAGACAGCATTCAGGCACTCCTGGCTTCGTCGCCACTCGGTCCCGAGTGGGTATAGCTCACCCAGATAGTCACCCAACGGCACTAGCAGCCGGCGTGCAGCTCGAACAGTCAATTTAGTTCCCTAATGGATGCGTCTAGGAGATCCTCTGCCACAGAATCTATAGTGTCCCAAACCTCTCGATGGTCCAGATGTTAGGCCCCTGGTTCCCGGATGGATGACATCCCTCTAGAGAGTTACTGGGCCCCTTCCTTCACTGTGATCTCTCACCAGTCCTTCGGAACGGTCCTCCCCCAGAAACGGGTCCCCTCGCAAGGCGGCACCCTGGGATTCTTCCTCCCGAAGTGGGCTCCAGCTAAAGGTGCTGGGCCCGGGGCTGAAGTTGCAGTCCCAGGACTAAAGGTGCCTGGGACTGAGGCACACGTGGCCCCATGACCTGGAGGGCCATGCAATCGAACCTGGACTCCGCACAATATCTTCCCCCGGGTACAGGTCCCCGGGGTGGTAACTAGCTCCCTGACCTATGGCGTCTGCCCCTTTTGAACCCTCTCCCGGCATGCACAACGGGAAGGCCACGCCCACTGTACAGACATTTGGCGCTCCCTGAGTCCCCTCCACTCGTACAATATTTAAACCTCATATGGTACATTTTAGGATGTACCACTCTTTCTCTTTTATCTCTCTCTATCCTAATTTGTTTTTGTTCACCCATCCCTCTCTATAGCCGTCTTTCTTGTTCTTTCTCTTATACCTTTTCTCCCTTTTTCTTTCTTCCTCCCCCTCTTTTCCTCTCCCTTCCATGTATTCTCTATTTTTATTCCTTCTCTTACTCCTTGGTGGGGGGGAAATGGGATGGGTGGCAGTGCTGGGGGGAGTTTTGTTCAGCCAACTTGGGTGCTCTTGATGAAGGTCATCTGCTGATCTGAGAACTGTAGTGGGGACTTTTAATGGCAAATATAATCACAGGCAGTGTTACCCACTGTGTCTCCACCTGCACTATGTCTCTTTGGTGTGTCGTAGCAGTGACACCTATGCTGAAATCAGGAGCTAGGGTCTCCTCCAGCCCCTCCCACTTCACATTCCTCACCAGTCAGCTGACCTCTAGTCTCTGCCCCCCAGCCATGCCGTGAACTGAATGGGCGGCTGTAAAGAGGCTGAGTGGGCGGCCGTGGGCTCCAGGAACTGCCCTGCTGGGCGGCCGCAAAAAGGCTGGGAGAGTGGTGCGGGCTTCAGGAACAGACCAGGATTTGGTGACCCCTGGCAAATCATCATTCGACCCCCAAGGGGGTCCCGACCCCCAGGTTGAGAACCACTGCTTTACGGTAATGGGAGCGTTTAGTGCAACCAGGTCTGATGATTGGATTTGGGGAATCCCTGCCTGCTCCAGGTAGCGGGAAATGCGGTCGGTTAGGTCTGGCGAAAGGGGATTATGTGGAATCCCAATGTTATTATACAGGTCCGTGTAGTATTCTACAAAGAAGTTGGCTATCTCCTGAGGGTGGGACAGTAGGCAGCCCGACTTGTTCTTTA
The DNA here is from genome assembly GCA_029206835.1 of Rana muscosa. Lineage (NCBI taxonomy): Eukaryota > Metazoa > Chordata > Amphibia > Anura > Ranidae > Rana > Rana muscosa. The sequence goes on from CM055126.1 coordinate 231,339,300, forward strand.
TCTGGTGTGGGGTGGACATAAGGGTCCGGCCTATCGCCAGGTCTTCAAGGGTCATCCGTAGGCGCGTAATCCGCTTAAGGAGAGATAGTGATGGGGAGGATTGTAGCTGAGCTTCAAGGGCCCTGAGATCCTTTTCAGTTTGGTGGCTCTGGCATCCTTCTTCATAGCTGAAGAAAGGGCAAGACAGCGGCCCCGGATAACCGCCTTATGGGCCGCCCAAAAAGTGGGGAGGGAGACATCTGTGGTGTCATTCTCGGCAAAGTAATGTTTCAGGGTGGTCTCCAGTTCTGCTCTGGAGGGGAGGTGCTGTAGGAGGAAGTTGTTCCGCCTCCAGTTGTACGGCCTAGGGGAGGGGGTGCCCAAGTCTAGCGTAAGGAGGACAGGAGCATGGTCGGATCAGGAGATGGGGAGTATTTGAGCGGAGCGGACAATTCGGAGCGTTGTGTTATTAACGAAAAAATAGTCAATGCGTAAATGGGTGTGGTGAGGGCTGAGTAGAACGTGTACTGTCGGTCGCCAGGGTGGAGAACCGGCCAGACAACAAAGAGAGCATGTCTCCTAGTAATTTGGCAAAAGAGTTTAGCGTCCCTACGGACTGTTGGGCCTGGGGATTCACCACGTGGCAATCAAAAGCAGCAGAGTGGGATAGATTAAAGTCCCCCCCCCCCAACTACAAGGAGCCCATGGGGTGAATGAAAGAGACGGGTGAAGACCTTAGAGGGAAAACGGAGTTGGCGGACATTCGGGGCGTAGAGGGCGCAGAAGATAACTGTCTGTGTCTGCCAGGTGCCTTGTACTATAGCGAAAAATGTCCCTGGGGATCTAGGTAGGAGTCAGTGCATGTGAATGGGGAGCCCCTTTTAATAAGTATAGCGACGCCTGCTCGTTTACGCGAGCTAAATGCCTCGTAGGTCTGAGGGAAGTGTCTGGCGGCGAACGTAAATGAGCCCCCTCTGTCAAAGTCAGTTTCCGGGACCATTACGACATCTGCTCCCGATTGCTTAAACTCCCTAAGTGCCAGGTGCCTTTTCCTATTGGAGTTTAGGCCATGGGTGTTCGGTGACAGGATCTTATGCCTTGTACACACGAGCGGAATTTCTGTCAGAATAAACTCCGACGGATTTTTCTGACAGAGTTCCGATGGAATTCCGCTCAAGCTGTCTTGCATACACACAGTCACACTGAAATCCGAACGTCAAGAACGCGGTGACGTAAAACACTACGATGAGCCGAGAAAATTAGGGTCTATGCTTCCGAGCATGCGTCGCATTGTTTCCGAGTATGCATGGTTTTTAGTCCGTCGGAATTGCATCCAGACGAATGGAAATTCCTATAGAAATTTTTTTCATCTGAAAAATTGAGAACATGTTCTCTTTCTAATTCCGTCAGAATTTCCGACGGAAAAAGTCCGATGGGGCATACACACAGTCGGAATATCTGATGAAAAAATTCAGTCTGACTTTTTCCATCGGAAATTCAGAGCGTGTGTACGCGGCATTAGCCATTGGGGGGGGTGAAGTTAGCAACGGGTGTACTTATCTGGTCCCGTCCATAGCTGACCACAAGCAGAATCCCAGGAGTGCGACATCCACAGGAGGAGAGCCGGGCAGCTGGTGAATATGCATCCAGCATGGTATACATTATCAACAGGCCCAATAGGATCAAAGGGCCAAAAGACTAACACAGTTCCATTCTGCCCCACGGACAAAAGTAAGTCAGGGCGGGGGGACACAGGCACCCAAAATAAATTTACAGTAAACAAAAACAATAGAAAAGTCTAACGGAGGGGTACGGTGGGGGAACTCTGGGTGGTTAATCAAGGGGTCAGAGAGTCGACCTCTCTCTTGTCTCAGCCGAGACCAGCCCGTGGAACATAGGCCTTCGGGGAAGAACAGTATGGGGATAACTGGGGACACACTCTAGGTGGCAGCCAGGGGGTGGTGCTGGTGAGGTTGAGCGGGGATAACAGGGCTAACTTAGATCATGAAGGGAGGAGGAAGTCCCAGAGGATGTTCAGCCATTCTTTTTTTTTTTTTTTTTTTTTTTTCTTTTTCCAACTTTTCTTGTTTAATATTTTTATTAGATTTTACAAGTAAATAGCAAGTATAATGAACATAAGGCCTCATGCCCACGGACGTTTTTACAGCTTAAAAACGCCTGTCCAGGTTATTGTATAATTTTTTTTTTTTGGAAAAACACAATAAAACGTCGGAGCTTAAAAACGCGATCGCGTTTTTTTATGCCTAACGCCGAGGAGCGCACTGGTCCTGGGTTTTTTTACAGCTCAAAAACGTCTAGGTGGGCATGAAGCTATAGACTAACATGGACAGGCGTTTTTAAGCTGTAAAAAACGCTCAAAAACGCGGCTGTAAAAACGTCCGTGGGCATGAGGCCTTACATTCTGATCAAGAATAGAATTGTAAATAAATACAGCAATCACTAAAAATACATATTGAAAGAAAGGTAGTAGAGGATAAACCTCATTAACAATTATATCAATACAAATAGAGGTATAAAAGATTAGAGCAATGAAAATAAGCAATAATCAGGATAGAATATCATGCCTCCAGACCATCCACTCACCCCCGAAGGGAGCAAGCTGTGAGCAGATGGGGGCTTGATTAAGTATGAGAGAGTATGCTGGGTTATCCAGAAGGATACACCAGATGAACGTTGTCATACCCCAATTGTTTAGTGGAGACCTTCCTAACAAATCTTTAACACACAAAGATATTAGTGATTGATAAAGTGAAACTTAAAAGGTATATATATAAGTCATGCAATGGACATCGCATATGTATAAAATCAGTATTACACAAGTAACAAAACTAACCAGAGCAAAAAGACAGAAGAAGTACAGAGAGAAGAAGAAGAAATATGGGAGAAAAGTAAAATATATAGAAAAGAAGGTATGGGTATAGAAAAATAGAGATAAAGGTAAAGGTTGTCTCCCCGGGTGGCGGTCCAGTCAGATCAAGGCCCCGTTTAAATATTATATTAATAGATAAATATTAAAGTATTTCAAGAAGGCATCAACAATAATTGATCAAAATCTGGGGGTAAGAAGTGTTTAATCCATGGTTTTCATATTTTATTGTATGTAGTAATGTTGTTATCTTCAATAGCAGACATTTTGGAAAAGATAAGGGCTCTGTTAATTCTATGTTTAGTTTCAGCCACAACTAAAGTTTGGGTTTTCCAGGCCTTAGCTATAGATTGTTTAGCCGCCGTGGTGAGATGTAGTAGTAATTTGAATTGTGATTTATTCAATTCAGGAGGTTTTAGGTTGAGGAGAGCCAGTGCCGGGTCTGGCGGGATTGGTATTTCCAAGGCCGTAGAGGCCATGTTAAATATTTTACTCCAGAAGGATTGAACGATTGGACATTGCCACCAAATATGGAACTGCGTGCCCGGTTCAGAACAGCCTCTGAAACATAAATTTGGGTACAAGGGGGCAAATTTGGCAATCCTGGCCGGAACCAGGTACCATCGAGAAAGGACCTTATAATTTGTTTCCAACGCAAAACAGTTTGGCGAGGAATGCTTAGTAGCTGACCATATATTATCCCAGTCACATTTACTGAATGTTCTATCCATGTCATGTGCCCATTTAGTCGTATAGGATGGTAAAGTATCGTCGGATGTGGAATTGATGCGTTTATACAAAAGTGATATTAATCCTCTAGTATGGGGATCACTGTTACAGATACGTTCAAATTGAGTCATTTGGGTAAGAGGGGATCCCGTATCAACGAGGGGTGTATAAAAGTTCTTAATTTGTAGATAGCGGAAGAGCTCCTTCATGGGGAGTTTGTATAAATCACATAATGTTGGGAACGTAAGTGTCAGGGTCACCTGTGGCCAGGTGACAGATGCACACCGTAGGGGGACAGGAGTGCACCGCGAGGTAGTGAACCCTATGGCTGGCTTCTGTGGATAGGAAACTGGGTGGTTGTGGAAAGCGGGACCAGAGGAGCACAACCGGGATCCCAACGGAAGCGAGAGCCAAGATTCCCCAGGGCGCGGAGTCTAAGACCCAGCTGGTCTTCTCCAGGGCCTCTAGTGGTGAGGATGTTACGCTGCAGGCTGGGACCAGGTCGCGGCCCCTGGAGTTTCCTAGCTCACGCCCCGTAGGATAAGGGGAAGCAGCAGCACACGATAGAGAGAACCGAATAACAAGCCGAAGGTCAGGGGCCACAAGCAGACAAGGATAACGAAGAACGAGCCGAAGGTCAAGGGTCACGAGCAGACAGGGATGGTCGGGGACAAGCCAATAACGTAACAGAGAGACAGACGTAGCACACGGCAGGCAGGAACCCAAACACACAATGCCTAACAAACACGTTGATCAGCAAAGCAGGCTTGCAGTGCACAGGTTAATATAGTGTTCAGTGATAGGGCCTGGGGTGGAGTCAGGCTGGGAGGAGATTATAAAGGAAGCCAGGTGAAGGAGGTCTGGTCTCTAGATGAACACATGAGGAGGAAGGTAAGATGGCAGACAGACATTAATGCATATCCATGACAGTACCCTCCCTCTTACGAGGCCTCCCCCTTCCCCGCCTGGGCCCAGGTTTAGAGGGAAACTTCAGATGAAACTCCTTTAACAGACGAGGTGCAAAGACCTCAGATGCAGTGATCCAAGACCTCTCCTCAGGACCAAACCCTTTCCAATGAACGAGGTACTGAAGAACGCCTTTACAGAGTCGGGAGTCCAGAATTTGACTGATCTCGTACTCCTGATTATCCTCAGAGACAGGCGCCACGGTAGGAAGAGGACGAGAGAATTTATTGAGGACTAAAGGCTTTAGAAGAGCAACATGAAAGGAGTTAGTGATTTTAAGGCTCTTAGGAATCTGGAGTTTGAAACAAACCGGATTCAGTTTAGCAGTTACCGTGTATGGACCGATGAATCGTGGAGCAAACTTCAGAGAAGGAACTCGGAGCTTGATGTTCCTGGTAGAGAGCCAGACTTTGTCCCCTGGCTGAAGAGAAGGCGGTTTACGCCTGCGGCGGTCGGCAAAGCCTTTGAATTTTTCAGCAGCTGCCCGGAGGGAATCATGAACGTGACCCCAAACGGAATTGAGAGACTCCTGAACCGAAGCCAAAGCTGGAATGTCTGGAGAACAGATCATAGGAAGAGGAAGTTGAGGGTGTTTTCCATAAACTGTGAAAAAGGGTGTCTTCTGCGAACTGGTATTCACATGATTGTTATGGGAGAATTCTGCCCACGGGAGTAGAGAGGACCAATCGTCATGGTGAGAAGACACAAAGGTGCGAAGAAAGACCTCTAACTCCTGATTAACCCTCTCAGTCTGTCCATTGGATTGGGGATGGTAAGAAGAAGAAAAATCCAAGACAATATTGAGGGATTTGCAAAAGGCTCTCCAAAAACGAGACGTGAATTGGACTCCCCTGTCGGAAACAATATGAGAAGGGACCCCATGTAGGCGGAGAATTTCTCGAATGAAAATGGGAACCAAGGCAGGGGCAGAAGGAAGACCAGGAAGAGGAACAAAATGAGCCATCTTGGAGAATCGATCGATTACCACCCAAATGACTGTATTATTCTCAGACAGTGGGAGATCGGTGATAAAATCCATGGCAATATGGGCCCAGGGTTCCTTAGGAATAGGCAAGGGCATGAGGAGACCAGCAGGAGCTTGTGTGGAGGATTTGGACTGAGCACAGACATGACAAGCTTTAACGTAGTCTTTGACGTCTGAGCGGAGATTAGGCCACCAGTAGTGACGACTGATGAGTAGGAAGGATCGGAGGAATCCAGAATGCCCTGCCACCTTGGAATCATGTCCCCAACGAAGGATCTTAGCTCTTAGCCCAGTGGGGACAAAGGTCTTACCAGGCGGAATTTTAGACTTCAGGGTGGTAGAGTGGGCAACAATGCATGAGGTGGGAATGATCGGCTCAGGTTCAGGGGCGGACTCCTCGTCCAAAGTGTCAAATGACCTAGAGAGCGCATCAGCCCGACCGTTGCAGGAACCAGGTTTGTAGGTAATCGTGAAATTAAAACGGGCAAAGAAGAGACTCCACCTGGCCTGTCTAGGATTCAGACGTTTAGCATTCTGTAGATACTGTAAATTCTTGTGATCGGTAAAGATCGTTATGGAGTGAGGGGAACCCTCCAAGAGATGACGCCACTCCTCTAACGCCAATTTAATTGCGAGAAGTTCCCGATCACCGATGGCATAATTCCTCTCTGCCTGAGAAATTTTTTTGGAGAAGAACGCACATGGTTGGCGTCTCTTCTCAAAGATTTGAAGAAGCACAGCTCCCACCCCCATTGAGGAAGCGTCCACTTCAATAAAAAATGCATTCCCAGGATTTGGTCTCCTCAAGAGGGGGCCAGAAACAAAGGCCTGTTTCAGGTTGTGAAATGCAGAGACAGCTTCGGGAGGCCAGTCTCTGGCATTCACACCCTTCTTGGTCAAAGCGATAATAGGCGCGGCAATGGAAGAGTAATTCCTTATGAACTGCCTATAATAATTAGTGAAGCCAAGAAAGCGCTGTGTGGCCTTGAGGCTAGCAGGAAGAGGCCAGTTGGTGATAGCCAAGACCTTCCCAGGGTCCATACGAAGCCCCGAACATGAGACAAAGCACCCCAAAAACAGGACCTCAGAACATTCAAAGGAACATTTCTCCAGCTTGGCATAGAGATTGTTCTCTCTAAGACGTTGAAGTACAGTGCGGACATGGTTTCTGTGGACGAGCAGATTTTCAGAAAAGATCAGAATGTCATCCAGATAGATGACAACAAACTGGTACAGCAGATCTCTGAAGATTTCATTGACAAAGTTTTGAAACACGGCTGGAGCATTACACAGACCAAAAGGCATCACCAGATATTCGTAATGCCCGTCTCTAGTGTTAAATGCAGTCTTCCATTCGTCACCCTCCCGTATTCGAATGAGATTGTACGCGCCTCTGAGATCCAACTTGGTGAAAATGGAGGCACCCTTCAACCTATCGAATAGCTCAGATATTAAGGGTAAGGGGTATCGATTTTTAATAGTAACCGCATTTAAACCCCGATAATCGATGCAGGGTCTTAAGGTACCATCCTTTTTGGCAACAAAAAAGAACCCTGCCCCTGCAGGCGATGAGGATTTCCGGATGAACCCTCTCTCCAGATTCTCTGCTACATACTCCGACATGGCCTGGGTCTCTGGGATGGACAGAGGGTAGGTACGACCCCTGGGTAGAGTTGCTCCGGGGACAAGATCAATAGCACAGTCAAAAGACCTGTGGGGAGGAAGCACCTCAGCTGATTTTTTACAGAACACATCCCGGTAATCGCTGTATGCGGCGGGAAGATCAGAAGAAACAGAAGTGGCAGCAACCGGAAGACTCTCCTTGGGGGTCACCTTGAGAAGACACGACGAGAAACATGAGGAACCCCAGGCCAGGATCTGCCCAGAGACCCAGTCCACATGTGGAGAGTGGAGCTGTAGCCAAGGGAGGCCCAATACAACTGGGGTAGAGGCCTTGGGTAGAATAAGAAAGGATATCCACTCCTGGTGGAGAATCCCTACCGACATCCTAATGGGTAGCGTCTGGAAGCGAATAGGGCCCCCTGGGAGAACAGTGCCATCAATTGCCGAGACTACCAATGGGGTAGTGAGAGGTGAAAGGGTAAGCTTCATAGAAGAAGCAGTTCTCCAATCCATGAAATTGCCGGCAGCCCCGGAATCCAGGTATGCAAGGGTTGACTGAGGAGAAGTGCCTACATGAAGGGACACCGGCAAGAGCAGGCGAGAAGGTGATGTTTCTGGGTCCAATACTCCACCTTCCAAATGTATTAGACCCGAGCGTTTCCCGGACGAAGCGAGCAGGAGTCACGAAAATGACCCTTGCCCCCACAATAGAGGCACAAGCCCAGAGTTCTGCGCCTAGCACGTTCTTCGGGGGTTAGTCTGGTCCGGCCCAGCTGCATAGGTTCTTCAGCAGGAAGAGGATGCTCCACGGAATGAAGGGAGGGGAGCTCAGACTGGCTAGGACCCAGAGAGTGCTGGCGTCTTTTTTCTAAGGACCTCTCTTGAAAACGAATGTCGATCTGGTTGCATAATGAAATTACATCGTCCAGACCGACGGGAATGGCTCTTCCCGCTAATTCGTCTTTCACTCGGTCAGAGAGGCCATGTAAAAAGGTAGCGACCAGGGCCTCATTATTCCAGCTCAATTCAGCTGTGTGGATACGGAACTGAAGAGCATATTGCCCCACTGAACTAGATTCTTGGCGAAGACGTAAGACAGCACTAGCCGCTGAAGAAGCCCGAGCCGGCTCTTCGAAGATATTACGAAAGAGCTTCAAGAATTCGGACAGACTGGAAACCACCGGATCGTTCCTCTCCCACAGGGGGGCAGCCCAGGCCAAAGCTTCACCGGAGAGGAGGGAAATGATATAGGCTACCTTAGCCCGGTCAGATAGGAAGCTTTGAGGCTGAAGCTCAAAATGAATAGTGCATTGGCTGAGAAACCCCCTGCAGGCCTTGGAGTCCCCAGAGAAACGGAACGGAGCTGGCAATCTTAGTGAGTGTGAGGCTGCGACTGGTGCGATAGGTACAGCCGCTGGTTGTACTTGGGGTTGCGGATTCGGGGTTCCCAAGGAGACCTGAAGCTGCTCGAATCGAGAAGCCAGATCCTGGAGGAATCGCATCACCTGGGTCTGATTTGATTCCTGGGTCTCAAGTCTGCGAACTATGCCCTGCAATGGATCATCCGCGGGAAGCGGGATGTCAGCCGGGTTCATGGCTGATCAAACTGTCAGGGTCACCTGTGGCCAGGTGACAGATGCACACCGTAGGGGGACAGGAGTGCACCGCGAGGTAGTGAACCCTATGGCTGGCTTCTGTGGATAGGAAACTGGGTGGTTGTGGAAAGCGGGACCAGAGGAGCACAACCGGGATCCCAACGGAAGCGAGAGCCAAGATTCCCCAGGGCGCGGAGTCTAAGACCCAGCTGGTCTTCTCCAGGGCCTCTAGTGGTGAGGATGTTACGCTGCAGGCTGGGACCAGGTCGCGGCCCCTGGAGTTTCCTAGCTCACGCCCCGTAGGATAAGGGGAAGCAGCAGCACACGATAGAGAGAACCGAATAACAAGCCGAAGGTCAGGGGCCACAAGCAGACAAGGATAACGAAGAACGAGCCGAAGGTCAAGGGTCACGAGCAGACAGGGATGGTCGGGGACAAGCCAATAACGTAACAGAGAGACAGACGTAGCACACGGCAGGCAGGAACCCAAACACACAATGCCTAACAAACACGTTGATCAGCAAAGCAGGCTTGCAGTGCACAGGTTAATATAGTGTTCAGTGATAGGGCCTGGGGTGGAGTCAGGCTGGGAGGAGATTATAAAGGAAGCCAGGTGAAGGAGGTCTGGTCTCTAGATGAACACATGAGGAGGAAGGTAAGATGGCAGACAGACATTAATGCATATCCATGACAGTAAGAATATCATTGGAGGAAACTAGATTGTGAAATTGAAGTAGGTTTCTTCTGGACCAAGCTGCAAATGATAGGGGAAATTTCCAGGCGGGGTAAAATGAGGGATTTCGAAGAAAAGAGAGTAGAGGGTTATGAGTGGATTGTAGGCTTTTTGTGGATCTATATTTGTCCCAGATAGCTATAGAATGTTTGGTTACGGGGTTAGATAAGTTTAGTCTATCTTTAGGAGCTAACCAGAGCAAATTATTCACAGAAATGGGGTCAATATCCACTGATTCAATCGCTACCCATAGAGGGGATTCTGTTGTAGAATGGTATTTGGGGAGTTGTGCTAGCTGAGCAGCAAAGTAGTATGAGGAAAAGTTAGGAATTCCCAGACCACCTTTCAATTTATCAAGATAAAGAGTCGATCTGGGTATACGGGGTTTTGTAGAGCCCCATATAAAAGACATCACTCTCTTTTGAGTGAGCCTCAAGAAGTAAGGAGGTATATGTATGGGGAGAACTCGGAATAGGTAAAGGAACTTTGGTAAGATTGACATCTTAGTAGCGTTAATCCTCCCAATCCAAGATAAAGGAAGAGAAGACCATTGTTTCATCAGATTAGTAGTTGACTTCAATAAGGGTAAGTAGTTAGCTGAAAATAAGTCGGATATAGAAGAAGTGAGTTGGACTCCAAGATATGAAATATGGTGCAATTCCCAATTGAAAGGTAAAGACGTTTGAGCTTGTTGTAACTCAGATGGCGAAAGGGAAATATTAAGGGCATTAGATTTGGCATGATTAACACACAATCCAGAAATCTTTGCAAACTTGTCCAAAGTATTTACTAGATTTGGGGCTGAGACATGGGGATGGGATAAAAAAATCAGGATGTCATCTGCAAAAAGACTCAATTTGTGGTGATGTCCACCTAATTCTACTCCTTTGATATTAGGATTATTTCTAATAATACATGCTAAGGGTTCAATAAGTAGGGCAAAAAGCAAAGGGGATAGAGGGCAACCCTGTCTAGTACCTCTCCTAATATCTATCATAGCTGATTTGTAACCCATATATTTAATATAAGCTTTCGGAGTGCTGTATAGTGAGGAGACCCAAGTTAAGAAATTTTCCCCAAAACCCCATTTTTGAAGAGTATATTGTAGATATGGCCAGCTGATTGAGTCGAACGCCTTCCTAATGTCTAATGATATAAGGCAAGTTGGGATACGTCTTTTTTTGGCGGCATGAATTAATAAAAGTGCTCTTCTGACATTATCCCCTGCTTGACGCAAGGGCATGAAGCCAGTTTGGTCACGATGGATAAGTTTACCTATAATGCTATTTAATCTAGTTGCCAAGATCTTAGCTAATAACTTAATGTCTAGATTTAAAAGAGATATGGGGCGGTAATTAGACCAAGAGGTAGTGTCAGATTTAGGTTTGGGAATCATTGCTATGATGGAAGTTAGTGTTTCGGTTTTGAACGAATGACCAGCTAACAAAGAATTGAAGGCTCTAGTCAATAGAGGCGTTAAAATCGAATCAAATTGTTTGTAGTATAGTGCAGAAAACCCATCGGGGCCCGGTCTCTTGTGAGGCTTCAATTCTTTAATAGCAGCTTTAACTTCCAATGCCGTTATGGGATTCTCCAAATATTCACACTGTTCTGGTGTCATTGTGGGAAGTGTAACATCTGAGAACAAAGTGTCTGCTTTGTTTTGATCAAAGATTAAGCCAGGGTCATAGAGCTTAGCTAATTTAGATTGAAAGATTTCCAAGATCTTTAATGGGTTACTAGTGTATGCATCTCTGGAGGTTCTAAGTCGGAATGCAGCTTGTGAACGATCAATAGACTTGAGGCTGCGGGCCATTGGGGTATCGGGCTTATTGGCTTTGCGGTATAGGGTATGTTGCCGCTTGCGTAAGAGTTTGTCTGCCGAATCTGTCAGAAAAAGATCCAACTCAAGCCGGGCCCTTTCCAATTTAGTGTTAGTGTTTGCATTCGGGGTAGCTTGATGAGCCAAATGACAAGCGTTAAAATTTGCTTCAAGTTTGGTGAACAGAATCTTGCGAACTCTTTTAATAGATCTCGCCTTTTGTATCAAGTTGCCCCGAATGACAGCTTTATGGGCTTCCCATAGTGTAAGGGCAGAGACATCAGTAGTGTCATTAAATGAGATATAATCATTAAGAGCCAGTTCAATATCAGAACGGTGTGAGGGGTGAGTTAGGATGGAGTCGTTAATACACCAAGTGGTGTCATGTGACCTAGGTATTGGAGAGGTAATTGTAGCAGTGACCGCACAATGGTCTGTCCATGGAAATGGGATTATATTAGAGGATATTACTTCAGGGAGCATACTAGAGGGGAGGAAAATATGGTCTATTCGTGAAAAAGATTTGTGTGGATAAGAATAATGTGTAAAATTTCTGGAAGTTGGGTTAAGTTCCCGCCAGGTATCAACAAAATTAAAAGAAGTAAGTAGAGATTGGAAGGACCGTTTATGGGTAGGAGAGTTAGGAGATGACGGGGATTTATCCAAGAAGGGATAGATGGTAGTATTGGAGTCGCCACATAATATTATTGTTCCAAATTTATGTGATTCGATTAGTTGGAAAAGATGTGATAGAAAAGCTTCAGGACGCTTATTTGGGGCGTAATACGAAACCAATGTGACTTCAGTATCAGCAATAAAGCCTGTTAATAAAACATATCTACCCTCAGGGTCACATATTTGTGTATTAAGGGTAAATGGTGTAGAGCGGTGGAATCCAATCAGGGACCCACGTTGCTTAGTTGTAGCTGATGCTGCGTAGAATTGAGGGTAGGAGGAGGAAAGAAATTTAGGGGAGGCGTTATTGATAAAGTGCGTTTCTTGAAGGAAAATGATGTGAGCTTTTCTAGCTGAAAAGGAACGTAGAGCTTTAGTTCTTTTTTGTGGAACGTTGAAGCCTTGTACATTTAAGGACAAAATGTTTATGGGGGTCATGACATAGTAAGGGTAAGTTTTATATAAGGGTTAATGAAACCCATATTATGAGTTCGAACCGCCACCCAGGGAGACAGAAGAGGAGAAGAAAGGAAAGACAGAAAAGAAAGAATAAAGAAGAAACCAAATAAATAGGTAGCCCTAATGACTGCAATTAATGTCATAAAATAATGATGTACTAGTAGGGCGCAGGAACATCTCGGAGAGATAACAAAAAATCTCCGAGGGGTTCCATGGTCACCGACCGACTCCTGCATAATAGTAGCAGGAGTCAGGGGGTACGTAGGGGGCCGCAAGAAGTTCCGGAGGGAAAAACAACGCCGGAGAACACTTAAGTATTATAATAGAAAACTTATATAATTCTCTATCAAGAAGACTGGAGATGCAATAAACAAAAAAGAGAGAGAAAGGAAGCATACCACCTTCGGGAATTATGTTGAGTCAATTTCTAGATGAATGCGTCCATAAGGAGGCTAGAAAATATTAATCTTAACACTTGTGAAGCAAACCGTCTACGCAAGCGAAATAATTAATAAACAAGCTCGCAAATATAGAGGAAAGGGAAGGAAAAAAAAAAAAAAAAGGGGGGAGGGGGAGGGAAGAGGATAGTCTATCTATATCAATGACCATATAAGTCAAGGAAATAAACTTATTTGTCTATAAGGAGACAAATAAAGAAAACAAGAAACACTCGTCTCAAGAAGCAATAATGAAATTTTAGCTTTCTGGCTGACAAAAACATAAATTAAATACATAAATTTATATTACATATTTAAAAAAAAAAAAAAAAAAACACTTGTCTCAAAAATGTAAATGTAATATAGACCTTCTGGCTGACTAAAACAATAAATAAATACCTAAATTTATATTTCATAAGTACAATATAATATGCATATAAATTACTAAGTAGACATATTTGTCAGTAAGGGGACAAACAATAAAAAAAAATTTAAAAAAAAAACCCCTAAAAACACTTGACTCAAAAATGTAAATGAAATATAAACCTTCTGGCTGACTAAAACCCTAAATAAAAACCTAGATTTATATTTCATAAGTACAAATTAATATGCCTATATAATGTGCATATAGATGAAAGAAATAGACATATTTGTCAGAAACAAGACACCAAAAAAAAAAAAAATGGAGAACAGGATTCTAATTCTTCAATCATAGATAGTGCAATGCTTTTCAGAATAAAGCAATGGGGCTAATACCCTACAAAAGGGGAGAAACATGGATAAGATTAATGAAAGTTGAACAATCAGTCCATTGAGTCGACATTTATCGGTGCCTGACTATCAAAACGTCCTCGTTTATGAAGATTCTGTCTGGTATAACCAGAGGGGTTTGGGTCCAAGTCGGTTTCATTTGGAGGTGATCTAGAAGCCGCACGTCTACGAGGTTGCTCCTTAGAATTGGTGTGATCCATCAGGCCTAGATCATTTAAGGCTGACCGTAGTTCATCGGACGTGCGACAGGTATATCTGGTTTCCAAGTATGTAAAGCGGAGAGAGAATGGAAACCCCCAGTGGTATATGATTTGGTGCTTTTGAAGTACTTGCAGCAGGGGTTTCATAGAACGCCTCTTAGTAACAGTTAGAGGGGAGAGGTCTGTAAAGAGCTGATAGGTATTGCCCTGGAACTCAAGAGTGTTTTTACCTCTAGCAGCAGCAAGTATTTGCTCCTTTGTTTTATAGTAATGAAATTTAACTATAATATCTCTAGGGGGTCCATTGGGTTTGCGTTGAGTTAGGGCCCTGTGGACTCTGTCCATTTCCAATCTCTCAGGTGAAATACCTGGTAACAGTTCCCTGTAAGTCTAAGATTGATTCAGGGAGACCTCTGATTCTTAGGTTGGAGCGACGGTCCCTGTTCTCCTGGTCTTCCAAACGGTTTTGTAATAAAGAGTTCTCATCCTTAAGCTGTTCAATAGTAGCATCATAATGCTGTGTGGTAGTTTCTATATCATCTACCCGCATTTCCAATTCAGCTGTTCTATGCCCCAGCTCCCTAATCTCCCTTGTCAGCTTCTCTGTTATCTGGTCAGAAGTTTGTTTCAAAGCTTTCTGAAGCATTTTCTCAAATTGTCTGAACATGTTAGACTGAATAACATTTTCAGGTGTTTCATAGTCAGAATCAATCTCACCAGCCGTGTCCAGAGTTTTGACATTGTGTGACAGGGATTTAGGAACCCGCTGTGTGCGAGTCTGTGAGGTACCAGGCGCCGCCATCTTGGATGTCTGCCGGGCCGGTGTATCCTTAGAGATACCAATCTTATACTTTGTTTTTGGCCCCCTCGTGACCATCCTCAATACGCCAAAGTGTACCTGGTATGGATTTGCGGGAGCTGGTGCCGTTTGCGGTGAGAAACAGCAGTCGGTTCTCCGGTTTGTTTAACCCGGGAGCGGAGCTCTAAGGGGATGCGACTTCTCCCTCAGGCATCCGCGCATGCGCCTCATGTTCAGCCATTCTTATGCTTAGTGGCTTTGCGGGAGGAGTCCGGCCCCCGGGAGCGCTTAGCAGGGTATTTTTTGATAACATACTACATTCATCTTGCCATCAATTGTGATCAAATTTTCTGGGCCTTTGTAGCTCACACATCCCCAAAACATCAGCGATCCACCTCCGTGTTTCACAGTAGGGATGGTGGACCTTTCATCGTAGGCCTTGTTGACTCTTCTCCAAATGTAGTGTTTATGGTTGTGGCCAAAAAGCTACATTTTGGCCGCATCACTCCAAATGACTTTATGCCAGAAGGTTTGAGGCTTGTCTCTGTGCTGTTTGGCGTATTGTAAGCGGATACTTTGTGGCATTTGCATAGTAATGACTTTCTTCTGGAGACTCGACCATGCAGCCCATCTTTCTTCAAGTGCCTCCTTATTGTGCATCTTGATACAGCCACATCACATGTTTTCAGAGAGTCCCAGATTGCTCCTGAAGGTATTTGTGGGTTTTTCTTTGCACCCCGGGCAATTTTCCTGGCAGTTGTGGCTGAAATTTTAGTTGGTCTCCCTGACCGTGATTTGGTTTCACCAGAACCCCTCATTTTCCACTTCTTGAGTTTGAACACTGCTGATTGGCATTCTCCATTCCTTGGATATCTTTTTATATCTCTTTCCTGTTTTATACAGTTCAACTACCTTTTCCCGCAGATCCTTTGACAATTCTTTTGCTTTCCCCATGACTCAGAATCCAGAAACGTCAGTGCAGCACTGGATGAAAGATGCAAGGGTCTGTCAGGAGTCCAGAAACTCATTGACCTTTTATACACACACACTAATTACAAGCAAACAGATCACAGGTGAGGGTGGTTACCTTTAATAGCCATTCAAACCCCTTTGTGTCAACTTGTGTGCATGTTATCAGGCCGAAATCACCAGGGTATGTAAACTTTTGATCAGGGTCATTTGGGTAGTTTCTGTTGCCATTATGATGTAAAAAGAGTAAACACCGTTGATTGATAATAAATGGCTTCAGCCAAACACCAACCATGAGTGAAAGAAATGTTTTGGTGCTATCATTCATATTCTCTGAAAAATGGCCAAGAAATCATAAATTCTGCCAGGGTATGTAAACTTATAAGCACAACTGTATGATATCAGTGCAGTAGATGATATCAGTGATTGTAGTCGAAGGAGATGATATCAGTGATTGTAGTAGAAGGAGATGATATCAGTGCAGTCGATGATATCAGTGATTGTAGTAGGAGATGATATCAGTGCAGTAGATGATATCAGTGCAGTCGATGATATCAGTGCAGTAGAAGGAGATGATATCAGTGCAGTAGATGATATCAGTGATTGTAGTAGAAGGAGATGATATCAGTGCAGGAGATGATATCAGTGCAGTAGAAGGAGATGATATCAGTGCAGAAGGAGATGATATCAGTGCAGTAGAAGGAGATGATATCAGTGCAGTAGAAGGAGATGATATCAGTGCAGTAGATGATATCAGTGCAGTAGAAGGAGATGATATCAGTGATAGTAGAAGGAGATGATATCAGTGCAGTAGAAGGAGATGATATCAGTGCAGTAGAAGGAGATGATATCAGTAGAAGGAGATGATATCAGTGCAGTAGAAGGAGATGATATCAGTGATAGTAGAAGGAGATGATATCAGTGCAGTAGATGATATCAGTGTATTAGAAGGAGATTATATCAGTGTATTAGAATGAGATGATATCAGTGTATTAGAAGGAGATGATATCAGTGCAGTAGAAGATGATATCAGTGCAGTAGAAGGAGATGATATCAGTGTAGTAGAAGGAGATGATATCAGTGCAGTAGAAGGAGATAATATCAGTGCAGTAGAAGGAGATGATATCAGTGTAGTAGAAGAAGATGATATCAGTGCAGTAGAAGGAGATGATATCAGTGCAGTAGATTATATCAGTGCAGTAGAAGGAGATGATATCAGTGCAGTAGAAGGAGATGATATCAGTGCAGTAGAAGATGATATCAGTGCAGTAGAAGGAGATGATATCAGTGCAGTAGAAGATGATATCAGTGCAGTAGAAGGAGATGATATCAGTGTAGTAGAAGAAGATGATATCAGTGCAGTAGAAGGAGATGATATCAGTGCAGTAGATGGTATCAGTGCAGTAGAAGGAGATGATATCAGTGCAGTAGAAGGAGATGATATCAGTGCAGTAGATTATATCAGTGCAGTAGAAGGAGATGATATCAGTGATAGTAGAAGGAGATGATATCAGTGCAGTAGAAGGAGATGATATCAGTGCAGTAGAAGGAGATGATATCAGTGCAGTAGAAGGAGATGATATTAGTGCAGTAGATGATATCAGTGCAGTAGATGATATCAGTGCAGTAGAAGGAGATGATACCAGTGCAGTAGAAGGAGATGATATCAGTAGAAGGAGATGATATCAGTGCAGTAGAAGGAGATGATATCAGTGCAGTAGATGATATCAGTGCAGTAGATGATATCAGTGCAGTAGAAGGAGATGATATCAGTAGAAGGAGATGATATCAGTGCAGTAGAAGGAGATGATATCAGTAGAAGGAGATAATATCAGTAGAAGGAGATGATATCAGTGATAGTAGAAGGAGATGATATCAGTGATAGTAGAAGGAGATGATATCAGTGCAGTAGAAGGAGATGATATCAGTAGAAGGAGATGATATCAGTGCAGTAGAAGGAGATGATATCAGTAGAAGGAGATGATATTAGTGCAGTAGAAGGAGATGATATCAGTAGGAGATGATATCAGTGCAGTAGAAGGAGATGATATCAGTGATAGTAGAAGGAGATGATATCAGTGCAGTAGAAGGAGATGATATCAGTGCAGTAGAAGGAGATGATGTCAGTGCAGTAGAAGGAGATGATATCAGTGCAGTAGATGATATCAGTGCAGTAGATGATATCAGTGCAGTAGAAGGAGATGATATCAGTGCAGTAGAAGGAGGTGATATCAGTGCAGTAGAAGGAGATATCAGTAGAAGGGGATGATATCAGTGCAGTAAAAGGAGATGATATCAGTGCAGTAGAAGGAGATGATATCAGTGATAGTAGAAGGAGATGATATCAGTGATAGTAGAAGGAGATGATATCAGTGCAGTAGAAGGAGATGATATCAGTGCAGTAGAAGGAGATGATATCAGTGCAGTAGAAGGAGATGATATCAGTGCAGTAGATATCAGTGCAGTAGAAGGAGATGATATCAGTGCAGTAGATGATATCAGTGCAGTAGAAGGAGATGATATCAGTGCAGTAGATGATATCAGTGCAGTAGAAGGAGATGATATCAGTGCAGTAGAAGGAGATGATATCAGTGCAGTAGATGATATCAGTGCAGTAGAAGGAGATGATATCAGTGCAGTAGAAGGAGATGATATCAGTGCAGTAGAAGGAGATGATATCAGTGATAGTAGGAGATGATATCAGTGATAGTAGAAGGAGATGATATCAGTGATAGTAGAAGGAGATTATATCAGTGCAGTAGAAGGAGATGATATCAGTGCAGTAGAAGGAGATGATATCAGTGCAGTAGATTATATCAGTGCAGTAGAAGGAGATGATACCAGTGCAGTAGAAGGAGATGATATCAGTAGAAGGAGATGATATCAGTGCAGTAGAAGGAGATGATATCAGTGCAGTAGATGATATCAGTGCAGTAGAAGGAGATGATATCAGTAGAAGGAGATGATATCAGTGCAGTAGAAGGAGATGATATCAGTAGAAGGAGATGATATCAGTGCAGTAGAAGGAGGTGATATCAGTGCAGTAGAAGGAGATGATATCAGTAGGAGATGATATCAGTGCAGTAGAAGGAGATGATATCAGTGATAGTAGAAGGAGATGATATCAGTGCAGTAGAAGGAGATGATATCAGTGCAGTAGAAGGAGATGATGTCAGTGCAGTAGAAGGAGATGATATCAGTGCAGTAGAAGGAGATGATATCAGTGCAGTAGATGATATCAGTGCAGTAGAAGGAGATGATATCAGTGCAGTAGATTATATCAGTGCAGTAGAAGGAGATGATATCAGTGCAGTAGATGATATCAGTGCAGTAGAAGGAGATGATATCAGTGCAGTAGAAGGAGATGATATCAGTAGAAGGGGATGATATCAGTGCAGTAGAAGGAGATGATATCAGTGCAGTAGAAGGAGATGATATCAGTGATAGTAGAAGGAGATGATATCAGAGATAGTAGAAGGAGATGATATCAGTGCAGTAGAAGGAGATGATATCAGTGCAGTACAAGGAGATGATATCAGTGATAGTAGAAGGAGATGATATCAGTGCAGTAGAAGGAGATGATATCAGTGCAGTAGAAGGAGATGATATCAGTGCAGTAGAAGGAGATGATATCAGTGATAGTAGAAGTAGATGATATCAGTGCAGTAGAAGGAGATGATATCAGTGCAGTAGAAGGAGATGATATCAGTGATAGTAGGAGATGATATCAGTGATAGTAGGAGATGATATCAGTGATAGTAGAAGGAGATGATATCAGTGATAGTAGAAGGAGATGATATCAGTGCAGTAGAAGGAGATGATATCAGTGCAGTAGAAGGAGATGATGTCAGTAGAAGGGGATGATATCAGTAGAAGGGGATGATATCAGTGCAGTAGAAGGAGATGATATCAGTGTAGTAGAAGGAGATTATATCAGTGCAGTAGAAGGAGATGATATCAGTGCAGTAGAAGGAGATGATATCAGTAGAAGGGGATGATATCAGTAGAAGGGGATGATATCAGTGCAGTAGAAGGGGATGATATCAGTGCAGTAGAAGGAGATGATATCAGTAGAAGGAGATGATATCAGTGCAGTAGAAGGAGATGATATCAGTGCAGTAGATGATATCAGTGCAGTAGAAGGAGATGATATCAGTAGAAGGAGATGATATCAGTGCAGTAGAAGGAGATGATATCAGTAGAAGGAGATGATATCAGTGCAGTAGAAGGAGGTGATATCAGTGCAGTAGAAGGAGATGATATCAGTAGGAGATGATATCAGTGCAGTAGAAGGAGATGATATCAGTGATAGTAGAAGGAGATGATATCAGTGCAGTAGAAGGAGATGATATCAGTGCAGTAGAAGGAGATGATGTCAGTGCAGTAGAAGGAGATGATATCAGTGCAGTAGAAGGAGATGATATCAGTGCAGTAGATGATATCAGTGCAGTAGAAGGAGATGATATCAGTGCAGTAGATGATATCAGTGCAGTAGAAGGAGATGATATCAGTGCAGTAGATGATATCAGTGCAGTAGAAGGAGATGATATCAGTGCAGTAGAAGGAGATGATATCAGTAGAAGGGGATGATATCAGTGCAGTAGAAGGAGATGATATCAGTGCAGTAGAAGGAGATGATATCAGTGATAGTAGAAGGAGATGATATCAGAGATAGTAGAAGGAGATGATATCAGTGCAGTAGAAGGAGATGATATCAGTGCAGTACAAGGAGATGATATCAGTGATAGTAGAAGGAGATGATATCAGTGCAGTAGAAGGAGATGATATCAGTGCAGTAGAAGGAGATGATATCAGTGCAGTAGAAGGAGATGATATCAGTGATAGTAGAAGTAGATGATATCAGTGCAGTAGAAGGAGATGATATCAGTGCAGTAGAAGGAGATGATATCAGTGATAGTAGGAGATGATATCAGTGATAGTAGGAGATGATATCAGTGATAGTAGAAGGAGATGATATCAGTGATAGTAGAAGGAGATGATATCAGTGCAGTAGAAGGAGATGATATCAGTGCAGTAGAAGGAGATGATGTCAGTAGAAGGGGATGATATCAGTAGAAGGGGATGATATCAGTGCAGTAGAAGGAGATGATATCAGTGTAGTAGAAGGAGATTATATCAGTGCAGTAGAAGGAGATGATATCAGTGCAGTAGAAGGAGATGATATCAGTAGAAGGGGATGATATCAGTAGAAGGGGATGATATCAGTGCAGTAGAAGGGGATGATATCAGTGCAGTAGAAGGAGATGATATCAGTAGAAGGAGATGATATCAGTGCAGTAGAAGGAGATGATATCAGTAGAAGGAGATGATATCAGTGCAGTAGAAGGAGATGATATCAGTAGAAGGAGATGATATCAGTGCAGTAGAAGGAGATGATATCAGTGCAGTAGATGATATCAGTGCAGTAGATGATATCAGTGATAGTAGAAAGAGATGATATCAGTGCAGTAGAAGGAGATGATATCAGTGATAGTAGAAGGAGATGATATCAGTGATAGTAGAAGGAGATGATATCAGTGCAGTAGAAGGAGATGATATCAGTGTAGTAGAAGGAGATGATATCAGTGCAGTAGATGATATCAGTGCAGTAGATGATATCAGTGATAGTAGAAGGAGATGATATCAGTGCAGTAGAAGGAGATGATATCAGTGATAGTAGAAGGAGATGATATCAGTGATAGTAGAAGGAGATGATATCAGTGCAGTAGAAGGAGATGATATCAGTGCAGTAGAAGGAGATGATATCAGTGCAGTAGAAGGGGATGATATCAGTGATAGTAGAAGGAGATGATATCAGTAGAAGGAGATGATATCAGTAGAAGGAGATGATATCAGTGCAGTAGAAAGAGATGATATCAGTGCAGTAGAAGGAGATGATATCAGTGATAGTAGGAGATGATATCAGTGATAGTAGAAGGAGATGATATCAGTGCAGTAGAAGGAGATGATATCAGTGCAGTAGAAGGAGATGATGTCAGTAGAAGGGGATGATATCAGTAGAAGGGGATGATATCAGTGCAGTAGAAGGAGATGATATCAGTGTAGTAGAAGGAGATTATATCAGTGCAGTAGAAGGAGATGATATCAGTGCAGTAGAAGGAGATGATATCAGTAGAAGGGGATGATATCAGTAGAAGGGGATGATATCAGTGCAGTAGAAGGGGATGATATCAGTGCAGTAGAAGGAGATGATATCAGTAGAAGGAGATGATATCAGTGCAGTAGAAGGAGATGATATCAGTAGAAGGAGATGATATCAGTGCAGTAGAAGGAGATGATATCAGTGCAGTAGATGATATCAGTGCAGTAGATGATATCAGTGATAGTAGAAAGAGATGATATCAGTGCAGTAGAAGGAGATGATATCAGTGATAGTAGAAGGAGATGATATCAGTGATAGTAGAAGGAGATGATATCAGTGCAGTAGAAGGAGATGATATCAGTGTAGTAGAAGGAGATGATATCAGTGCAGTAGATGATATCAGTGCAGTAGGTGATATCAGTGATAGTAGAAGGAGATGATATCAGTGCAGTAGAAGGAGATGATATCAGTGATAGTAGAAGGAGATGATATCAGTGATAGTAGAAGGAGATGATATCAGTGCAGTAGAAGGAGATGATATCAGTGCAGTAGAAGGAGATGATATCAGTGCAGTAGAAGGGGATGATATCAGTGATAGTAGAAGGAGATGATATCAGTAGAAGGAGATGATATCAGTAGAAGGAGATTATATCAGTGCAGTAGAAGGAGATGATATCAGTGCAGTAGAAGGGGATGATATCAGTGATAGTAGAAGGAGATGATATCAGTAGAAGGAGATGATATCAGTAGAAGGAGATGATATCGGTGCAGTAGAAGGAGATGATATCAGTGCAGTAGAAGGAGATGATATCAGTGCAGTAGAAGGAGATGATATCAGTGATAGTAGAAGGAGATGATATCAGTGATAGTAGAAGGAGATGATATCAGTGCAGTAGAAGGAGATGATATCAGTGCAGTAGAAGGAGATGATATCAGTGCAGTAGAAGGGGATGATATCAGTGATAGTAGAAGGAGATGATATCAGTAGAAGGAGATGATATCAGTAGAAGGAGATGATATCAGTGCAGTAGAAGGAGATGATATCAGTGCAGTAGAAGGAGATGATATCAGTGCAGTAGAAGGAGATGATATCAGTGATAGTAGAAGGAGATGATATCAGTGATAGTAGAAGGAGATGATATCAGTGCAGTAGAAGGAGATATCAGTGCAGTAGAAGGAGATGATATCAGTGCAGTAGAAGGGGATGATATCAGTGATAGTAGAAGGAGATGATATCAGTAGAAGGAGATGATATCAGTAGAAGGAGATGATATCAGTGCAGTAGAAGGAGATGATATCAGTGCAGTAGAAGGGGATGATATCAGTGATAGTAGAAGGAGATGATATCAGTAGAAGGAGATGATATCAGTGCAGTAGAAGGAGATGATATCAGTGCAGTAGAAGGAGATGATATCAGTGCAGTAGATGATATCAGTGCAGTAGAAGGAGATGATATCAGTGCAGTAGAAGGAGATGATATCAGTAGAAGGGGATGATATCAGTGCAGTAGAAGGAGATGATATCAGTGCAGTAGAAGGAGATGATATCAGTGATAGTAGAAGGAGATGATATCAGAGATAGTAGAAGGAGATGATATCAGTGCAGTAGAAGGAGATGATATCAGTGCAGTACAAGGAGATGATATCAGTGATAGTAGAAGGAGATGATATCAGTGCAGTAGAAGGAGATGATATCAGTGCAGTAGAAGGAGATGATATCAGTGCAGTAGAAGGAGATGATATCAGTGATAGTAGAAGTAGATGATATCAGTGCAGTAGAAGGAGATGATATCAGTGCAGTAGAAGGAGATGATATCAGTGATAGTAGGAGATGATATCAGTGATAGTAGGAGATGATATCAGTGATAGTAGAAGGAGATGATATCAGTGATAGTAGAAGGAGATGATATCAGTGCAGTAGAAGGAGATGATATCAGTGCAGTAGAAGGAGATGATGTCAGTAGAAGGGGATGATATCAGTAGAAGGGGATGATATCAGTGCAGTAGAAGGAGATGATATCAGTGTAGTAGAAGGAGATTATATCAGTGCAGTAGAAGGAGATGATATCAGTGCAGTAGAAGGAGATGATATCAGTAGAAGGAGATGATATCAGTAGAAGGAGATGATATCAGTAGAAGGAGATGATATCAGTAGAAGGGGATGATATCAGTGCAGTAGAAGGGGATGATATCAGTGCAGTAGAAGGAGATGATATCAGTAGAAGGAGATGATATCAGTGCAGTAGAAGGAGATGATATCAGTAGAAGGAGATGATATCAGTGCAGTAGAAGGAGATGATATCAGTAGAAGGAGATGATATCAGTGCAGTAGAAGGAGATGATATCAGTGCAGTAGATGATATCCGTGCAGTAGATGATATCAGTGATAGTAGAAAGAGATGATATCAGTGCAGTAGAAGGAGATGATATCAGTGATAGTAGAAGGAGATGATATCAGTGATAGTAGAAGGAGATGATATCAGTGCAGTAGAAGGAGATGATATCAGTGTAGTAGAAGGAGATGATATCAGTGCAGTAGATGATATCAGTGCAGTAGATGATATCAGTGATAGTAGAAGGAGATGATATCAGTGCAGTAGAAGGAGATGATATCAGTGATAGTAGAAGGAGATGATATCAGTGATAGTAGAAGGAGATGATATCAGTGCAGTAGAAGGAGATGATATCAGTGCAGTAGAAGGAGATGATATCAGTGCAGTAGAAGGGGATGATATCAGTGATAGTAGAAGGAGATGATATCAGTAGAAGGAGATGATATCAGTAGAAGGAGATGATATCAGTGCAGTAGAAAGAGATGATATCAGTGCAGTAGAAGGAGATGATATCAGTGATAGTAGGAGATGATATCAGTGATAGTAGAAGGAGATGATATCAGTGCAGTAGAAGGAGATGATATCAGTGCAGTAGAAGGAGATGATGTCAGTAGAAGGGGATGATATCAGTAGAAGGGGATGATATCAGTGCAGTAGAAGGAGATGATATCAGTGTAGTAGAAGGAGATTATATCAGTGCAGTAGAAGGAGATGATATCAGTGCAGTAGAAGGAGATGATATCAGTAGAAGGGGATGATATCAGTAGAAGGGGATGATATCAGTGCAGTAGAAGGGGATGATATCAGTGCAGTAGAAGGAGATGATATCAGTAGAAGGAGATGATATCAGTGCAGTAGAAGGAGATGATATCAGTAGAAGGAGATGATATCAGTGCAGTAGAAGGAGATGATATCAGTGCAGTAGATGATATCAGTGCAGTAGATGATATCAGTGATAGTAGAAAGAGATGATATCAGTGCAGTAGAAGGAGATGATATCAGTGATAGTAGAAGGAGATGATATCAGTGATAGTAGAAGGAGATGATATCAGTGCAGTAGAAGGAGATGATATCAGTGTAGTAGAAGGAGATGATATCAGTGCAGTAGATGATATCAGTGCAGTAGGTGATATCAGTGATAGTAGAAGGAGATGATATCAGTGCAGTAGAAGGAGATGATATCAGTGATAGTAGAAGGAGATGATATCAGTGATAGTAGAAGGAGATGATATCAGTGCAGTAGAAGGAGATGATATCAGTGCAGTAGAAGGAGATGATATCAGTGCAGTAGAAGGGGATGATATCAGTGATAGTAGAAGGAGATGATATCAGTAGAAGGAGATGATATCAGTAGAAGGAGATTATATCAGTGCAGTAGAAGGAGATGATATCAGTGCAGTAGAAGGGGATGATATCAGTGATAGTAGAAGGAGATGATATCAGTAGAAGGAGATGATATCAGTAGAAGGAGATGATATTGGTGCAGTAGAAGGAGATGATATCAGTGCAGTAGAAGGAGATGATATCAGTGCAGTAGAAGGAGATGATATCAGTGATAGTAGAAGGAGATGATATCAGTGATAGTAGAAGGAGATGATATCAGTGCAGTAGAAGGAGATGATATCAGTGCAGTAGAAGGAGATGATATCAGTGCAGTAGAAGGGGATGATATCAGTGATAGTAGAAGGAGATGATATCAGTAGAAGGAGATGATATCAGTAGAAGGAGATGATATCAGTGCAGTAGAAGGAGATGATATCAGTGCAGTAGAAGGAGATGATATCAGTGCAGTAGAAGGAGATGATATCAGTGATAGTAGAAGGAGATGATATCAGTGATAGTAGAAGGAGATGATATCAGTGCAGTAGAAGGAGATATCAGTGCAGTAGAAGGAGATGATATCAGTGCAGTAGAAGGGGATGATATCAGTGATAGTAGAAGGAGATGATATCAGTAGAAGGAGATGATATCAGTAGAAGGAGATGATATCAGTGCAGTAGAAGGAGATGATATCAGTGCAGTAGAAGGGGATGATATCAGTGATAGTAGAAGGAGATGATATCAGTAGAAGGAGATGATATCAGTGCAGTAGAAGGAGATGATATCAGTGCAGTAGAAGGAGATGATATCAGTGCAGTAGAAGGAGATGATATCAGTGATAGTAGAAGGAGATGATATCAGTGCAGTAGAAGGAGATGATATCAGTGCAGTAGAAGGGGATGATATCAGTGATAGTAGAAGGAGATGATATCAGTAGAAGGAGATGATATCAGTAGAAGGAGATGATATCAGTGCAGTAGAAGGAGATGATATCAATGCAGTAGAAGGAGATGATATCAGTGCAGTAGAAGGAGATGATATCAGTGATAGTAGAAGGAGATGATATCAGTGATAGTAGAAGGAGATGATATCAGTGCAGTAGAAGGAGATGATATCAGTAGAAGGAGATGATATCAGTAGAAGGAGATTATATCAGTGCAGTAGAAGGAGATGATATCAGTGCAGTAGAAGGGGATGATATCAGTAGAAGGAGATGATATCAGTAGAAGGAGATTATATCAGTGCAGTAGAAGGAGATGATATCAGTGCAGTAGAAGGGGATGATATCAGTGATAGTAGAAGGAGATGATATCAGTAGAAGGAGATGATATCAGTAGAAGGAGATGATATCAGTGCAGTAGATGATATCAGTGCAGTAGAAGGAGATGATATCAGTGCAGTAGAAGGGGATGATATCAGTGATAGTAGAAGGAGATGATATCAGTAGAAGGAGATGATATCAGTAGAAGGAGATGATATCAGTGCAGTAGAAGGAGATGATATCAGTGCAGTAGAAAGAGATGATATCAGTGCAGTAGAAGGAGATGATATCAGTGCAGTAGAAGGAGATGATATCAGTGCAGTAGAAGGAGATGATATCAGTGATAGTAGAAGGAGATGATATCAGTGATAGTAGAAGGAGATGATATCAGTGCAGTAGAAGGAGATGATATCAGTGCAGTAGAAGGAGATGATATCAGTGCAGTAGAAGGGGATGATATCAGTGATAGAAGAAGGAGATGATATCAGTAGAAGGAGATGATATCAGTAGAAAGAGATGATATCAGTGCAGTAGAAGGAGATGATATCAGTGCAGTAAAGGAGATGATATCAGTGCAGTAGAAGGAGATGATATCAGTGATAGTAGAAGGAGATGATATCAGTGATAGTAGAAGGAGATGATATCAGTGCAGTAGAAGGAGATATCAGTGCAGTAGAAGGAGATGATATCAGTGCAGTAGAAGGGGATGATATCAGTGATAGTAGAAGGAGATGATATCAGTAGAAGGAGATGATATCAGTAGAAGGAGATGATATCAGTGCAGTAGAAGGAGATGATATCAGTGCAGTAGAAGGGGATGATATCAGTGATAGTAGAAGGAGATGATATCAGTAGAAGGAGATGATATCAGTAGAAGGAGATGATATCAGTGCAGTAGAAGGAGATGATATCAGTGCAGTAGAAGGAGATGATATCAGTGCAGTAGAAGGAGATGATATCAGTGATAGTAGAAGGAGATGATATCAGTGCAGTAGAAGGAGATGATATCAGTGCAGTAGAAGGGGATGATATCAGTGATAGTAGAAGGAGATGATATCAGTAGAAGGAGATGATATCAGTAGAAGGAGATGATATCAGTGCAGTAGAAGGAGATGATATCAGTGCAGTAGAAGGAGATGATATCAGTGCAGTAGAAGGAGATGATATCAGTGATAGTAGAAGGAGATGATATCAGTAGAAGGAGATGATATCAGTATAAGGAGATGATATCAGTAGAAGGAGATGATATCAGTGCAGTAGAAGGAGATGATATCAGTGCAGTAGAAGGAGATGATATCAGTGCAGTAGAAGGAGATGATATCAGTGATAGTAGAAGGAGATGATATCAGTGCAGTAGAAGGAGATGATATCAGTGCAGTAGAAGGGGATGATATCAGTGATAGTAGAAGGAGATGATATCAGTAGAAGGAGATGATATCAGTGCAGTAGAAGGAGATGATATCAGTGCAGTAGAAGGAGATGATATCAGTGCAGTAGAAGGAGATGATATCAGTGCAGTAGAAGGGGATGATATCAGTGATAGTAGAAGATGATATCAGTAGAAGGAGATGTTATCAGTAGAAGGAGATGATATCAGTGCAGTAGAAGGAGATGATATCGGTGCAGTAGAAGGAGATGATATCAGTGCAGTAGAAGGAGATGATATCAGTGCAGTAGAAGGAGATGATATCAGTGCAGTAGAAGGGGATGATATCAGTGATAGTAGAAGGAGATGATATCAGTAGAAGGAGATGATATCAGTAGAAGGAGATGATATCAGTGCAGTAGGAGATGATATCAGTGCAGTAGAAGGGGATGATATCAGTGATAGTAGAAGGAGATGATATCAGTAGAAGGAGATGATATCAGTGCAGTAAAAGGAGATGATATCAGTGCAGTAGAAGGAGATGATATCAGTGCAGTAGAAGGAGATGATATCAGTGATAGTAGAAGGAGATGATATCAGTGATAGTAGAAGGAGATGATATCAGTGCAGTAGAAGGAGATATCAGTGCAGTAGAAGGAGATGATATCAGTGCAGTAGAAGGGGATGATATCAGTGATAGTAGAAGGAGATGATATCAGTAGAAGGAGATGATATCAGTAGAAGGAGATGATATCAGTGCAGTAGAAGGAGATGATATCAGTGCAGTAGAAGGGGATGATATCAGTGATAGTAGAAGGAGATGATATCAGTAGAAGGAGATGATATCAGTAGAAGGAGATGATATCAGTGCAGTAGAAGGAGATGATATCAGTGCAGTAGAAGGAGATGATATCAGTGCAGTAGAAGGAGATGATATCAGTGATAGTAGAAGGAGATGATATCAGTGCAGTAGAAGGAGATGATATCAGTGCAGTAGAAGGGGATGATATCAGTGATAGTAGAAGGAGATGATATCAGTAGAAGGAGATGATATCAGTAGAAGGAGATGATATCAGTGCAGTAGAAGGAGATGATATCAGTGCAGTAGAAGGAGATGATATCAGTGCAGTAGAAGGAGATGATATCAGTGATAGTAGAAGGAGATGATATCAGTAGAAGGAGATGATATCAGTATAAGGAGATGATATCAGTAGAAGGAGATGATATCAGTGCAGTAGAAGGAGATGATATCAGTGCAGTAGAAGGAGATGATATCAGTGCAGTAGAAGGAGATGATATCAGTGCAGTAGAAGGAGATGATATCAGTGATAGTAGAAGGAGATGATATCAGTGCAGTAGAAGGAGATGATATCAGTGCAGTAGAAGGGGATGATATCAGTGATAGTAGAAGGAGATGATATCAGTAGAAGGAGATGATATCAGTGCAGTAGAAGGAGATGATATCAGTGCAGTAGAAGGAGATGATATCAGTGCAGTAGAAGGAGATGATATCAGTGCAGTAGAAGGAGATGATATCAGTGCAGTAGAAGGGGATGATATCAGTGATAGTAGAAGGAGATGATATCAGTAGAAGGAGATGATATCAGTAGAAGGAGATGATATCAGTGCAGTAGAAGGAGATGATATCGGTGCAGTAGAAGGAGATGATGTCAGTGCAGTAGAAGGAGATGATATCAGTGCAGTAGAAGGAGATGATATCAGTGCAGTAGAAGGGGATGATATCAGTGATAGTAGAAGGAGATGATATCAGTAGAAGGAGATGATATCAGTAGAAGGAGATGATATCAGTGCAGTAGAAGGAGATGATATCAGTGCAGTAGAAGGGGATGATATCAGTGATAGTAGAAGGAGATGATATCAGTAGAAGGAGATGATATCAGTGCAGTAGAAGGAGATGATATCAGTGCAGTAGAAGGAGATGATATCAGTGCAGTAGAAGGAGATGATATCAGTGCAGTAGAAGGAGATGATATCAGTGCAGTAGAAGGGGATGATATCAGTGATAGTAGAAGGAGATGATATCAGTAGAAGGAGATGATATCAGTAGAAGGAGATGATATCAGTGCAGTAGAAGGAGATGATATCGGTGCAGTAGAAGGAGATGATATCAGTGCAGTAGAAGGAGATGATATCAGTGCAGTAGAAGGAGATGATATCAGTGCAGTAGAAGGGGATGATATCAGTGATAGTAGAAGGAGATGATATCAGTAGAAGGAGATGATATCAGTAGAAGGAGATGATATCAGTGCAGTAGAAGGAGATGATATCAGTGCAGTAGAAGGAGATGATGTCAGTGCAGTAGAAGGAGATGATATCAGTGCAGTAGAAGGAGATGATATCAGTGCAGTAGAAGGAGATGATATCAGTGCAGTAGATGATATCAGTGCAGTAGAAGGAGATGATATCAGTGCAGTAGATGATATCAGTGCAGTAGAAGGAGATGATATCAGTGCAGTAGATGATATCAGTGCAGTAGAAGGAGATGATATCAGTGCAGTAGAAGGAGATGATATCAGTGCAGTAGATGATATCAGTGCAGTAGAAGGAGATGATATCAGTGCAGTAGAAGGAAATGATATCAGTGCAGTAGAAGGAGATGATATCAGTGATAGTAGGAGATGATATCAGTGATAGTAGAAGGAGATGATATCAGTGATAGTAGAAGGAGATTATATCAGTGCAGTAGAAAGAGATGATATCAGTGCAGTAGAAGGAGATGATATCAGTGCAGTAGATTATATCAGTGCAGTAGAAGGAGATGATATCAGTGCAGTAGAAGATGATATCAGTGCAGTAGAAGGAGATGATATCAGTGCAGTAGAAGGAGATGATATCAGTGCAGCAGAAGAAGATGATATCAGTGCAGTAGAAGGAGATGATATCAGTGCAGTAGAAGGAGATGATATCAGTGCAGTAGATGATATCAGTGCAGTAGAAGGAGATGATATCAGTGCAGTAGAAGGAGATGATATCAGTGCAGTAGATTATATCAGTGCAGTAGAAGGAGATGATATCAGTGCAGTAGAAGGAGATGATATCAGTGCAGTAGAAGGAGATGATATTAGTGCAGTAGATGATATCAGTGCAGTAGATGATATCAGTGCAGTAGAAGGAGATGATATCAGTAGAAGGAGATGATATCAGTGCAGTAGAAGGAGATGATATCAGTGCAGTAGATGATATCAGTGCAGTAGAAGGAGATGATATCAGTAGAAGGAGATGATATCAGTGCAGTAGAAGGAGATGATATCAGTAGAAGGAGATGATATCAGTGCAGTAGAAGGAGGTGATATCAGTGCAGTAGAAGGAGATGATATCAGTAGGAGATGATATCAGTGCAGTAGAAGGAGATGATATCAGTGATAGTAGAAGGAGATGATATCACTGCAGTAGAAGGAGATGATATCAGTGCAGTAGAAGGAGATGATGTCAGTGCAGTAGAAGGAGATGATATCAGTGCAGTAGAAGGAGATGATATCAGTGCAGTAGAAGGAGATGATATCAGTGCAGTAGATGATATCAGTGCAGTAGAAGGAGATGATATCAGTGCAGTAGATGATATCAGTGCAGTAGAAGGAGATGATATCAGTGCAGTAGATGATATCAGTGCAGTAGAAGGAGATGATATCAGTGCAGTAGAAGGAGATGATATCAGTAGAAGGGGATGATATCAGTGCAGTAGAAGGAGATGATATCAGTGTAGTAGAAGGAGATGATATCAGTGATAGTAGGAGATGATATCAGTGATAGTAGGAGATGATATCAGTGATAGTAGAAGGAGATGATATCAGTGATAGTAGAAGGAGATGATATCAGTGATAGTAGAAGGAGATGATATCAGTGATAGTAGAAGGAGATGATATCAGTGCAGTAGAAAGAGATGATATCAGTGCAGTAGAAGGAGATGATATCAGTGATAGTAGGAGATGATATCAGTGATAGTAGAAGGAGATGATATCAGTGCAGTAGAAGGAGATGATATCAGTGCAGTAGAAGGGGATGATATCAGTAGAAGGGGATGATATCAGTGCAGTAGAAGGAGATTATATCAGTGTAGTAGAAGGAGATGATATCAGTGCAGTAGAAGGAGATGATATCAGTGCAGTAGAAGGAGATGATATCAGTAGAAGGGGATGATATCAGTAGAAGGGGATGATATCAGTGCAGTAGAAGGGGATGATATCAGTGCAGTAGAAGGAGATGATATCAGTAGAAGGAGATGATATCAGTGCAGTAGAAGGAGATGATATCAGTAGAAGGAGATGATATCAGTGCAGTAGAAGGAGATGATATCAGTAGAAGGAGATGATATCAGTGCAGTAGAAGGAGATGATATCAGTGATAGTAGAAGGAGATGATATCAGTGATAGTAGAAGGAGATGATATCAGTGCAGTAGAAGGAGATGATATCAGTGCAGTAGAAGGAGATGATATCAGTGCAGTAGATGATATCAGTGCAGTAGATGATATCAGTGATAGTAGAAGGAGATGATATCAGTGCAGTAGAAGGAGATGATATCAGTGATAGTAGAAGGAGATGATATCAGTGATAGTAGAAGGAGATGATATCAGTGCAGTAGAAGGAGATGATATCAGTGTAGTAGAAGGAGATGATATCAGTGCAGTAGATGATATCAGTGCAGTAGATGATATCAGTGATAGTAGAAGGAGATGATATCAGTGCAGTAGAAGGAGATGATATCAGTGATAGTAGAAGGAGATGATATCAGTGATAGTAGAAGGAGATGATATCAGTGCAGTAGAAGGAGATGATATCAGTGCAGTAGAAGGAGATGATATCAGTGCAGTAGAAGGGGATGATATCAGTGATAGTAGAAGGAGATGATATCAGTAGAAGGAGATGATATCAGTGCAGTAGAAGGAGATGATATCAGTGATAGTAGAAGGAGATGATATCAGTGATAGTAGAAGGAGATGATATCAGTGCAGTAGAAGGAGATGATATCAGTGCAGTAGAAGGAGATGATATCAGTGCAGTAGAAGGAGATGATATCAGTGATAGTAGAAGGAGATGATATCAGTGATAGTAGAAGGAGATGATATCAGTGCAGTAGAAGGAGATATCAGTGCAGTAGAAGGAGATGATATCAGTGCAGTAGAAGGGGATGATATCAGTGATAGTAGAAGGAGATGATATCAGTAGAAGGAGATGATATCAGTAGAAGGAGATGATATCAGTGCAGTAGAAGGAGATGATATCAGTGCAGTAGAAGGAGATGATATCAGTGCAGTAGAAGGGGATGATATCAGTGATAGTAGAAGGAGATGATATCAGTAGAAGGAGATGATATCAGTGCAGTAGATGATATCAGTGCAGTAGAAGGAGATGATATCAGTGTATATCACTATCAGTCCAGTAGAAGGATTGGGGTATTACAGTCAGCAGCGCTCAGGCTCCTCCCCCTCCCGCTAGCAGCTCGGCGGCCCGAGCGGGGAGGCGTGGCCTCCTCTCGAAGGAGTGCCTGGGGGCGTGTCCTGTGTGAGGGGCGGTGTGTGGCCGCTGGCGGAGGGATACGCGCTCTTATAAAGCGGTGCGGCGCCCAGTCACACCCCCAGCACTGTGTGGAGCCCGGCGTGCGGTGCATCTCAGCTTTTTCCTCCTCCTTCTACCGGCATTCGGATCTGTAATCGGCTGACAGCATGGTACGTACCGCCCGGGGCCTTTCCTTCTCCTCACCCCGAGATAGGTACCCCCCCCCCCCCCCTGCTCCGGCTCTGGACGGATCTCCCGGCTTTACTCCGTAGCCCCGGCCGGTAGGGGGCGGGGCCAGACCTGGAGCGCGCTACCGCTGGAGACAGTGCGCGTCCCCGCAGCTGCTGCAGAACCTCTTAGGGGGGGACTCTGTTACTTTTATATTATATTATCCCGCTATTACAGCAGCAGCCTTTATGTGTGTGTATATATACTGTATATATGTTTCTGTGGTCCCTTCTCCGCTGTCTGTATGTGTGGAGAAGAGGGGGGGGGGGGGGTCTGTAGATAGAAAGTGATTAAAAAAAAAAAAAAAAACTCAATTACAAGAAAACTTAATAAAAAAAAAAAAAGTTGTTGTGGGGTGAGTTTTTTTTTTTGTTTTTTTTTTTTTGTGTGTCTTGTTCTTCAGGAGATGGTGGGAGTTGTTGTTGGTGTTCTGCATACAGAAGGAAGATCTCCCCCGGCAACAGAAAAACCTTCACTACCCCCCGACTAGTCCCTTCCTGTGGGGTCCTCTTCCCTGTCCTCCGCTTTATCCCAATCCTGGTCTCCCCTCTCCTCTCAGATCCCTCTTGTTCCAGTCCTGTTCCCGGATCGGTTATGTTCTTTTGGTTCTCGGATCCAACCAGGTCCTCTGTCCTCTTCCGACCTTTCCCTGTCCTCCTTTCCCAGATCTGATTCATCCCTTCCCAACTTCCATTCCTGGATCTACTCCTGCCTTGTTCTCAGATCTAGCCCATCCTCCATTCCCGGATCTTCTCCATACACTCGTTCTCGGAGCTATCCCTGGACCTGGGAATGGAGAACATCTCATTCCTGTCACCCCCCCCCAGATCAATTATGATCCTCAGTTTCCAGGTCTAGCCAAGTCCTCCATTCCCGGATCTTCTCCATCTTCTTGTTCTTGGAGCGATCCCTGTTCTCCATTCCCAGGTCCATCTCATTCCTGTCCGTCCCCTGTCCCGATCAATTATGATCCTCGGTTTCCAGGTCTAGCCAAGTACTCCATGCTCGGATATTCTCCATACTCTTGTTCTCAGAGCTAGCCTTGTTCTCCATTCCCAGGTCCATCTAATTTCTGCCCTCCCCATATCAGTTATGATCCTCTTCCCAGGTCTGGCCAAGTCCTCCATTCCTGGATCTGCCCCTTCCCAGGTCTGGCCAAGTCCTCCATTCCTGGATCTGCCCCGTCCCCTTCCCAGGTCTGGCCAAGTCCTCCATTCCTGAATCTGGGTATGATTCTCAGTTTCCAGCTCAGTCTTCTATTCCCAGATCTGCTCCATCCTCTTGTTCTCCGATTTATCCCTGTTCTCCTCCATTCCCAGGTAAACCTTGTTCCTGTCCTCCGTTTCCCATATCAGTTATGATCATGTTTCCAGGTTTGGCCAAGTCCTCCCTGGATTTGCCCCCATCCTCTTCTCAGATCTATCCCCCATTCCTGCATCTGACCCATCCCTGTCCTCTTGTGCTTGGATCTATCTTAGTCTTCCATTCCCAGTTTAATTATAACCCTGAGTTCTTGGACTTGTCACATTCTCCTCCTCTGTTTTCAGATTTGCCCCTCTTCCATTTCCGATCTCTCATTCCTGTTCTCCATTACGTACC
Organism: Rana muscosa; assembly: GCA_029206835.1. Taxonomy (NCBI): domain Eukaryota; kingdom Metazoa; phylum Chordata; class Amphibia; order Anura; family Ranidae; genus Rana; species Rana muscosa. The sequence continues at coordinate 231,374,653 of CM055126.1, forward strand.
CAGATGATGCCATTCATGTGCTCTGTTCCCACATCAATTAGGATCCTCAGTTCTGAGATCCAACTTGTCTGTCCTGATTATTCCCAGATCTGTCAGATTCCTACCATTCCCACCCTTCCTAGATTCCCCCCCCACCCACTTGATCCTCTGTCTTTAGATCTGTCTATGTCCTCCTTTTCCTGGATCGAATATGAACCTCTGTTCTGTGATCTCAATCCGTGTCCGTCTTTAGATTCATCCCCCTTCCCAACCTCCAGTGTCAGATGGCTCCTATCTTGTTCTTGTCCCTGGCCTCCATTCCCAGATCATCCCACTCCTGTCCTCTGTTCCCACATTCATTCTGAGATCAGTTTGAGTCTCTGTTCTTGGTTCCAACCCATTCCTGTCCCCTGTTCACAGATCTGTCACATTCCAGATCAGTTTGAGCCTCTGTTCTTAGATCCAACCTAGTCCTCCTTTCCAGATCAGTTTGAGCCTCTGCTCCCAGATCCAACCTAGTCCTCCTTTCCAGATCAGTTTGAGCCTCTGCTCCCAGATCCAACCTAGTCCCCTCCAGATCAGTTTGAGTCTCTGTTCTCAGCTCTGACCTATCCCTGTCCTCTTATCTAGGATCCACCCCCCCCCCAATCCAGCTGTGATAACCCCTGTTTTGTGGTTCTAGGCCAGTGTGTCAACTTTTGTCCTCAAGGCGCCCCAACAGGTCATGTTTTCAGGATTTTCCTCAGATGAAATGGCTGTGGTAATTACTAAGGCAGTGAAACTGATCAAATTACCTGTGCAAAATAATGGGTAAGCCTGAAAACATGACCTGTTGGGGTGCCTTCAGGACTCTAGGCTCGCAAGATGTTTGAATCCCAAAGCAATGGGGCGGATTGAATAATCTAGGGCGGCTCACAATGCAATGTGTGACCAATGGGGGGTCAGTTTCTATGTTTCAGCATGGTCGAAATCCTGGTTATCTGCGGTTGTTCATCGGTGTTGGATTTGGGGGGGGGTGTTTCTAGCCAGGGAATGGGGGGGGATTTAGGTGGATTGGGGTGTTGGTGGTGCCAGGAGATTGTTTGGTGGATCGGGTTGTGGTGAAGGGCTGGTGGTGCCAGGAGATTGTTGGGTGGTGGATCAGGGTGTTGTGGTGCCAGATTGTGTGGTGGATCAGGGTGTGTTGTGGTGAAGGGCTTGTGGTGCCAGGAGATTGTTGGGTGGTGGATCAGGGTGTTGTGGTGAAGGGCTGGTGGTGCCAGATTGTGTGGTGGATCAGGGTGTGTTGTGGTGAAGGGCTGGTGGTGCCAGGAGATTGTTGGGTGGTGGATCAGGGTGTTGTGGTGAAGGGCTGGTGGTGCCAGGGTGTGTTGTGGTGAAGGGCTGGTGGTGCCAGGAGGTTGTGTGGTGGTGGTTATGTTTCTGTCCTTGGACTGAAGTCTTGCTGCCATGGGCAGAAGGTGGGAACCCAATTTCCTGATTATCGCTCAGTGATTGGCCTGGACATTGAACCCAATGTTCTGCCAGTTGAAAGGGAAATGGATTGATATTTCCTCTGTTCTCTGGCTGATCTTCTGCTGTTTTGAGCTGTCTCGGTCCCTCATTGTCCTGATTGGTTTCTTTGTAGCTTTAAAATAAACGCCCACTTCATGGTGCGTTTTTTATATATTTTTTTCGTTCACATTTAATAGAAAATAATAGTCTCGGTATTGTGTGTAGTTCCTGCAGACGCCGCGGCCTGTGAGCGTCATTTTTGGGCTGTGGCTGAAGGAAATGAAAACGGAAGACTTCTTCTTTTTATATACTTGGTAATAGGGGAACCGGCAGCCTTTCTTTCCTCCATTGGTTTCCCTGGAGGACTGAGGCTTGCGCTGAATGAACACAGTATTCAGCAGCAGGCGGGGGGGGGGGGGGGGGTTCCTAGGTTTTTGCTCCACACCTTAGTTTCCATTGTCAAAGGCATGCCTCGTGGTTGTTGCATTAGCTAAAATGCTTTTTAAAGACTGGCCTGATTGCTCAGTTGCACAGGTCTTGTGGTTGCAGACGGTTGTATAATTGTATACATTGGACAGCTGGCGTTGGGAGTGTAATATAAAATGACCAAGTTTGTTGCAGATTGTTTCCAGTCTGTACCCCGCGCTCATACAGATCTTCAAAATCAGGGATAGAAGGCGTATGGGTCTTGGTGATGCGTCGCTAGCATTAGTCCCGAGGTTGCAATGAATTGCAGAATGGTGTTGCTAGGGTATGTGATACAGTGATGCTGCTGGCTATGGAGACATTTTGGGATGGATGCTGGTCCTGATGACTGTTGGGGTTCTACATAGGGATGGATAGTGTACCTGCGGACTCGGGTCATACATATAAGATGGGAATACCAAACCAATCACACACTAAAGTGCCAGATATATGTGATTTGGCATCTATACAGGTGGGTTGGAATTGTGGTCTGCTGACTTTGGGCTCATAGCTATGGGATGGTTGGTGTCCTAAAGACTCTGGGCTTGGGATCGACCACTGACTGGGTTCATACATGTGACTGACAATGGTCGTGGTCGCTGTGGTCATACGTATGGGATGAATGGTGATCCTGATGACTGACTGTTGGGGTCCTTCATAGGGGCGGACGGTGGTCCCACAGACTTGGACATATGGGATGCATGGTTGTCAGCAGGCTTTGGACTCGGGTATGGGGTGACTGGTGTACTACAGACTTTGGGCTTGGATATGGAATGCACAATGGTTTCACTGGCTTTGGGTTCTATAAATATGCAGTTAACGGTGGTCTTGCTTAACTCCTGGCACCTAGATAAGGGGCTGAATGGATCTGCTGAGCTTGGGCATCTAGATATGGGGGGGTGGTGTTCATGCTGAGCTTGGGCACCTAGTTATGGGGGGGGGGAGAATGGTGGTCACACTGACTTTGGGCACCTAGATGCGGGGGGCATGGTGGTCCTGACTCGGCACCTAGCTATGGTGGGGGGGCGAGAATGGTAGTTCTGCTGACTTTGGGCACCTAGTTTTGGGGTAGATGATGGATGGTCCTGCTGACTTTGGACACCTAGATATGGATAATGATGGTCCTGCTTAATGGGCACCTAGTTATGAGGGGGGTGGTGGGCTGACTTTGTGCACCTAGATGTGGGTGGCATGGTGGTTCTGACTCGGCACCTAGCTTTTGGGGGGGGCAATGGTAGTCCTGTTGACTTTGGGCACCTAGCTATGAGGGGGTGGCCCTGACTGGACACCTAGCTTTGGGGTAAATGATGGTCCTGCTTAATGGGCACCTAGCTATGGGGGGGGGGGGGGGTTGCGGGCCCACTGACTTTGGGCACCTAGATGCGGGGGTATGGTGGTCCTGAATGGGCACCTAGCTATGGGGGGGTCGTGGTCTCGCTGACTTTGGGCACTTGGCTATGGGGGGGGGGGTTCTCGCTGACTTTGGGCACCTAGATATGGGGGGGGGTATGGTGCTCCTGACTCTTGGCTCATCCTTGCTGAAGTATCTAGACTTAAAGCTCTGATCTTTGCTAGAAAAGCATGCTTGCATGATTTGCCTGATAGGATTGTGAAAGCCGTTGGCAATCTGGCTTTGATTTCTAGCTGCACATATATGGCTGTGTTTTCTGGGTCGCATTGTAAAAATATGTTTTGACAGTAACGGTTACCATACATGGCCGCTGTATAGCTGCAGGCAGGTGAATTGCCGTACTTAAGTCCTGGTGTCTGTGCCGAAAGGTATAAAGATGTTCTCTGGCAGCTACAGACCATAGTCTGCTGTGTTTGTATGGCTAAAATCTGCTTTTTATTTCAGCTGCTCCTCTGACCACACAAGGAAATTGCTGTGTTTTGGTACATCTGTGGCCACCTTTTGTGACTTCCTTTTTTCAGTCCCCTCTGTGGTGGCCGCTTGTTGACATGCTTTATTTCCAATCCCTGCCACAGCAGGTGAAGTGGCTCGCTCTAATGTGCAGAGGTCTTAAATCACCTCTAGCAGTTCAGGAATCAAATGTTTAATCTCCTTTAGCTGGAACGTTTCCGGCTCGAGTGTTCCCAGCTGTGACCCGGCCGGGTTATTTTTAAGCTTGTGCTAGAGAGGCTTAATGTGACATGGCTACAGGTGGACGGGAATTCCAGATACTGAGCGCCTGCTTGTTCCATCTGCAACATCCTCCAGACCCCTCTGTGGCTCGTGCTGCCTTATGTCTGAACTGAAGAGCTCTGGTGGACCACCCCACATGATGCTTTGTCACACTATCCTGTTCTGGTGGCACGTTGAGTGGTATCTTAATATAGCGCGGTCTTACCCCGAAGGGTCCGTTGTGTGTAGCTTCTGGTATAGTCCATTCTCATTCTTTTATGATCAATCCAGGTTCAAGCAATACTTCCATGGCTCATGATGCTGCATGTAAATTGAAGAATCTGATTGGCCAACAAGCGTATACATGTCATGCTATTCTGGTTCATGTTGGGCGGTTGCTCTGGTCATCATAGGGAAAATGGACTATGCGCTAGAAATCTAGGCTCAATCACGGTACACACAATCAAATGAGCTATTCATCAAAGGTTAAAATTAAAACGAATGATGCACCTTCCATTGTGGCAACACCCCACGGGATGATTTAGTGGTCCCTCTGATGGGCTTGTAGAACACACTGCAGTGTGGTGTTTTTGGGGTCGCGTATGGGATGGACGATGGTCTTGATTGTCGGTCATGCGTGGAATGGGACATTAGTCCTACTGACTTGGGTCCATCATATGGGATGAATGGAGGTCCCACTGACTTTGGGCTCAAAGATGTGGAATGATTGGTGTCCTATGGACTTTGAGCTTATATAGGGGTGGACAATGGTTCCAGTGACTAGGTTCATAAATTTGCGATGGACAGTGGTCCTGTAGACTTTGGGGTCACAGATAAGGGATGATTGGTGGTCCAGCTGATTTTCGGCTCATAGATGAGGAATGATTGGTTCTGCTTACTGATGAGGAATGATTGGTGGTCCTGCTAACTTTGGCCTCAGATATGACATGAATGGTGGTCCTGCTGACTCTGGGCTCATAGAACACACTGCAGTGTGGTGTTTTTAGGGTCATGCATATCAGATGGACAATTGTCTTGACTGTCGGGATCATACATGGAATGGACAGTGGTCCCTCTGACTCCTACATATGGGATGAATGGTGGTCCCACTAACTTTGGGCTCAAAGATATGGGATGTTCAGTGTCCTACGATCTTGGGGCTTATATGGGGTTGACAATACCAGTGACTAGGTTCATAAATATGTTTTAGACTTTGGGCTCATAGATGAGCGATGATTGGTGGTCCTGCTTACTCTGGTGTGATCTGGGATGATTGGTGGAACCACTGACTCTGGGCTCACAAGGGGTGAATGATGGTCATGTTGACTTTGGGCTCATGGAACACACTGCAGTGTGGTGTTTTTTAGGGTCATGCATATGGAATGGACAATGGTCCCGCTGGCTTGGCTCGTACATGTAGGATGCATGGTGGTCCCGCTGACTTTGGGCACGTCTTGCCTTGAGCAGTTGTATTTTCAGTCCAGCCAGTAACCTAATGACTGTACACAGTGCTGTATAGTTGCATTGTCATGGTGGCATAATCTGCAGTTTCTGGTGTAGCTAATCCTTCAAGAGCTGATATGGATCGTTCTTCCTTATGATGGCCATAAACAAAGGTTCTTGGATTAGTCGAGGTCAAGGATCAAGCAATTTATTAAAATATTGAACATGCATGCAGCACTTAAAACAATTTGTATCTTCGCTATTCTGTGAATGATCGATTTTTATAACTGACCAATTCATCTGTATTAATGGGTTCTCTGGCGCAGTAATCATCTTGCACAGTTGACAAAATCCCACCATGGATTCCAGATCAGGCTTAATAGCCGCAAATTTTTGTTTTTTGATCAGTTTTAGTTGTATTGATGTGTGGCCACCATTAGATTTAAACTTGGTTGTAAAGGCTTGAGCCTTTTACCTTCAGGCATTCCATGCATAAAGGTAAACCTGTGTGCAGCAGATGTCTCCCCAATACTTGAGCCCCATCTCGATCCAGTGATTTGCAGTGGCTTTCCTGGGTCTCTGCCTCCTCTTGGCTGAGACAGCTATTGGCTCCTGCTACGGTAAATTGCAGCTGGTGAAGAGGGTGGGGCCAAGTCACACTCCCATGTGTGAATGGGCACACAGCAGCGGCATGGGGGGGCAGTGGGGGACCCAAGAGAAGGATCAGGGGCTGCTCAGTGCAAAACCATAAAACTGCCTAAGACCACTTTCACACTGAGGCAGTTTTCAGGAGTTTTAGTGCTAGAAAATGGCCTCTAAACACCTGAAAACTGTCTCCTATTCTGTTCAATGCATGCTTTTACACCAGGGCGGTGCGCTTGCAGGACTTTCGCAAAAGTCCTGCAAGCAGCATCTTTGGTGCGGCTTGGAAGCGCTGTATACAGCACACCTCTAACGCTCCCGCCCATTGAAATGAATGGGCAGCGCTTCCAAAGTGCTTTAAAAGGCCGCAAAACGGGACTTAATGGTCATGTGACGCTAAAGCCGGCGCTGTTTTAGCGGTGCTGCAGTGTGAAAGGGGTCTTAATATCGCTTCAATGCAGTCCATTCTCCTTTTAGATCTGATCTCTTGGTATTTGCCTTAGACCCCTTTCACACTGACAGTGCCGACCGTTGGCCCTAAAGTGCCGCTTGTGTTAGTGGAGTTTTAGCGCGGTTTAAACTGCACTTTTGTCACTTTTTGGCTGCTAAAACGTTCACCCCGAAAAAAGTTGAACTCTCCAGTTTTGCAGTGCTTTTCAGGCACTTTGCAAGTGCTGCCCATTCATTTCAATGGGCAGGGTGCTTTTGGAGCGCTAAATACAGCATTCCCAACCCACACACCCCCCCCCCCCCCCCCCCAAGATGCCAGGACTCTTTCCTAACCTCCTGCAAGCGCACCGCCCCAGTGTGAAGTCACACTGGAATGAATGGGAGGTGGTTTTCAGATGCTATTTCCAGCACCAAAGCAACTCGAACACCCCAGTGTGAAAAGGGTCTAAATCCCCACCCCCCCTCCACATTTACACCCATCTGATTTGACAGTTTAAATTCACATAAGTCGGACCAGATTTGTGCCTATGGAACTGTTCAAATTGGTGCGACTTGCACTATTTTGGGGATTTTTATGGGAGACTTGCTTAGACCTGAGCATGAAGCCGCACAGATGTCGGCAAGCTGCGCATAAAATTGCACTGACCAGCGGCTTTGATATCGCGCTGAAGTAGAAATATTTCAAAGCCGCATTCAGTGTGAACGGGGGGGGGGGGGGGGTGTGTGAAGACATCTCCTGTAAGATTTATTGTCCAACCTGAAAGGTTGGAGGGGGGGGGGAAGGGCGGTGTTTGCCCCCATGCTGTTTTTTTCTTTGGCTTCTTGCAACCCCGCTAATTCCTCTTGTGCTTTGAAGAGCATTTATGGCAGTAACAAGGATTTGGGGATGTCCCTTCTATTGATTGATCAGAGGTCCTGATTAATGTGGGGGGTGAAGGATAATGAACAACGCCTGCCAGAGGCAAAGTCCAGATCCTGACCGGTGAACCTCCTCGTTCATAAACGTGTCTGGATTGTGAATGAGGTGTCACTGCCCCGCCCTCTACTCTAGGAAAGGCTGGGTGTGTACACCGCCTCGTACTTCTATGAAAGCCAACACACTAATGGCCTGAAATGTCTGCATTGTGTTCTTGGTGACAAATACTGTTAAACTTGAAAAAAAATTGTTCTTTCAATGTGGTTTTGATTATTTAATTTTTTTTTTTTTTTTTTCCCCCTTTTAGGCAGACCAACTTACTGAGGAGCAGATTGCTGGTGAGTAATTTTCCTTCCCTGTGTTTGCTGGGTACTTGGTATGGTTTCAGGCTATTTGTAGCATGCAGTGACTAAGCCTGTTTACTAAGCAAATTCTCTCCCTGGACAAGGCGTTTGCTGGCCGAACGCTGGAGGTATTGGCCTGCATTGCATTTGCCTGCTCTGTGCGTCGAGTTCCACCTACCTACAGACAGGTCTGCTAAAACGGGGCTTGATGGTAAATTTGCTTTGATGGCCAGTTCACAACAGATGCAACAAAGTCTGGATATCTTTTTATTTTTTGCATCAAACGCATGGAAAGTAGATTTATATGGCTTCCAATGGCAAAGTTCTCACCTGGGCTTTCCAGTTCCAGGAAAAAAGTAGGAACATGCTGCAGTAAAGTATCAAACGCACCAGACCCTAGTATAGTGGAATGCACCCGGAAAAGCATTAAGAACGTGCCAAAAACTCAAACGCATGCATCTGGAAACAGATCTGGAGTGCGTTTTTGTGATGTGAACCGGCCCCTAAATCTAGGAGCCAGGTTTTAAACTAACAAAGCTTTTTCAACAACAAAACCTTCTCTTAAAGGGGTTGTAAAGGTAAATGTGTATTCACCTTAATGCATCCTATACATTAAGGTGAAAAAACATCCGTCAATACCTACCTGACCCCTCAAAAGTCGCACGCTCTTCCCCGTCATCCTCCTCGCTGTTGCTTGGCTACAGTGGATGGATTTAAAGCAGCGCAGCCATTGGCTCCCGCTGCTGTCAATCGCATCCAATGACGTGGGTCGGGGCCGAGTGATGCAGTGAGCGGCAATAGGAGCGTGCCCGCAATCACTCGCCACCATGCAAGCTCTCATAAGTGGTGAGTGATTGGGGGGAGGAGCCAAGACAGCCGCCGAGGGACCCCAGAAGACGTGGATCAGGGGCACTCTGTGCAAAACGAGCTGCACAGTGGAGGAAAGTATAACATGTTTGTTTTAAAAAAAAAAAAAAAAAAAGTTTGCTTATAATCCCTTTAAGCCTCGTACACACGGATCGGATTTTCCGACGGGAATTGTGTGACAGGCTGTTGGCGGCAAATTGCACAATTGTTTTTTTTTTCGCCGAGCAAATGTTGGATGGCAGGCTTTAAAATTTTCCGCGCACAACGGTCTGTTGGATTTTCTGAGAGTGTACACAAGCCCGTCGGACAAAAGTAGAAACGCGCATGCTCGGAAGCAATGCTCACCAAACGCAACATTTAGCAGAAGGTGTCCAAAGGGTGACGCTAAAGAGCTGAAAAATCACATACCAAGTTTGTGTTTGTTGGCCGACAATTGTGTGCCGTTTGTATGCAAGACAAGTTTTTGGCCAACGCCCTTCGGACAAAAGTCCGAGACTTTGTCTTCGGAAAATCCGATCGTGTGTGAGGCTTATTATAGAGTGGGAACAGCTACCGTAGAAGCCGAGTCTTTCAGCCTTTTTTTGGGCTGAAAATGCACCCCCTCGGCTTATACTCAAGTCGGTGTAACTGAAGGGCTGCGAGCGTCTTTTGTTTAAAAGTCGTTGCTTCCCCCTGGTCCCTTCCATGATGGGCTTTTTTCCAGCAGACACTGTTCTGCCCATCACGGATGTTCTCTTGTCTGGGGATGAAAAGATATCTGATTGGCAGAACAGTGTCTGCTGGGAAACTGAGTCCGAGGATGAGAGGACCTCTGTGATGGGCTGCTGGGAAACTCATCACGGAAGGGGACCAGGAGGAGACCGCAACTTTTAAACAATGGATGGACGCCCGCAGCCTGTCAAGAATTTCGGGTACAATGACTCGGGCACAGTGAGGCTGCAATGGGCACAGTGAGGTGTGCAAATGGGCATTGTTGACCCTCTTTTCAGCCTACAGTAGCTGCTGTATTCTCACCCTAGGCTTATACTCGAGTCAAGTTTTCCCAGTTTTTTGGGGGGGTAAAATTGGGTACCTTGGCTTATACTCAAGTATATACAGTAATCGATTATGAAAATAGTCGTCAACTATTTTCATCGATTAGTTGACCTGCATACAGAATGCATTATTTGTTTACATGTCAGAAAATAGTGCAGCACGCATACAGCTCATTACACCGTCCATACATGTCAGTAAGCGCCTGAGAGCTTGTGAATGGGTGAGCAATGCCTCATGGGACATGTAGTCCTGGGCAGGAGAAGGAAGTGATTTTTAAAGGCAGAAAGTGTGTGGGGTTTGTTTTTTGATCCAATTTGAAAAATTTGGCCAGCTAATCCATTCTGAAAATCGTTGTGGCCCTGTGCCACCCTATATCAGGGGTCTCAACTTTCTAAATGGTCAGTTTACGGTCCTTCAGACTTTTGGGGGTAGACCTTGTTATGGCATCGGTGGGAGGGAAAAGTGCCCCAAGGGCCAGATAAAGGCAAGCAAAGGGCGCATCCTGCCCTGGGCTGCAGTTTTGGGGACCACTGCTCTAGACAAAATGGTCTGGTTTTTTTTTTTTTTTTTTTTTTTTTTCTCCCATAGGCTATTAGGTAGCGCTTAAAGTCTCCCATAAAGTTTTAGCATTACAAAGGTCTGGTGCTAGAATTGTTGCTCTAATTCTGGCGTGGCGTTGTGTAACATGTATTGCAATAGCCATTTTTCACGCATGGGCACCCCCGATGCAGGTTTTTCGTTTGCATATATGGGGGGGTGGCTTAATTTTTTTTTAACAGGGTCTCTTTGAGACCCTGGATGTTTCCCCTGGGCTCCACTGAGTAATGCACATGGCACTGCATTTTTTTTTTTCCTGGTGTTCTGTCAAAATGGCCAACTCATCAATCTCCAATTGCATCACTTCCAGTGTGGCCGAGTCATGATCAGCTGGCATGTCAACACTGCGCATGCGCAGATCGTCGGTCGAGGAAAATTATTAAACGCCGTCATGTTGGTACACCAAAACACATTTCTGATTCCCTATCCTATTGGTAAACTTTTGACTGCTGATCTTCCTCTATATATAGTTTTATGAAAGGGTCTTCGCTGACAGGCTGCCATGTTTATAATAAAATTTCCAGGGAGCAGCAGCTGTTCAACTTTACCAATGGGATGGGGAATCTGAAATGTTTTGTGTATTAACATGGCGGTGTTTCTGATTCCCTGTCCTATTGGGTAAACAGCGGCCGCTCACTGGAATTTTATTATAACATGGCGGCCTGTCGGCGAAGTTAACATCACACCAGCTGATCGTGGCTCAGATACACCGGAAGTGGCGTAATTAGAGATTGACGCGTTGGCTATTTTGAAAGAACATTGGCCTTGATGGCCAGAGAAACGGGGACCCGTAAGCTATATCATACACCACGTCACTTCTGGGGTCAGTAAGGAGCACCGGCCATGTTGGTTCTGGACCTACAGATGGGAAAGTTGCATGGGGGGGGGGGGTGCGTATGGGATGTGTGGAAGCACACAACTACCTGCCCGCCTCCTGGAATTACATGTCCTGGTCGTTGGGCATAAGGAATTGTGCATCCCTGTGCTTGGTGCCAGCAGTGAGTGGGCTGACAAAAGCCCAGGTGCCAGGAAGCAATCTCTAGTCAACCTGGGATTTGTTGATCCCTATGGTAAAATCTGAGTTGTACGGTCATTAGCAGGACCATTTCATATACAAAGCCCTGTCCATGTTAAAAATGTGTTAAATGTATGCTTTATTGGATAAAGACTCATTGCAAGTACCTGATTCTGACCTGGTATCAGCCTCTTGTAGTCCCTGTACAGCAGTGGTTCTCAACTCCAGTCCTCAGGGCCCACCAACAGGCCAGGTTTGCAAGATAACTGAAATGCATCACAGGTGATATAATTTGCTGCTCAGGGATTGCAGTATTCTAGTCTGCATCTCACCAAGGTAATACTTAAAATCTGGCCTGTTAGTGGGTCCCGAGGACAGGAGTTGAGAACCACTGCTGTACAGCAAATCTCAGACTGGAAACGGGGGAACCGGCAAAGGAGCGATTTGGTTTGTGCGGACCAGGGAAAAGCAGACTTGAAGAGATGAGCTCATCACTGTGCTGCTGTATTCAATTCAGATTAACATCTTCCTGCCCAGCCACTGTACGTATACGGCTGGGGGGGGACATACCCATACGTCCTCCCAGATCTGCTCTGGTACCATGTGATCACTGTAACCAATCACAGCAGTCACATGGCTGTCATTTATACAGCCCTTGACTACTGTGATCTGAGATTGGTCACATGGTACAGGGCCAAGAACCGCCTTCCTGTACCGTGTGATGGCTGTAGCCAATGACTGCTACCACACTAGTTCTCAATGGCTCATGAATGCAGCTGAGGACTGTCAAATGATTGGGATTTTTTTTTACCACGATTCACTACATCCATCACCAGAGCAAATGCAGTGTTACTATGGTGACATACTGCTGTGTCAGTGATTATCAATGGCTGGCTGCTGTATCTATATATCTCTTAATTATACAAATTTCATTATAAACCTGAAAACTAAACTTGGAGGGGGTTGTAAACCTTTTTTTTTTTTTCACTCTAATGCATCCCATGCATTAAGGTGAACTTCTGACACTGACCAGCCCCCCCATTTTACTCACCTGAGCCAATTCGTTCCCTCAGACTTGCTGTGCCGCTCTACTGGGGGTTCTCGGCTCTTGACTGGATAGATTGATAGCAGCGCAGCCATTGGCTCCCGCTGCTGCCAATCAAATCCAATGATGCTGGGGGGTGGGGCCAAGTCCAGCGTTCTGTCTACTGATGCATATGCTGGACTTGAGCGTGCCTGCACGATAACACCCCCCTGGGAGAGCACTTCTCCTAGGGGGTTTACCAATGCGAGGAGGAGCTGCGAGCGCCATTGGGGGACCCCAGAAGAGGGAGGATCAGGGCCACACTGTGCAAAACAAACTGCAGTGGAGGCAAGTGGTGGGTTTTTTTTTTTTTTTTTTTTTTTTTTTTTTAAAGGGGGCTTTACAAGCCCTTAAGTTGTAAAAAAAAGAAAAAAAAATTGGTAAAATGCTTTTGCAGTGGATACAAGGGATAAAAAAAGTAACTTGGCTTAAATAAGTAACCACTTCCATACCACTGAATGTCATATGACGTCCTGGGCTTTCAGTGGTGATATCTGAATGATGGGTGCCGCTACAGGCATCATCCAGATATAGACTTTTTTTTTTTTCTGCCGGCGATTCCCTGCACAGTAAAAACAATCAAGCGGTTAAGCCCCTTGATTGTTTTTACAGGCAGCAGAAGGGGATGTCCCCCTCCGGTGCTTCTACCAGCTTGCCCATGTGATCAGCGAGCCTGTGAAGGAATCTGCCGGCGGCAAAGTTTGCCATAGAGCGGATCGAGGACCAGATGGTCACCTGACTCTCAGAAGCCGGCCACGACATTGCGTTATGTCCGGCCTCGCCAGATGTAAACACTGACGTTTCTTTGGCTGGGTCGCCTGAGATGGGCTTTTGGGTGGGGTTGGGTTTTTTCCCCTCAGGCTTTCCAGCCTAGAAGAGATATGTGAGAACTTGTGGACCCTACATCTATTCATTAGGAGGGCCTGTCATGCCCTATTCCAGGGATAAGCAATTAGTGGACCTCCAGCTGTTGCAAAACTACAAGTCCCATCATGCCTCTGCCTCTGGGTGTCATGCTTGTGGCTGTCAGTCTTGCTATGCCTCATGGGACTTGAAGTTCTGCAACAGCTGGAGGTCTGCTAATTGCATATCCCTGCCCTATTCTTACATGGGATTTCTTGTAATAGGGATAAAATAAAAATGTAAGGGGGGGGGGGGGGGATGATAATGTAAAAACAAAACGATAAGGCCCCATTCACACCTGTCACCTGAACGGACTCTCCATACATCTCTATGGAGCGACATGGAAGTCAGCTGTGACATGTCTGCTGACGACCGATTAAATCCAGACGGATGTAAATTGGGGGTGCACCGAAATTTCAGCCGCCGAAAATTGCCTTTTTTGGCAATTTGCCGAAAGAGAAATCTTGCTGTAAATGGGGCCTGGTGTCGTACTGGAGGAAACTGTGCAGAGCGGCTTTCCCTCCCCAGCTCCGTTTCCCGACATCTCGCTCTGAGTTGCTCCTGCACAGTAATGTAAGTGCGGCCAGGAAACGGGGGTACTTGCGCCTCTCCTCCCATCACTTGGCACTGTGCGTGGCGATTGGGTGATAGAAGTCCCTGACTGTGGGAGGATTCTGACATCTGACCCCATTCCTGCTCCTGTCACTGTGCATGGCCATGTGATCATCTCCTGTCTGAGTCACTGCCCAGTGCCTCAAAACAACCGGAATGTGCTTTGTAGAAGATAAATTTAAGTAATCTTTCCGTGTTCTGCCGATATGGTTCCTCCTATCGATACGGTTCCCCCTTGACTGCGCAAGCCGAGCCAACGGAAATCACCAAACCTGATCAGCTGTTTTCAGGTGTACCCGCCCCTCAGTTGTTGCAACAGGTCCAGGGCGATGTGGACCTTGCTGTAAGTGGCCAGTCGGCCTCACGTTCTCGCTTTGCTTGGCCTCCTGGCTTTTTTTTAACATGCTCCAAGTCCACGGATGGTAAGGAATGAGCCTGGATGCCGCCCCAAGTCGTGCATGCGCCGTGTACACCTGAAGAACAGCTGATCAGGTTCAGAGATTTCCATGGGCTTCGTCTGTGCAGTCGAGGCTGGACCCTATCCGATAGGGGCACTAGCTCGTCAAGACGCCGCCATTGCTGCACACTGAAAACCTCACACCCATCCCTTCTCTTCTGTCCAGCTCACTACACTCGCAGCCCCCCTCCTCCCCCTTCATCCTCAGCATTTCCCGGTCCACAATCTTTTCATCTACCAGTCTTCTTAACCCTCTGTATGCTTTAGTCTGCAATTGTCACAGCAGCCTCCGAATCCTGCCAGCATTCCATTCATTCCTCATTGCTCCTTCATCCTGACAGAACTTTTTTCCTTTACTTCACTGCAGGGGCAGAACTACAGTGGTCGCCATTGCGACCCAGCCTTAGAGGGGCGGCATACAGAGGAACGAATGCCTTTCATGTCCTTCCTGCAGCCACTGCCTGCAAGAGGAGGAAAAGTGGGCATTCAGGAGCTGCAGGAAGAACATAGAGGGCATTGGTTCTTCTGTATGCCACCCCTCTCCAGCTTTTTTTTTTTTCTTCTGCTGCCTGTGGGCCCCTCAGCTCTCTCCTGGCCCTTCTGTGATCTTCCGCAGCAATCTTTCTGCTCCCCTCCCGCCCCACCTTCTCTGGTGTCGTCCGTGCTCTTCTCTGGTGCTCCATCCCCCCCCCCCCCATGCTCCTGGTAGGTTAATTGGATTGTCCAAAAAAATTGGCCCAGTATGTGTACCAATGTGTGTCCCAAGCGTGTCAAGATCCTATGGGGTAATTGACCGCACCAGCTAGCAAGACACTGGCTGCAAAAAGCGCCTTGAGGCGATTCAGTTCACATTGTAGCACTATACAAGTCATTCACTACATCCTGGCCAGTAAAAGGAGCTAGATTAGGATCTAGCATTTTTACATATAGATTAAGATCAGTATCTCCCTGCTCACTATGGTCATGCGCATCTAGGCCCACGGGTAAGACTGTCTAAGTATTGTTTAATAATACGGCCCCAACCCATAGCAATTTAAAAAAAGTGAAATGAGCATACCAACTGCAGCATTCTGACTCATCAGATAAAGCCTTGTGGGTAACGTCCTATTTCACAAGACAGAGTAGCAGTGAGACTTTCCTTACCGTGGGAAAGTTTCTCGGCTGCAGAACAAAAAAATTCCCCTAAAGTTGAAGCTGCAAGTTTCTAGGAAAGTTGCTACAGTTCCTCCAATATCCCCCATGTTAAGATCACAAATTAAAGAGGTTGTAAACTCTTAGGGCCAGTTCACACCACATGCAGTCCAGTGCGTCTTTTTTTTTTTTTTGCATCAAAAACGCATGGCAAGTAGGTTATATGGTTTTCAATGGCATAGTTCACACCAGTGCTTGCAGTTCCAGTGCGTTCCAGAAAAAAGTAGAACATGCTGCATTTTACCTGCACTGTACTGGAACGCTGTAAAATGCATAACGCACGAACACACTTGTCCTCCTCTAAAGTTAATAATAAAGAGGGGTGAAAAGGGCACTGGACTGCTTAAAACACCTGGAACGCATCCCGATTGTGTTTCTATGGTGTGAACTGACCCTAAAAGAGAAAATATATATATATATATATATATATATATATATATATATATATATATTCTCTATCCTGTAAGATAAAGACATAATGAGCTTTTGTGCATTGCATTCTAGCTCAATATGAAATGCTTGCCTTAGAACAAAGCCTTCCATCGGTGCCCCGCACACCGCTGAGACAGCTGACATTTTTCCTTGGAGTTTCTTCCGGGGTTGTGCGCTACGGTGCTGTGATTGGCTGGAACCACAATGACATCACTCCCACGCCACAGGGCTTGGAAGGAATGGCACCCATGGCCATTCCTTCAGCGCGCCAGTGATGTCACTGGCTGCATGTAATGTAGATCTCCTAAAGGGTGCATGTTTGGGAGATATTTTCACTACCTATAGACTTGCCTATAGGTAAAGGTCTGCAGAGGAAGTTTACTTCCTTTAAGTGTTCCTTTATAAGCACCCCAGTGCAAATTGAACCAGCTTTTTTATTTTATAGGAGATCAAGACAGATCTTCCCTCTAAAGGGACAATCTGATTTCAGGCTTCAAGCGGTGTTTCTAAAGACCCCCCAAGCCAAAGGGGGACACTGATCATTTTGTCTTGCCCTTTTTAAGATGTTTTTTTAGACCAGGAGGCGGGGCTTGGCTTAAGATCACCTGAGAGCTGTGATTGGTGTGTCTGACCTGATACGAGGGCTGACTGTATACAAGCTGCAGGGCTTGTGAATGAAGCAAGCGCTCATCGGCGCCCTTGCATTCCTTTCAGAACTACCAGCAGTGGATAATGGTAGTTGTAGTCCTTTTTTTTTTTTTTTTTTATAATTATTTTATATTTGCAAAATAACATGCATAGAGAAGAACAAGACAAACAAGTTCCTATGGGGCACAGAAAAACAAGGGGATGCATTGGGTTGCAAAAACCTTTGATACCGGTATCTAGCTTCATATGACTTGAGTTATACCCACAATAGAGGGGCTTGTGTGCGCCTGAACCGTTCTAACAGAATTGCGTTCTCACATATAGAATATAACCCCAAGTGAGTGGGTGGGCATATCTAAAAACGATTAATGACTATCAAGCAGCACAACAGCAGTGGGTCCATTTACAGGAAACTATAAATGTAGTAATGCAACGGTGTGGGTGGAGTCCTGCATGGCAATGACATGAAAAACATGAGGCTTTACAACCCCTTTAAAGGCCAAGGGTTGGATTTACTAAAGGCAAATAGACTGCACTTTTGCAAGAGCAGTCGCTCCAGAGCTTAGCTTGCAAAGAATACCCAATCGCATGCAAGGAAGATAAAAGCACTTTTGCTTGCACGTGATTGGATGATGGCAGTCATAATGCAAAAAGAGGGAACCCAGGGGTAACCCCAAATTGGACTTTAACGGCACAGTATACAATGGGGATGTAGAGAAATAACCTTTAGACACATACATGGTATACAGAAGGACATAAACTATTTAAAAATCGTACACGTAGAATACATAGTATGTGACCCCCCCCCCCCCCTAGTGTATCAATGTGTTTCGCCGTTGGGCTTCTTCAGGACTAATTCAGGATTTGATAATGGCAAGGAAACTGGTTTCACTATCTTGCAAACAGGTTCGTCTTGATCAGTGAATAACTAAAGAAGATTTATCCAATAAAGGAAAGAGTTGGCTCATGGAGCGCGGTTCTTACAACATGGAGTCAAAGGAACCAGTAGCTCCTAGGTTAGGGATATGCATATTGTCACCTCAGAGAATATGAATGACCACGGAGGGTGAAAGATGGCCCTCTAAAGAATTAATCGGATACTATACTCCAGAGTGTCCAATAAACCAATAAGCTAGGCTATATCCAACCATTGGATTGTACTGTATTGAAAGCCATATTATATTGCTCATGGTAAATTGGTGGTATAAACGTGTCAGGATAATCCCCCTGGGAGAGAGCTTCTGCTCATTTTCTAAACTCTGGAGCAACTGCACTTCAAAGTGCACCGTCTATTTGCCTTTAGTAAATCAACCCCAATGTTCACCTTTTGGAACACAAGCCCGCTGTTTCCACTGACTGCTTCCATCTTCACTATCTTCTGGGTTTGCACTCTCCCAGTTGCTTGAATGGCCGTGATGACTTCATGATCCTCGCACAGCACTCTGAATAGACGGCACACAAGTGTGCACTCCATTGATGTCACCGGCTGCCACAAATGTCAATCTTCTAACGGTGCATGTTTAGGAGATATTTACAGGTAAGCCTATAGGGCAGGGATATGCAATTGGTGGACTTCCCAGCTGTAGCAAAACAGTCCCATCATGCCTCTGGGTGTCATGCTTGTGGCTGTCAGTCTCGCTATGCCTCATGGAACTTTTAGTTCTGCAACAGCTGGAGGTCCGCTAATTGCATATCCCTGCTATAGGGTTTACTTGTAGGTTCAAGTGAAAGCTGAGTTTACTGCCACCGAAAAGGCCAGCTGAGGTATAAGCTGCTTAAAGTGGATGTAAACCCTCTGCCAACTTTTACCTACAGGTAATCCTAGATTAAGGCTTACCTGTAGGTGTTTGCATTATCTCCTAAACCCACGCGGTTTAGAAGATATTTGCCAAAAAGAATGCACCGATGTCTACGACTCATGCGTGCCGTAGACAACGGCACAGGTGCGCTGAGCGTGCCAAATCTGCCGGTCTCGCGTGCATGCGCGGGAGTGTCATCGCCGCTCCGGCCAGTCGCGGCGCCGGAGCAGCGATACCCGGAAGGCACTCGGAGGGGAACAAGGAGCGCTTCGGGGGCTTTGATCTCAGGTAAGTCATTTATAATGAGCTAGTATGCTAAGCATACTAGCTCATTATGCCTTTCTCTTGCAGGGTTTTTTTTTTTTTTTTTTTCTAGAGGGTTTACTTCCTCTTTAAGAAGCCGACTTGGGAAGTTGCATTGAATGGCACGATCTGTCTTCACTTCAGTGTGTTTTTGAAGTCCTGCAAGTCTCCACTTTTGCATCAGCTTTACCAAAAGTCTGCCTGACAGAGGCCTATAACACGATCCATATACTGTGTACTAGAGCTGCACGATTAAAGTGGGTGTAAACCCACTTTATAAACAAAGACCTACAGGTAAGCCTAGATTAAGGCTTACCTGTAGGTGCATGAAATATCTCCTTAACCTACACGGTTAAGGGGATATTTGCCTTTAAAAGCGGCGACGCTGACGTCACGCGCATGGGGTTAACCCCATTCACAAATTCGGCTAGGTCGCAACATTCGACGACGTAGCCGAATTCGACGGCTCACGCGTGGAGTCACGTCTTTGCCACTCCGGCCAATCACAGCGCCGGAGGGGCGCTGTGATTGGCTGCAGCGGCGATACCCGGAAGTAACATTCCGGCTATCGCCGCAGCAATGGATGCGGCTAGAGGAGGGACACTGACGACTTCGGGGGCCCCTGATCTAAGGTAAGTGGTACATAATGAGCTAGTATGCTAGTCATACTAGCTCATTTATAGCTTTGTCTTGCAGGTTAGTTAAAAAAAAAAATTCTCAACAGGGTTTACAACCACTTTAATCGAAGAATTTACATCTCAATCTTTTTTTTTTTTTTTTTTTCCCCCTTCCCGATCTTAAAAACGGTGCACATCACGATCTTTCTAACAAGTGCAGAGTTCTCACAGCTGGAAAAAACAAAATCCAGGAAGCCTGCCAAGTTTTAATGCAACAAATAAGTGGAAAAGTATCTCTTTGCTCTTTTATCAAAGGAAAGAACTCTGGTGTGTAGATGAAGGAAGTTTAACCATTTAAAGACTAAACCTTTTCTGACATTTGTTTCTTACAAGTAAAACATAATTTTCTGCTAGAAAATTACTTGGAACACCCAAACATGATTTTTTTTTTTTTTGCAGGGACCCTAGAGAATAAAATGGTGGTTGATGCAATATCACACCGTATTTGCGCAGCGGTTTTTCAAATGCGATAAAAAAAAAAAAAAAATACACTTTAATGAATTAAACGAAACAGTAAAGCTAGCACAATTTTTTTTTTGTATGTGAAAAGATGTTACACCGTAAGAATCGTGATCTTTATTCCAAGGAAAACGTGATTCTCATTTTAGCCCGAATCGTGCAGTTCTGCTGTGTACATGTGTTCCCTGAAAGGTGTATGTAGGTGCACGACAAGAGGAAAGGTGCCAGAGAAATGCATGTTTCCTAAATGTAATGTGTGAATTTGCCCTGAGTTCCAACTTGTGTTTTTTTTTTTTTTGTTATAGAACAGTGGTCATCAACCCTGTCCTGGGGGGGGGGGCGCGCAACTAACGGGCCAGACTTTATGTATTACCTTGGGAGATGCAGACTAGAATACTGCAATCACTGAGCAGCAAATGATATCACCTGGGATGTATTTCAATAAAAAGAGCATAAGTTTAATAAAATGGTTACACAGGTTATTCAAATATCTTGGCCAATGGCTCATATAAAGATACAAGTTAACATTAAAATTTGCTGAATCATATATAACATAGTGCATTAGAGGTGGCCTGTTGACAAGAGTGGCTTGTTGGCTCTACGTTTCTCGGCTACGCATTTCGGCGACTATCACCTCATCAGGAGCAAATGCCTGTAGTCTGTAAAAACAATTATAGGTGTGTATGGGGGTAGGAGAATAGTAAGGGAAAGAGCAGATTGAGGTGCGGAGGAGGGAAATGGTCCAACCCCCTACTTACACATTGGTGCACTCTGTGCAAATGGCACTGTAGCGGCGGTGATGATCATGCTTCCCCCAGAAGCTGACGGGGCAGAGACATAATTGTTTTTACAGGCATTTGCTCCTGATGTGGCGATAGTTTCCGAAACACAAAGAGCCAACGGGCCATTCTTGTCAACAGGCCACCTCTGATGCTCCATGTTATCATATATGATATGATTCAGCAAATTTTAATGTTAACTTGTATCTTTATATGGAGCCATTGGCCAAGATATTTGTATAACCTGTGTAACCATTTTATTAAACTTATGCTGTTAAACTGATCCACTCATGTGCCTCCATTTAAAGTCCCACAACCTCCCCCCTCTTTTTTATTCAAATTGAATGGGATGGAGACTCCTTGTCTACGGCGTCTCATTTAAAGTCCCACACTCTCCCCTTTATATAATTACTGTGATGTATTTCAGTTATCTTGCAAACCTGGCCTGTTTGGGCCCTGAGGACAGGGTCGAGGACCACTGTTATAGACTGTAGCTTCAAGTGGTTGTAAAGGCAGAAGGTTTTGTACCATACTGCAGGGGTCCCCTGGGCTGTGCGGGGGGGGGTCTGCACAGGGCAGTCACAAATTGCGGTAGCTGCTCTGCGGACATGCTTGTGCCTTTAATGTAAAGGGGCCCTGTAATGGGGATTGCTCTGTAATCATTAGTCCTTTACATCAGTGCTGTAAAGGGAAACTGAGGACACGGATATAAAAATGGGGCACTGTGCTGTGAAGGGGGGGTGGCTGAGATTCCGTGAATATCCCCCACCGTAAATTTTGGCTGCAATGAAACCAGTTCCTGCTGCCAAAGGTTGGACCACTCCATTCTATGCAGTAAAGTAAAAAATTCTGCATGCAGCTTCCCTCCCCCTAAATACATGGAGCACCTGAGCCTGCTGCAGTGATGTGCAGGAGAGCCGTGGCTCTCACTCCTCATTGGTGCAGACACAGCCATTGGCTCCTGTCAATTGGCCAGTGATCTGGGGGCGTGGCTGGGAGCAAGCTCACAAGTGCCCCCATAGCAAGTAGAGAAGCCAAGAGCACTGACAGAGGTCCCTAGGAGGATCAGGGTTGCTCTGTGCAAAACAATACACAGAGCAGGTAAGTATGCCCTTTTTTTTATTTGAAACCTTAAAGGAATCTTAATTACAGCTTGCTACGAATAGAGTTGGTTTACATTAAGAGTACCTGTTGTAGTTACAGTTCTGTATCTTCTTTTTGCAGAATTCAAGGAGGCTTTCTCCTTATTTGACAAAGATGGAGATGGCACCATCACCACTAAAGAACTTGGAACAGTCATGCGATCACTGGGACAGAACCCTACCGAAGCAGAGCTACAAGACATGATCAATGAGGTGGATGCTGATGGTGAGTTTTTAGCTTGTGTCCTGGGTCAGGGTTGGGGTCCTGGATCGGGGTTGGGGGTTGGGTGTAGGTCTGCAGGTTGACTGCTGTGCTCCCCCTGGCTGCACACGCCTTTCTTTCACTTAATCGGTGGCTTGCTCTGAAGGCTGGAAATCCTGTGTGGATTGTTTGCAGGCTAAGGGCTTTGTCACACCCATTAAAACGTAAGGCTACAGTCTCTATCCCTAACCTCATGCTAGACAGCAAACAGATGAATCTTGCACCATGTCTATTATGGTATCTGTCAGAATACCTGAACAGGTGCTGCATCGGATTGCATGCAGCTGCTGTTCAGCCAACATTTGTCGTCCTGATTTGATTTTTTAATATTGAAGCATGTCTGGTGGGAGGATGCTGACGGAACTCATGGCTTTGGGTGTCGAATTTTCAGGTATTTGCTCAATTTGACAACTTGACTGTGTGGCTGCCTGACAGCCAAGCTCTGAGGAAGAGTTGCATGTTCCCTTCTGGGTACAGTGGAACCTCGGAATGCGAATAACGCTGTTAACGAGCATTTCGCAATACAAGCACTGCATTTAAAAAAAATCCTAACTCTGTTTGCGAGTGTCGTAAAACGAGAGGATTCAGGCCTAAGTGGTGTGCAGTACCGCGTTTGGCCTGAGGTGGGGGACGCCGGAGCCGAGCGATGCTGCTCGGTAAGACACGGAAATACTGTTGCCGAGGTTTGTCGAAGTGTCGGCTGTTTCCGAGGCTCTCCGGCGCCTCCCACCTCTGGCCGCATGCATGCCATTGAAGTCAATGCAGAACAAATTATTTTCCTTTCCATTGACTTCAATGGGGAAACTTGCTTTGATATGCAAGTACTTTGCATTGCGAGCTGCTCGTAATCTGAGGTTCCACTGTATTTCTCCTCTCCTGGCAATGGAGCAAATGGAATTGGGTGTATACTGGGGGGGGGGGGGGGGGAGGAGAAGGGTAGTTGGGAGAACCTGTTGCTTTGCCATTCCTGCCTTGAAGTAAACCTGTGCAGATTTTGGTTTGTTGCACATCACTCCTGTAGGATCATGTGACCAGAGCTTGGCCACTACAGAAACAGTTGCTGTTGGAAAGGGTTTTTAATCCAATTTATCTGTTATAAAGTACAAGGCGGGCAAAATTTAAAAGGAGCATTCAGGGAGCTTGGTCTTCAGTTTTTCATCCAGGCAATGCCTTCTACCTAGGGTTGTCTCTTGTCTGGGGTTCACCTGGACAGTCTGGGTTTTGAATCGTGTCCTGGTTTCAGACCACCTGAAACCGACACAATATTCTGAATAGACTGCGGCTGCTGTCTCTCCAGTGAAAGCCCCGAGGGCTTTCACACTAGAGCGGTGCGCTACTAGGACCGCTCAAAGTCCTGCTAGCTGCCTCTTTGGAGCAGTGTTTACCTTTTTTTTTTTTTTTTTTTTTTTTTTTCCATTGAAAGCAATGGGAAACCACAGCTATACCGCCTCTGCAGAGGCACATTGCTGGCGGTATTTACCCTTTTTCGGCCGCTAGCGGAGGTTAAAACTGCACCGCTAGCGGCCGAATACCACCGCAATTCCGACAGTATAACGCCGCTAAAAATGGTGGTGCTATACCTCCAGCGCACCTGCCCACCCCAGTGTGAAAGGGGCCTTGAAGGGCATCTCTCCCGCAGTGGCTCCTCCGACTCGCTGTTGACTCACCGACAGTCCCATTCACTTTAGCGGGACGGCTGGTGATGCGGCAGTGACACAAGGTGAGGGAATGTAGAGACTGCTGCTCACTGGTGATACAATCGGTAACACTCCAATGTTACTTCTGAGGTGAGGTGCACTCCCTGCCACTGCAGCAGAAAACCGAATCTTTGGATTGGCAGCACACCCACACAGGAAAGTAGAAAGTCTTTATTGAAGCAAAAATATTAAAAGTACAGGCAGGGGAAATGCAGGTAGGTTGACGCGTTTCACACTATGAAGTGCTTTGTCAAAAAGGTGAGTGGATGTCCGCTAACGGGCGCCGCCATGATGGATCTGAAATGACAGGTGCTCTTCAAATGTAAGGACTCATTCTTGCTGGTAGTTGGAATCTTTAATATTTGCAGACAAAATGAAGGTTTCCGATTTAGAATAAGCTGTCAGGTTAGTAAATATTCCCAGACTGGGGTCTTTTTACAGCCTGCTGCCATTTGCTCCTCAAGGGGGAATAAAGCACTTCAAGCCATGTGCAGAAAGATCACAATGTTTAATAAGCTGCTTGGAAGGTTTCACTTTTCTTTACTGCTTGCCTTTCCTCCTCACACTTGGAGCCTGGTACAGATACATTTCTCTTCAAACAATCATACAGTTTGTAGTGTACATAGATTTGCAAAACAATGGGATAAAGGAATATTCCTAAACTTTGTTTTATCTCATGGTTACTGTGAAATGGTGTGAATGCATCAATGCAGTGCATGTTATCTCAGCTTGCAGAGCTTGGATTCATTGAATGAGTTTACCACAAATGTAAATATTGCTGAATTATACAGCCTCATGCTGAATAAACTAAATCTATACATCTTAAATAGAAACCTCTTAGATGGTTACTGATGGTCTGTGATTATCTGGTTAGGCAATTCAAACTCGGACTAAGCGGGTGAACTTTGATTTGCAACATTTAGCAGATTTTTCTGCATCAAAAACACATGGAAAGTAGGTTATATGGTTTTTAATGGCATAGTTCACACCGGTGCTTGCAGTTCCAGTGCGTTCCAGTTCCATGAAAGTAGAACCTGCTGCATTTTACCTGCACTGGACTGTTGTAAAACGCACCAGAACACACCTAAATGCACCAAAAACGCACTGGAACACGCTTGTCCTCATCTAAGGTCAATAAAAAAAGCACTGGAACGCATCAAACGCGCATGCAAAAAAGCACCTGAAACGCGTCCGGATTGCGTTTCTATGGTGTGAACCGGCCCTTAGAAAGTGTCACAACTTGAGCCTGTCCAATAGGAATTGAAAAGCCAACCTGTTTCAGAGCTCCCACTGCTTTTAATCGAGCTAAATGGTAAGGATGGCAGTAGAGGATACTACAGTTGTCTACACGTGACAGCAAGCAGCTGTTTAACCTCTTCCATTCTGGAAGATTTCCCCCTCTTAATGACTAGGCCACTTTTTTGCAGCACTGCGTTACTTTAACTAATAGCGTGATCGTGCGATTTACACGTTTTTTACCAGAGCTTTCGTTTTGGTTTTTGATCACCTTTTTTTGCGCTCTAAACAAAGACCAACAATTTTGAAAAACAGTTTTTTACTTTGTTATAAAACGTATCCAATAAAAAAAATTGCATTTCTTCAATTTAGGCCAATATGTATTGCATATTTTTGGTAAAAAAAAAAAATCCCAATAAGCGCATGTTTGGTTTGCGCAAACGTTCGTTTCTACAAACTGTTTTTATGGAATTACATTTTATTTTACTAATGGCGAGATCAGCAACTTGTATAGCAGGACTGCGACTTTGCAGCAGATAAATCGGACACCGCCTTTTTTTTTTTTTTGACAGTGCTAAAAATATGGATTGGCATTGTACCAATGACACTGTCTGGAAGGGGTTATCAGGGGCGATCAAAGGTTTGTGTTCCCTGCATGCTAACTGGGGGGGGGGGGTGCTTTTAATGGGGGAAGACAGACCAGTGTTACTGCTGAGTAGAAACACAAGATCTCCATCTTCCCCTCTGACAGAACAGCAGTCTGCCTTGTTTACATGGGCGCACCAACTTTCTGCCTCTCAGGAATGATTGCCAGGTGCCGCCGACATTGGGTCCACCTCACCCGCTGATTGGCTCCTGCTGTGTCCTCAGTGAGCAGGTCGCTGGCAGCATGTGCACGCCCTAGACCCAGAAGAAAACTCATGTACAGGTATGTGTGATTTCACGCCAAAGGGCCACCCTGCCGCAGTATACAGCAGAACCTCAGATTACAAGCATAATCCGTTCCAGGAGAATGCTCGTAATCCAAAGTATTTGCATATCAAAGTGAGTTTCCCCATTGAAGTTAATGAAAATAATTAGTTCCTCATTGACTTCAATGGCATGCAATACCGCATGCAGCCAGAGGGGGGGGGGTCGCCGGAGAGCCTCGGAAACGGCCGAAAAGCCCGAGGACACCTCGGGAAGACTTTGTTCCCGAATTTTGCCAAGGTCAGCCGTGCTGTCCTCGGGCCATTCTGTGCATTTCCGAACGGCGACGCTCAGCTCCGGCGCCCCTACCTCAGGCCAAACGCAGTACTGCAACCGCTCTGGCCTGAATCGTGCTTGAAAAAAGTGTAGCTGCTGACTTTTTATTAATCGGACACTCGCCTGTTCCAGCAATGCGGGCGTACGAAGCCCCGCTCGTCTCCTCTCTGCGACGCGGGCACGCACTGCTGTGGCTTCACAGCCCAGCATGCACTGCGCATGCGCGAGCCACTCTGCGCGGCGTGTTTGGCCGGGAAATCATGGTCCTCTGACGTGTCCCAGATTGCCGAGCGGGAGGGGAACCCTCTAAATAGTGTTTCCGCCCTCCAAAAAAATGACATGCCAAATGTGGCATGTCAAAGGGTCACCTGCACTTAATTTGCAGGAATTTCCTCACTTCCTGTTTGGCTATGGGACAGGAAGTGAAGGGGAGTCTCTACAACATGGTGAAGAGAATTTGACGGGTCAGAACCTACCCTCCCGTACTCTGGGCAAAATTCTCATGTTGGATAGTTACAACTCCACCCCCCAATTGTAGTTCTGTGTGAAGTTACATTTGTCACGGAAGGACCTGGGAGTCTCACTCCTGGACTGACATGCCCACTAAACTAGCCTTGCTTGAAGGACAGGAGGTTCCATGTGTGCATCTCAAAGGCTGATGGCAGCTTACTGATAAGATGGGAATTGTAGGGGGGATTAGAACCAGGGTGGATATACCATAAATCAATTTTTTTTTTTTTTTTTTTTTATCTTCTCCTTTTTATAAAAAAAAATGCTTTTGGAGTGAAAAATCTAAAGATGGTTTTCTATTTAAAGCGGAGCTCCGCCAGAAAAAATATTAAAAGCCTACAGCTACAGCAGCTGCTGGCTTTTAATATTTGGACACTTACCTGTCCTGGAGTCCAGCGACGTCCGCAGCAGAAGACGAGCGACCGCTCGCTCTGCTGCTCCCTCCGCCATCCTCGCTGAGGGAACCAGGAAGTGAAGCCCTGCGGCTTCATGCCCGGTTCCCTACGGCGCATGCGCGAGTCGCGCTGCGCCGTTCTGATTGGTGCTCCTGTGTTCTGGGAGCCGAGTGTCTCCCAGAACACCAAGGGAAGTCTGCGGGAAGTGACGTAACTCCTGCAGATTCCCGGAGACAGGACTCCCGGATGTGGGTGAAAATACCTGTCTTAGACAGGTATCTTCACCCCCCTCCCCCCTGAAAGGTGTCAATTGTGACACCGGAGGGGGGGAGGGTTCCAAATAGCAAAAGTTGCTATTTAGGGTGGAGCTCCACTTTAAGATTAATAATTTAGTTTATTCCGCATGAAATTGGTGCTTATTTATGTAGCATGAGGCTGTATATTCTGCAAGATTTAAATTTTTGGTAAACTCATTCAATGAATCCAAGCTCTGCAAACTGAGATCATGCACTGCATTGATGCATTCACACAATTTCATAGTAACCATGAGATAAAACAAAGTTCAGGGATATTCCTGTCATCCTATTTTGCAAATCTGTGTACACTACAAACTGTGAATCTGTTCTGATATCTGTTTTACTAACCTGACGGCTTATTCTAAATATTTTGTTTTGCAAATATTCTTACTGGTAGAATAAAGTCCTTACATTTTAAAGGGCACCTGTCATTTCAGATCCATCATGGCAGTGCCTGTTTCTGGGCATCCGCTCACCTGCTGCTGCCACGTCCCTCACTTTATTCCTGCTGGCACTTTAATGGCACCTTGGGACTGTCGGGCGAGTCAACAGCGGGTCAGAGGAGGAGGAGCCGCTGCTGCGGGACAGATGACAGCTGCTCTTTTAAAATAGATTTTAAATCGAGCCTTTTTACTAGTGATTTTAAAGCAAATCCTTTCCAATTAAAAACATTTGTCAGGTGGCAGGCTGTTGTCGGAAAATCCGACCGTTTGTATGCTCCATTGCACAATTGTCGGATTTTCCACAGACAAATGTGGGATAGCATGCTTTAAAATTGTCCGTCAACAAATGTGTTGCATTATCCGATCGTGTGTACACAAGTCCGTCGGACAAAACCAAGTACAAAACACACATGCTCAGAAGCAATGCTCACCATAACACAACATTAGCAGAAATTGCCCAAAGGGTGGCGCTAAAGAGCTAAAAAAACATGTAGTTTCGACGATTCTTTGCCGTTTATATGCAAGACAAGTTCCTGTCCTACGCTTTGAAAGTCTAATCGTGTGTGTGAGGCTTAAAGGGGTTGTAAACAAATGAAAAAAAATGACAAACCTGTTTTAATACTTGCCTCCCACTGTGCAGCTCGTTTTGCACAGAGTGGCCCCGATCCTCGTCTTCTGGGGTCCCTCAGCGGCTATCTCGGCTCCTCCCCGCAATCACTCACCACCTATATGAGAGCTCGTATGGTGGTGAGTGATTGCGGGCACGCTCCAGTGATACAGCCAGCGGCTATTGCTGCTCACTGTATCACTCGGCCCCCCCGGCGCACCGCGTCATTGGATGCGATTGACGGCAGCGGCTTCGCTGCTTTCAATCCATCCACTGTAGCCAATCGACAGCCAGGCTGAATGATGAGGATGACGGGGTGAGCGTGGGACTTTCGAGGGCTCAGGTAAGTAAATCGGGGGGGGGGGGGCTATTGTCAGATGTTTCACCTTAATGCATAGGATGCATTAAGGTGCAAACTTTCCTTTTACAGCCCCTTTAAGGGTCCAAGTTTTGTGTTGTCCCCAGAGAAGCAATAGATAGGAAATCTTCCAATGGGGACACTAATTCTAGGGGGTTTGGCTATGAGACAGGAAGTGAAGAAAAATCTCTGAAATTGGACACGGCTGGCAAAAATCTAACAGGTTCAGATGATAACCAATTCTTTGACCCAAAATAGTTTTGCCTATAGTGCTTTTTGTTGGGATCAGATGGTAACATTCAAGTGACGTGTGCTTTAATCAGACCTTTATCTTGTATGCAATGGATCTACTAAAGACCAGCATCCAGATTTCATTTTAGATTTGGTTGAGCTGACTTGTGGTTTCCAATCCATCATGAAGGAACGCACACCCCCTGATCCATCTCCAGTTTGGACCTTCTAGCTGTCAGCACGGCCCATGTGTAACGGTGACTTGGGCGCAGTAAGCCTTGTTGTGTGCTTTTGCATTTAATGGTGCATGTTGAATATCAGATCACAAGGTGACCAATCTTGATGGTGGCTTTGCTTAAAATTGGGACCCCCCCCCCCCCCAAACATGCCATGTATTCACCTACCTGAAGGAGTTTGTTTCTAAACTTCTTGTGCAGAGCTGTCAGTTCACAATGGAGAAATGGGTGTTGGTGGTGAAGACCTTTCTGTAATGGGAATCTCTTGTTATGCAGGCAATGGCACAATCGATTTCCCTGAATTCCTGACCATGATGGCAAGAAAAATGAAGGACACAGACAGTGAGGAGGAAATCCGTGAAGCCTTCAGAGTCTTTGACAAGGTAACGGCGCGGTCTCGGGTATTGTCACACCTGATTGGAGGGTTAATGATGCACAATGCTGACGCAGGTTTTTTGCTTTCAGGACGGTAACGGCTACATCAGTGCTGCTGAGCTCCGCCATGTAATGACTAATCTAGGAGAAAAACTAACAGACGAAGAGGTAGATGAAATGATCAGAGAAGCAGACATAGATGGGGATGGACAAGTCAATTATGAAGGTAAGGACATGTGGCCAGAGTTTCCTTTTTGTCTTTGGGGTATCGGAATAGGCATTCAGGGAAGGCACAAGTAACTAGGAATCCATGCTGGCAAGGTACGCACCTGACATGTCTTTGCTAAAACATGGCTTTGATTAGGGCGTCTGGTTGTGCTGATACAAGCTGTTTTAGGAAGGACATATGTGGGGTGCTCACCTTCCTAACTGCTTGTTGAGGATCGGCACTCTGAGCTGCAGCAGACTTCTTCACACCTACCTCACGCCTGGCTGTAGAGTGCAGCAGGTGTGCTACAGTTCGAAATCCTGGATATCTTGACCTGCCCTCTAACCCACATGAGGTGAACCATTTTATCCTCAGGATCCCCTTTGCATTCCACCAATACTTTGATCTGTGCAGATCCCATACACAGGTGTTTGAGTTTTCGTTGGCCCCCTTCTTAACTTTGCTTTGTAGGAGGAAAGTAAATTTATTTAATACAATATGGGAAAGACACATGTGGGAGAGATGTATGAGCTGCGCACCCCGAAACAGACAACAAGCCCCATTGGGGAAACTTTTCCATATTAACAGCAATGGGTCAAGGAAGTATGATTAATGATAAAATTCTTTATTCAGAGAATGTCATCATGTACCCTCTATACTCGAGTAGAAGCAGAGTTTTTTTTTAGCACTTTTTTTTTTTTTGTGCTGAAAATGCCTCCCCTCGGCTTATACTCGAGTCTGTCCATCTTCAACTTTGTGCGCCTGATCCTGGCCAGCCGTAGCTCCCCTGGACCCCAAACTTGGCACACATGTAGCCCCACTCTACAAGTGTGCAAAGTTTGTTGCCCGGGGAGCACAGATTTTTTCAAAGTTGGGCATCCCTTCCGTAGACTCCCATGTTAAACGTCAGTCCAGTCACACAGCGCCGGAGATCAGGTTAGGGAGGTGAGGCACGCAGATGGACACCCTAGGCTTATACTTGAGTCAAGTTTTCCCAGTTTTTTTGTGGTAAAATTAGGTGCCTCGGCTTATATTCGGGTCGGCTTATACTCGAGTATATACAGTAAATAAAATACAATGTATATGAATTCTGGCCAGATGATGCAATACATATTCCACAATACAGCATGCAAACACAATTGTACACCGTTGCATTACATAATGCTATACTGTTTGAGAACCCCCAACACGTTTTGACCTATATGCGGTCTTCAGGGGGATAATTGGCTCGAAAAAATACATTAAAAAAATCTTCAGAATTTCAAAAGCATATCATCATACATCACATTTTAAACCATGGTGATTTAAGTAAATTTCTTTACTCACTCCCCCCAGCAGCATATTGCATACGTAGTTGGTGAGGTTGGAAAAAAAGTCCAACCTATGATTATGTCAGTATTGTATATCCCTGAGTGAGTAACTTTATATAGAGCTACAAATGCGAACTAAATCGCCTTTGTAGCGATATGTTGCGGTCGTTCAGGTGCTTTATCTAATAGTTTCAAAAAACTATCAATGCTCCCTGCTGAGACCACTTCCTGTGGAAGGGAATTCCACATCCTTGCCACTCTTACAGTAAAGAACCCTTTACGCAGTTTAAGGTTAAACCTCTTTTAATGAGTGGCCACGTGTCTTAACTCCCTTCCACAAAAGTTTTTTATCCTTATTGTGGGGTCACCAGTATGGTATTTGAACTTATTCTCCCTGGAGAAGAGATTCTTAAGGGGATTTGATTTCAATTAACAGTGCTCACAACCTTTCCTCATAACTAATATCCTCCAGACCCTTTTTTGTTGCCTTTCTTTGTCCTCGCTCCATTGCCAGTACATTCTTCCTGAGGACTGGTGCCCAGAACTGGACGGCATACTCCAGGTGCGGCCAGACCAGAGTCTTGTACAGCGGGGGAAATTAAAGTTTTACCTCTGAAGTAGGTTTTTTTTTTTTTTTTTTTTTTTTTTTTCTTTCCTTTCTTCCAGTTAAAGTCCCCAGCATCTTTCAGATCAATAAAATGTTAGGCACTTTATGGCACAGTCTCTCTTTGGAAAGACTTTTTTACAAGTGGCTGACCAGCTCCATAAGGGCCCATTCACACCTGAGATTTTTCAGCTCGTAAAACACTCCAAGTTTCAAAACGCCCTACAAGCAAAATCCCATTCATTTAAATGGCCTTCACATGTTCACATCTCGGCATTCTGTCGCCTGAAGCTCAAAAGTACATGAGCTTTTTAGGCAAGTTACAGGCTTTCTTCTGCTTTTTTTTTTCATTGGTGGCCTTTTTGACCTGTACAAAATCACATGACTTTCCACCTGAAAACGATACGCTCAGGTGTGAATGCAGCCTTAGTCTGCAGTTAAGAGGTCAACAGTAACTTCACCATTCTGTACTGGGAAGACCAATTGAGTGAAATGTGCAGACAGTATGATGGCAGACAATGTGTGTAATTGCTAAGTGCATGCAGTGTTTTTGGTTTTTGACTCCTTTACTTTGCATGTTATGTCCATAAACATGCATTGGAAAAGGTAGCAAATTGAAAGTGACAATCGGGTGCCCTTTTTTTGCAATGCACTAGAACAGGTGTGGCAATGCATCTCGGGCACAAGTCAAATGGGCTGTTAAAGGATGGGTTACTCTTACATATGTTACAACACCCATATTTAGGGTGTAACCTGTTACTAAATCACCTGCCACCACCCAGACCTGATCCCCCCCCCCCCCCCCCCCCCCCCCCCCATATTGTCACAAGTAAGGGATTTTTCCCCACACCCAAAACAGCCTGGCTGTGCAGGGCTTCGCCCACATGGCGGCATCAGTTCTGTGAATGAACTACAGCTACCGTCAGCCATTGCAGCTGATGGATTAGTTGATGAGCTACGAGGGTCATGGTGAGCACTCGTGGTTCTTTGATCTTCCTGCAGTTCATGGAACTGTCTGTATTGGAGGTACAGGCAGACACCTCCTGGCTGTCTGCAGGAGCCTGACATTACACTTGTGATCTGATCACGAGTACAATGCTCCTAAGTAATCAAAATGTATTTTTTTTGAGCTTGGCCTTTACAGACTTTACGTTTGGCTTGGTGTGCTGTAGTACCTTAAACCGAACTCTAAACCAGATTACCTTTAAAGGCGCACAGCAAGAAAACGTTCCTATTTCTTAGAAGCGCATTGCCATGCAGGCAGATTTGTCTGTCCTCCAAAAGAATTGGTTCAAACATGGGGGGGGGGGGGGGGGGGGGCTACATCTCCCCTGTATAGTCCACCACTCCTCTGAATGTAATTGGTGCAGGTCTTGCACTTCAGTGCTGTAGTCATGTCTTTGCCCCTTTCTCAGTTATTCAGTGCTCAGTTTTGTAAATGGATGTTCCACAACTCCATACTTAAGAGTTAATTGATATTCCATAAACACTTGTGGTACAGCAGATGTTAACATGTTTGAGCCATGTCAACCTTGTGAACAAGGCTGACATGACTGAAACCCTTTAATGTCTGCTGTACCTTTAAGGAGTATCAATTACTGCAGTTGCGGAATGTCTTCTATTGCAGCTGTACAATTACTCATCCTGCACCTGACAGAGCAAGAGGATTTTCTCACATTCCAGGGTAGTGGCTTCTTATTCCAATTTGTGAATGCTTTGGAGAAGGGGGAGAGGGGGAGATGGACAACGGAATGTAGCATCACCAACATCTGGAGCAGCAAGAAAGTTGGGAGTTGTAACAGGGCACATAAATTGATTTGCAGGATATTGTGGTAATGCTGGCAAACTTTGAGGTTGATTTACTTGGTACTTTCACACTGAAGCGCTGGGTGCGTCGGCGGTAAAGTACCGCTACGTTTAGCGGCGCTTTACCGTCGGATTTCTGGTGCTATTCGGCCGCTAGCAGTGCAGTTTTACCCCCCCCCCCCCCCCCGCTAGCGGCCGAGAGGGTTAACCCACCGCAAAGCGCCTCTGCAGAGGCGCTTTGCCGGCAGTATAGCCGCGGTGTCCCATTGATTTCAATGTGGAGGAGCGGTATGCACACACCGCTCCAAAGATGCTGCTAGCGGGACTTTTTTATTTACCGGCCTGCTAGCGCACCACTCCAGTGTGAAAGCCCTGTGGCTTTCACACTGGAGACAGAGCAGCCGCTGTTTCAGGTCGGTTTGCAGGCGCTATATAGTGCCTGCAAAACGACCCAGTGTGAATGGGGTCTCAAGGCAACTAGACTGTATCTGCAATTGCACCAGAGCTTGGTAAATGTTAACAGCTTCTCTCTGCATGCTATGTTGTGATGCCAAAGCTTCAATTTGCAAAGAATATCCAATCGCATGCAAAGGTAATAAAAAAAATTGCATTTTTTTGGTTTGCACGTGATTGGCTGGAAGTTAGCAGCACACCTTCACATTTACTAAGCTCTGGAGATGAGATCCTTTAATATAATCAAATCAAAATAACTATTTTTTTTTTCCCCCCATTACATAAAACATGTGAGAAGAAGTCTTTAAACATGGCCCTTCAGCTATTGTGAAACTACAAGTCCCATGGGGAATTGTAAAACAGATTCAGACATGACTATGCATGATCGGAATTGTAGCCTAACTGGAGATCCATCTTTTGAAGACCCCCCCCCCCCTCACTGCTCCTGGAGCAACTGCACTTTTAATCAACCCCTTAATGTACAGCATTTTGGTTTTGTGGCCTTAAAGTTGCAGAAATTCTAGACTGTCAATAGCAGACATGGCTGTATGGAATGGGGGGTGGGGAGGGTGGTGATTGTGTATCAGATGTATGTAGTAGGTTAGGTGGCTGTCATCTCACATGATCACTAACTAACCTATGACCTCTTTGTTTTTCTCTCTGCAGAATTCGTACAGATGATGACTGCAAAATGAAGACTTGCCCCCCATCTCCCTTTTAGAATCAAACTGAATCCTTTACTTACCTCTTGCAAAAATGTTCATTTACTCATTCTGTTTCTGTATAGCAAAACTGAATGTCAAGAAATAACCTTCTGTCCACAAAAAAAAAAATTCTGCATGTAATGGTTGGTGGTCCTGTCCCCAAAAAGACGAGTTTAAACATCAAAGTTTCACAGTATATAAATACTTGTACTACCTTTATAACAACAAAGGAAGAGCACTTAAAGGACTCCTTAAGTTCCATTTGCTAAATGATTACTCCGCTGTTTGGGCTGGCCAGTTTTAACATGCATGCAGCTTGACAATTGAGCACAGATTTGTATTTAAAACTGAGAAAAAAAATCAAACAAAAGCGTATCGGCCATCTTTGGCAGATCGTGTTAATGAAATTTGTAGTATAAAAAAAATTGTCATAGCTGTCTTACTTTAAAATTGGTTTATACCTCAGGATGGTATGCAGCAAAATGGTTGAAGGGTGCAAGTGTTGAGGAATCTACCCCCCCCCCTCCCCCCCCCCCCCTTTTCTGGTTGAAATGTTTTGTACCTAGTGTGCTTCAAGATCCAACCCTATTGGAAGATGTGTCTGTTTTCCGGGTTTTAAAACGTTGTTTGTGCTACGCTAGAGTTGAGACGGGAGTTGGGGGCTGTTGTACCATTCATGGTTTTTTCTGAAAAACAAGAATTCACCGCCGGGGAGCATCTTTGGACTCTCTAACTTAAGACGTCTGTACCAGACTTGGAGCCGACAAGATTCCTATGTCAATATAGGACTACAGCACAAAAAACGATCAACAAAAAGGCTGTTCAAGAAATAAAAAAAAACTACTTCAATATGTCCATTCCAAGTTGTAAATGCTAGTTTTTATTTGTTTTTCCAATAAAAAGACCATTAACATAATTTTTTTTTTTTGTTGACACACTTTAATTTATTCATCCATCCATGTACAGACTTTTGTTTTCATTGTTTAGCTAGTTTTTTTTAAATCCTCCTAGATGCAACCTTGAACGTCTTTCCCTTTTTGGAGATTCCTACCCACTTCATCTTAGTAGTGATCCCATTTTTGGTTTGAGCTTTGTACAGGCTGTTGCAATTGGTTTATTTTTTTTCTTGCTGTTGGGTGAGTCGTCTTTCCATGCACAGATTGCCATTCTGCGGTAGGTTTTGCCACCCATGAGTTCCATTTTTTTTTTTTTTTACTTGACCTTAACGTCTGCATCAACTTAGAGTTTTGCTAAAGTCTTAATGTGTGCCCCCCTACCCCCCCCCCCCCATGGAGAGCAGCGTTTTTCTTTTGCATGCACAAAGTGTACAGACCTAATAAAGGCACATTTTAGCTGTAATCAGAATTTTTGATAAATTGAAGACTTTTGAGATGTATCCTAGGTATTAACAGCTGTTGACACCTAGTCAGTGTTTGTTTTCTCATTTCACATGCAAAAAGCTGTACCGCTTCTTGAAGATTGACTGACAGTTGGGTCTCAATCTTCAGCTCATGCTTTTGTGGCAGGGCAGCGAGGGCGACGTTATCGACTTTTGGTGATCTGGTTCTATGAAGAGCTTAAAGGGCGGGCGGATTCCTTTTTTGGCTAGTTTTTTGGAGGGTTTGGTTGGTGCTCCAGTTGCTTAATCGGTGGGCTGCAATTCCTTTTTGGCTGGTTTTGGAGGGTTCAGGGATTTTTGATTGGCTCTCTAACATGAAGCCCATTTCGGAATATTTGCGGATTTTGGAAGCCGCAGCTTTTAGCTGTTGAAAGTCTGCAGCTGGTTGGTACCTGTTCTCATGTTCGAGGTTGTAAGTCTGATTGAACCCACTAGACTAGGTGAAATATATATACTCATGAAACTGTTGGAATGCGTGACTACTGGTTTCGCAGATATTTTTATATGGATCTAATGTGTATGCTTTATATCCCGTGTTTCAGGCTGTGTACAGCAGTTGGGAGAGATTGAAGGCTCGTGGGGATGAGTTTTTACCATTTGTGGTGTGATTTTTATTTCTGTTGGTGGGTTTTGACGTACCTGACTTCAAGCATGCACTCTACAAACGTACCCTTGAGAAAGACGGGTGCCCTGACTAGCAGTCTACGACAATAGCTGGTCAGTAAAATCTTGGTGGCTTCTTTATGGACAAGCATTGGGAGTTCTGTCCCTTGCCCACTTCCCTGTAGACCATCCAGTCAAGGAGACTTGTAATGGTTAAAAGCTGCCTAGATCTTGCTGCAAACTAAAGCTTGCAACCTAGGGATGGCTTTTTTAACCCGTGGGGGTCATGAACCTATTTCTAGGAGCATACCCTCTTTAAAACCAAAATGGCTTCAAAACATCTTTTTTTTTTTTTTTTTGGTGTTGCAGTCAGGTCTTCTTTCACAACGGATGGGGGTAGTATGGCTATGGAACTAACGTTTTGTTTTTAAAATGTTAAAATCTCCACCACCTAATGGTAACTCTATCGACACAGAATGCCAAAGACATATTTGCAGTAAATGTGTTGCGGCGATGGTTGCAGGTGTTATCTGTTTTTGCCCTGGCTGCCGCGAGTGGTAATTTTTGGGAGGGATATTGTGGACTACTGCACTCATTCTACCCATGCCATGACTGGAAGCTTGTGCTAATTCTGAATCCATGCTTGCACTTTAGGGAAATAATAAGCCTTGAAACAAAGACCTGGGATAGAGTAAATGGCTGTCTTGTATTGCAATTGAAACTAATAAAGCCAAATAAAAAAAAACTAGTACGTTTGCCTTCGTTATTGCAGGGGGTTGGGGACAGGTGTATAAGGCCTATGAATGTCCAATACATTATTGATATAATCCCCTCACCTCGATGTTAATGTCAGTCCTTCTGGTAAGGTCAAGAGACAACCATGACAAAGCTGTAATAAATCTAGAGGCTCTTATACATTTTCCCCCACGAGCTCAAAAAGCCAACATGTTTCAGAGGTCTAAACTCCCCCTTTATCAGTGCTTGTATGCTGGCAGGGAGTTGAAGTTTTTTGGCTTTATGACC
Organism: Rana muscosa; assembly: GCA_029206835.1. Lineage (NCBI taxonomy): Eukaryota > Metazoa > Chordata > Amphibia > Anura > Ranidae > Rana > Rana muscosa. Next base: position 231,412,509 of record CM055126.1, read on the forward strand.
TTGTCATAAACTAGACAATTGGCCATACATGGGTCGCATTCTGAAATTTGTTCGAAAATCAAGCTTTTCGTTTAAGTTTCTTCGCATTATGTTTGTGGGCCACAGCAATACACAATTTTTTGTGCGGCCACCGAATTTGAGTGACTGGGCATGTTGGGAATCTTATAACAATTTTCGAATCCATTGCTGAATGATAAAATTGTGCAAGAAATATCTTCGCAGAAGACATTCGTATGAGCACAAAATTCCCAGAAAAGATTCTCCCCCCCCCCCCCCCCCCACCCCCCCCCGTAGCAACATGTGAAATGGAAGGCTTGGTCAAAATCAATGGTAGCGCCATCAGATCACAATGCACAATTTTGACTTTCGAAAAAATGTATTTGACCCATGAATGGCCTGCATTAGTTTAGACATTATATGACAAGGTCAAAAAGCCATTTCATTTTGTGGTCTCCACCTTCTGGGGCACCCTGGCTCACCAGAGCTTCCACCTAAAAGTTGGATCCAGATTTTCATGGACACTCCATTATCCACTTATTGGTCTTCAATGAGAAGTTGCTGGAACCAAGTACTGAGAAGGAAATTTTTGACCTATTGTGATTGGATAGATCAAGATTTCAGTTTTAAACAAAGCTGTAGCCTGTCCAAAGATCACAAAGCATAACCATGTTGACTATGAATCTAACCTATGGCTCAGTATTTCTGCCTAGTTTTCAAATAAAAAAAATGCATACCCAAAGGGGAACATGTGATGGCCTTTACATGGTGTATGCTGTGATTGTTGTAATCAAACAAGGGCAGGTTTTGAAGAATGATCAATAGGTGGGTGCAGCATCAATCCAATGATGAATCTGTCCTCCACTGATAAATGAGCGATCAAAGACTGCTGATCACTTGGTTCTCAATCTTTAATAGCGACAACTGGTTTGCCCCTTCCGTGCACACTGGAGGGCTGGGGAAGTGGCTGCCTCAGGATCTTGTGGTGAGCCAGCTGCTGGGCCAGGCATTTTCATGGATTCCGGCAGACCCTGGATCGGCTCTGGCATCAGCAGACATTGGGCTTTTGTGCGCTGTTGACTTAATATGGGTCACAGGAGTGCAGAAAAAGTGACCTACAAAAGTATGGTCATAAGGGCTTTGGACCTACTTGTGGTGTTTTATAACCTTCAGAAATGAACAAAGTATACCCCACCTTTAGCTCAAGGCAAGTACACTAGTGTGATTTCAGATTCTTCCAGAGGTAGCTAGGGCTTCCTTGTACAATGAGAGTTTTGCCTCCTAGATAATCTCTGACAACGACCTTTAAATATCTGTAATGGGGCTTTGTTCCCAATGACCACAAATGTAAGGAGGATTCTTCCCAGTGACCATCACACTAATGTATGATGAGCTGTAGATCAAGTATTAGCAGGGGTTGTTTGAGACCAGAAAGTCACTTCAAGGGTTACAGCCTTAGAAAGGTTCAGGAAGGCTGTTTTATGTTGACACCAGGGAATCCTGGGAGGCAGCTGCATCCTCCAGCACACAGGTGACTGACTCAACTGATCATATTTCCCTATGATACTGTAGAGGGGGGTCCTTTCCCTCCACTTGGCTCCTTTTGTTCTATGCTGAACAGTCACCTCCCTGAAACTCAAATGCTGCTTAAGGCTGTAGACATGAGGGCTACAGATGAAACAAAAGTGCCTACATAGGTTGTACCAGTTTATCACTTGACGCTAATCACTTCCGTGGGTATAAACCGATTGGCTAATATTGAGTAGGGCCCCATATTTTTTTTTTTTTTATTTGGCCACAAACACCCCTGACCTCTTGAGGCACTTCCACCACTAGACCTCTGAAGGTCAAGAATTTGGAGGCAAAGTCAAAACCTCAAATTCGTTGTGTTCCTCAAACCATTCTTGACCCATTATTGCCACGTGGCAGGGTGCATTATCCTACTAAAGGAGGCCACTGCCATGTTTAAAATGAAGTGTACTTGGTCAGCAACAATGTTTAGGTAGGAGGTACATGTCAAAGTAACATCCGCATGAATGGCAGAACCCAAGGCTTCGCAGCATAACCTTGCCTAAAGCACCACACTGCCTCTGCCAGCTTGATTTCTTCCCATACAATGTTGTAAGTGGTGCACCTGGCCATCCATATGATGCAAGCATACTTTATCAGACCAGGCCACCCTCTTCCATTGCTCTGTGCTCCAGTTCTGATGCTCACATGCCCATTGTAGGGCTTTTTTTTTTTGGCAGTGGACACGGGTCAGCATGGACTCCCTGACCAGTCTTTGACTTTGTAGCACCATACACAAACTGCCCATTCTGCTGCATAAGCAGTTGCAGCTAATTGTACAGGGACCCGTGTCCACAGCCAAAATTGCCTACAATGGGCACGTGAGCATCAGAACTGGACCATGGAGAAATGGAAGAAGGTGGCCTGGTCTAATGAATCATGTTTTTCTTTACATCATGTCTCCTGGGGAGGAGATGGCACTTTGGGAAGAAGGCTTAAAGGATCTGTTACTGATGGCTTGGTGGAGATGCCACTACATACCTTCAGAGGTCTAGTGGGGTCCATGCCTCCTTAGGCAAGCCATACAAGGGTCGAATTTCGAAATTTTTGTTTGAATTTTGCACCATTAGTGGGCTGCAGCAACAGCCGATTTTTGTGCGGCCATCAAATTTGAGTAATCGGGCATGTTTGAAAAATTAATGATTTTCTAATCTATGGTGGGAGAATCGTGCGAGAAATGTAATCGAAAAAGAAATGCGCATTTGCAAGAAAGGAAAAGAAAATTCCCAGCCACATTCTTTTCTGTAGCGACAGGAAGTGAAATTGAAGGCTTGGTCGAATTTCGAAAATCAATGGTGGCACCATCAGATCACAAAATGCATGACATTTTTTATTTTCAAAAGAAAATAGGATTTTTGTACTCACCGTAAAATCCATTTTTCTGAGTTCATGGACGGACACGGCGGTAGTATCCTTCATTTAGAGCGACTAGGCAGAAAGCTTGTAGAAAGTGTCAATACATCACACCTTATACAGTACTGCCCAAGGGGCGGACCCTCTGGGTATAACCCCTCTCTCTGCACCTCGCAGATCAGTTCGTTAAAAAGAAGGGGTGGGTGCTGTGTCCGTCCATGAACTCAGAGAAATTGATTTACTCTTTCGTCCATGGACCGACACAGCTTCTCTATTGACAAAGTGGGTATTATCCGTTAATTAGGAGTGACTAGGCAGAAAAACTTGTAAAAAGTGTTGCATCACACCTTCTACAGTACCGCCCAGGGGGCGGACCCTCTGGGTATACCCTCTCAGTCTGCACATCGCAGATCAGTTTTTTTCTGTCTAGCAAGGAGTAGGACATGGCTCCCTTCGGGCTCATTGGTCCGGGGAAAAAAGATATATATATTTTTATTTTTTTGCTACATTTGTTGTTTCCTGCGATCTTCGATCAACTGCCGACTGGGTGACAGGCTGGATCCTCGATCCTTGTAGTCTCCCCAGTTTCGGCCATCGAGCGTGTGCCGACCCTAGCTACGCGCTGGGTTTTCCACGACATGCCCGTCGCTCCACGGGTGGCCGGTGAGCCTACGCTCCAGGGCCTGCATCGGACCGCTCAGCTTCGGCTGACCTTACGGCCGAGTCGCAGCAGCCTGGCCGGTGAGCTTACGCTCCAAGGCTTGCATCGGACCGCTCAGCTTCGGCTGACCTTACGGCCGAGTCGCAGCAGCCTGTCCGGTGAGCGTCATGCTCCAGGGCATACATATGATCGTCCCTTCTGGGTCCAATCACAGCATGCCTGGCCAACAGTCACCTTCCGTGCGCGGACGATGATCTGTTTGGAATGTCTTCCAGCAGAATACATGCAGGATAGGTAAGTAAAACTCCCCTGCCTCGGCTGGGTGATTTAGCTGGACATTCCTGGAGAGATCAAGTAAGTGGTTGTGGCCCCTTTCTTCCCTCTCTCCCTGCCTTTCCCTCCTCCCTGGGCTTCTAGCTAAAGGTTGCTGGGTGCTGGGGGTCACCTAGGGGGTCCCACTGGAGCGGGGCTGGCTGTAACTAACATTTAAAAGAAATGTCATTTTTGCTTACCTGTGTTTCTGTGTCTCCATGCTGTCGGCGGCCATTTTGAGGTGGTCCATGCCAAGTTTGGCCTCTTGTAACTGCCTGGCGGCCATCTTCCTGTAGTTCGGCCACACCCACTGGCCCCTATCAGGTGATCGGCGGCCATGTTTGTCCACCCTGTATGCAGATATTGCCGTTCGGCGGCCATCTTTTTTGTGGGCTATGGCTGCCTGACCTCTATCTTCTGTCGGCGGCCATTTTCTTAGAGCCCACATTATCTTCCATACAGACGGTTTTGGCAACCATTTTGCGAGAGCCTCCGGCCTCTAGGGTGCATTACACTGGCGCGAAAATTCACACAGGAAGTGCTGATAAAAGAAGCAGACTGACACAGCAGCAAGGGGACAGCATCATAGGCGCAGCATAGCAGTACCTATCCAGGGTGGTGAGTCCTCTGGGTGACCCAGCATCTCTGCAGCGCAGGAGGGTGGCCTATTGATATCTTGCCTGGAGCCCTGTGAGTGTCAGCGTGTGGTCAGCATGGCATCTGAGCCAGATGTCTTCTCCCCTGAAACACCAGATTTAGCAGCTGGTGTCCCTGAGGTGTCTATGGACGCTATGTCGGCAATCCTAGAGGCGTTTGCTGCCAGGGTGGAAGCAGCACACGGGAATACAGGGGGTAGTAAACGCCCCATCCCCTGCAAGCTTCTGGGGATAATTCTGGTGCAGAACCAGGTCCAGCTATGGCTCGGGGCCCAGATTCTGACGCACCAGAGACTGCAGACCGTGACCGGACAGTGAGAATGACTCAAAGTCCAGGTCAGTACGCGAGACGGCTTTGGTATCTGACCTTATTACTGCAGTGCGGGATATGCTAAAATTGGAAAATCCTGCAGAAGCAGCAGAGACTCCGGTCCACTTGGGTTTCATAGACCTGCCCGCACTGCTAAGGTGTTCCCTTGTGTGTCTTTTGATAAACTCTTATACAAGGAATGGGAGAACCCACTGAGGGTCTTTACAGCCCCAAAGAGGTTTGCGGTACGGTACCCCTTTTGAGGAGAGTTTTCTGAAGAAATGGACCTCTCCCCCCTATAGTGGACCCTCCGGTGTCCAGACTTAATAGAGCCACCACAATTCCTGTAGAAGGGGCTCCTGTTTTCTAGGACCCTGTGGATAAGAAGGCTGAAGCACTCGCTTGCTACCTATACTCAGTGGTAGGCTCGGCAGTACGCCCGGCATTGGCGGGGGCCCTAGTGTCTCACACACTTACTGAATGGGCAAGATTGCTACTCCAGGGGTTAAGGAGCGAGATGCTCCTCCTGATGAGATAACATTGGCCGACCTGTTGGTCCAGGGCCTTAGGTTTGTCTGCGAGTCAGACATGAATACTATTCCCCTGCTGTCTAAAACTTCGGTTTATGCAGTAGCAATACGCCACCTGATCTGGCTAAAAGGCTGGTCTGCGGACCAGACTTCCAAGAAAGCCCTGTTGGATCTGCCTTTTAAGGGCGACAGACTTTTTGGGGCTTCTCTGGATGACATCATCAAGGATGCCACAGGAAGTAAAAGCACTTTGCTTCCCCAAATTAGCAAGGGTAAGGGGCCACGCCAAGGGCAAGGGCCCTCCTTTACTGCACACAAGTGGTTTTTTCGTCCCCCTAGGGCGACAGGGAAAAGACCCCAGGCCGATAAAGCGCCTGCCCAAGGACAAAAGCGTCCCTGGTCCCGCATACCCAATAAGCCTGCGGACAAATTTGCGTCCGCATGAAGGTCCACCCCCACCCAGCTCTCGGGTGGGGAGACGTCTTCGCAAATTCGCGACTCAGTGGACAGCACTAATCTCCGACAGGTGTGTTTGCGAAGTAATCTCCTCAGGCTACAAGATAGTTTCTCTCTTGTCCACCGGACAGATTCAACACCTCCAATCTCCAGCTACTACCGACCCGTCGGGAGGCCCTGTATGGGGCGGTCCAGGGTCTGCTGGAACGCGGGGTAGTTATTCCAGTTCCAGAACTGGAACGGGGTTTTTACTCAAATCTGTTCATTGTGCCGAAGAAGGAGGGGGTTCGTCCAAGCTTGGATCTCAGAGCCCTCAATTGCTTTGTGAAGGTACAAAGTTTTCGGATGGAGTCGGTTCGATCTGTAGTCACGGCTCTCCATCCGGGGGACTTTCTGGCCTCCTTGGACATCAAGGACGCATACCTGCATGTCCCCATATACTCCAGACACCAGAGGTTTCTGCGATTTGCTATCGGGAAGAACCACTACCAGTTTGTGGCCCTCCCGTTTGGCCTTGCCTCAGCACCCAGGACGTTCACCAAGGTGCTCGCTCCGATTCTGGCACTTCTAAGACAGCGGGGTATCGCTATCACAGGTTACTTGGACGACCTTCTGCTGAAGGGCCCTTCAAGCTCAGAATTAGAGGTAAGCGTGTCCATTACCTGTCAGACTCTTCGAGACTGTGGTTGGATACTAAACACGCAAAAGTCAGTATTGGTGCCCACTCAACGCCTAGTGTACCTGGGGTTGATTCTGGATTCCTCAGAGGCAAAGGTATTCCTCCCTGTGGAGAAGTTGCAGACCCTCCGGGCTGCAGTACGGCAGCTGACTTCCAGGAATTGGTCGTCACTCCGTTTTTGCATGCGAGTGTTGGGCCTCATGGTAGCCTCCTTCGAGGCGGTCCCATATGCTCAATACCACACTCGAGTGTTACAGAGGGAAGTTCTGTCCAGATGGAACAGATGCCCTTCATCTCTGGATTATCAAATCCGAGTGAGCCACCTAGTCAGGAGGTCCCTGGTATGGTGGCTGACAGCACCGGCTCTAATGGCCGGGAAGTCATTTCTTCCGGTTTACTGGATAGTGATCACGACGGACGCCAGCCTTACAGGTTGGGGGGGGAGTCTGGGGTGTCCAGTCGGCGCAAGGTCGCTGGACCCCAGAGGAAGCCCTCCTGCCGATCAATGTCCTGGAGATCCGGGCGATCAAGCTGTGCCTCTTCAAATGGTCTCAGAGACTGCAAGGGCGTCCAGTCAGGATCCAGTCAGACAACGCCACAGCAGTGGCATATGTCAATCATCAAGGAGGAACAAGAAGCTCAGCTGCAGCATCGGAGATCGCTCGCATCCTGAAGTGGGCAGAGAGGAGCGTACCAGCACTGTCGGCCGTGTACATTCCGGGTGTGGAAAACTGGCAGGCGGACTACCTGAGCCGCCAGATGCTGGACCAGGGAGAATGGTCCTTACACCCGGAGGTGTTCCAACTCCTCTGCCAAAGATGGGGCACACCAGACGTAGATCTTCTGGCTTCCCGACTCAATCGGAAGGTATTGAGGTTTGTGGCCCGGTCAAGAGACCCATGGGCAGACGCAACGGACGCGTTGGTAGCATCGTGGGGCCAGTATCGGCTAATCTATGCCTTCCCTCCCTTAAGGCTTCTTCCTCTTCTGCTCCGCAGAGTGGAGGCAGAGGGAATTCCAATGATCCTAATCACTCCAGATTGGCCTCAGCGTCCTTGGTACGCCGATCTAGTACGTCTGGTAGCAGACGTCCCCTGGCGCCTACCACTACGGAAGGACCTGCTGTCGCAAGGTCCCATATTCCATCCTGCTTTACAGTCATTGGCTTTAACGGCATGGCTGTTGAGAACCAGGTACTGAGAGACCGGGGCCTGTCAGACTCAGTAATTTCTACTATGAGAAGTGCTCGGAAACCGTCCTCTAGGAAGGTCTATCACCGCACTTGGAGGGCCTACATCTCCATGTGTGAGGAAATGAAATGGCATCCGCGTACCTATTTGGTTTCCAGAATCCTGCTGTTTTTACAGCATGGGGTAGACCAAAGGCTTGCCCTAAGTACGATTAAGGGACAGATATCTGCCCTGGCTGTCTTTTTTCAGCGACCCCTGGCGACTCACTCTCTCGTGAGTACATTTGTGCAGGGGGTTCGACATGTGGCCCCTCCGGTCCGCCCCCCGTTACCTCCGTGGGACTTGAACCTGGTCCTCTCGGTGCTTCAGAAGGCACCGTTTGAGAATATTAGAGATATTCCCCTGTTGACACTTTCTCAGAAAGTGGTCTTTTTGGTGGCTGTTACGTCAGTTAGACGAGTCTCTGAGCTGGCAGCCTTGTCCTGCAAGGCTCCCTATTTGATTTTCCACAAGGATAAGGTGGTGCTGCGGCCGCAGCCTTCCTTTCTTCCGAAGGTCGTTTCGGCTTTTCATCTCAACGAAGACATTGTACTTCCATCCTTGTGTCCTCAGCCGTCGAATCCTAAGGAGTCGGCGTTGCATTCCTTGGACGTTGTCCGAGCTTTGAGAGTATACATATCTGCTACTTCCCTGTTCCGGAAGTCAGACTCACTGTTTGTTTCGGTGGCTGGTCCCAAGAAGGGCCAAGCAGTCTCATCGGCCACCATCTCTAGGTGGATCCGACAGATAGTAATCCAGGCTTACGCCTTAAAGGGTCAGGCGCCCCCCTTTCCTGTCACGGCGCATTCGACCAGGGCAATAGGTGCCTCTTGGGAAACAGACGCTTGATGTCGGAAAGCCCAACTATGTAAAGCGGCGACTTGGTCGTCCGCTCACACTTTCACAAAATTCTACAAAGTTGATGTAGGTGCATCTTCGGATGCCTCTTTCGGCCGCAAGGTTTTGCAGGCGGCTGTTTAGAGTTGCAACTCCTCCGTTGGAGGAGTGCTGTTTTGTGTTTTGGGGTGAAGTTTGTTTTTATGCTGTTACCACCCCTCGTTTTTTCTCTGACACTGCTTTGGGACGTCCCACTTTGTCAATAGAGAAGCTGTGTCGGTCCATGGACGAAAGAGTAAATAGGATTTTTTACTCACCGTAAAATCCTTTTCTCTGAGTCCATGGACCGACACAGCACCCACCCCTCCTTTTAAGTTTGTACTGCTTTTTGACGAACTGATCTGCGATGTGCAGACTGAGAGGGTATACCCAGAGGGTCCGCCCCCTGGGCGGTACTGTAGAAGGTGTGATGCAACACTTTTTACAAGTTTTTCTGCCTAGTCACTCCTAATTAACGGATAATACCCACTTTGTCAATAGAGAAGCTGTGTCGGTCCATGGACTCAGAGAAAAGGATTTTACGGTGAGTAAAAAATCCTATTTTTACGGTGAGTATAAAAATCCTATTTGCTCTTTCGTTCACGGACGGACACAGCTTCCTATTGACAAGTGGGATATCCCAAAGCAGTGTAAAAAAAACGAGGGGTGGGAACAGCATAAAAGTAAACTTCACCCCAAACAAAACAGAGCTCCTCACCGAGGAGTTGCAACTTTAAACAGCCGCCTGCAAAACTTTGCGGCTGAAAGAAGCATCCGAAGATGCGCGCACACACACACATCAACCTTGTCGAATTTAGTGAAAGTGTGAGCGGACGACCAAGTCGCCGCTTTACATAATTGGGAAACAGACGATTGATGTCGGAAAGCCCAAGAGGCACCTATTGCCCTGGTCGAATGCGCCGTGACAGGAAAGGGGGGCGCCGGACCCTTTATGGCGTAAGCCTGAATCACTATCTGTCGGATCCACCTAGAGATGGTGGACGACGAGACCGCTAGGCCCTTTTTGGGACCAGCCACCGAAACAAACAGTGAGTCTGACCCCCGGAACGGAGCAGTAGCAGATAAGTATACTCTCAGAGCTCTGACAACGTCCAAGGAATGCAACGCCGACTTCTTAGGATTCGACTGATGAGGACACAAGAATGGAAGTACAATATCCTCATTGAGATGAAAAGCCGGAACAACTTTAGGAAGAAAGGAAGGCTGTGAACGCAGCACCACCTTATCCTTGTGGAAGATCAAACAAGGCTGCCAGCTCAGAAACTCGTCTAACTGACGTAACAGCCACCAAAAAGACCACTTTTTGAGAAAGTGTCAAGAAGGGAATTTCCCTAATGTTCTCAAACCGTGACTTCTGAAGCACCGAGAGGACCAGGTTCAAGTTCCACGGAGGTAGTGGGGGATGGACCAGAGGGGCCACATGTCGAACCCCCTGCACAAACGTACTCGAGAGAGTGAGCCGCCAGGGCAGATATCTGCCCCTTAATCGTACTTAAGGCGAGCCTTTGGTCCACCCCACGCTGTAGGAACAGCAGGATTCTGGAGACCAAATAAGTACGCGGATGCCACTTAATTTCCTCACACATGGAAATGTAGGCCTTCCAAGTGTGATGGTAAAACTTCCTAGAGGATGGCTTCCGAGCACTTCTCATAGTAGAGATTACTGAATCTGAAAGGCCCCGGTCTCTTAGAACCTGGTTCTCAATAGCCATGCCATTAAAGCCAGTGACTGTAAAGCAGGATGAAGTATGGGACCTTGCGACAGCAGGTCCTCCCGTAGTGGTAGGCGCCAGGGGACGTCTGCTACCAGACGTACTAGATTGGCCTCAGCATCCTTGGTACGCCGATCTGGAGCGATCAGGATCATTGGAATTCCCTCTGCCTCCACTCTGCGAAGCAGATGAGGAAGGACCCTCATGGGAGGGAAGGCATAGATTAGCCGATACTGACCCCATGATGCTACCAACGCGTCCGTTGCGTCTGCCCATGGGTCCCTTGACCGGGCCACAAACCTCAATACCTTCTGATTGAGTCGGGACGCCAGGAGATCTACGTATGGGGTGCCCCATCTTTGGCAGAGGAGCTAGAACACATCCGGGTGTAAGGACCACTCTCCTTGGTCCAGCATTTGGCGACTCATGTAGTCCGCCTGCCAGTTCTCCACACCCGGAATGTACACGGCCGACAGTGCCGGTACGCTCCTTTCTGCCCACCTCAGGATGCAAGCGACCTCTGATGCTGCAGCTGAGCTTCTTGTTCCTCCTTGATGATTCACATATGCCACCGCCGTGGCGTTGTCCGACTGGATCCTGACTGGACGCCCATGCAGCCCCTGAGACCATTTTAAGAGGCACAGCCTGATCGCCCGGAGTTCCAGGACATTGATCGGCAGGCAGGATTCCTCCGGGGTCCAGCGACCTTGCGTCGACTGAACACCCCAGACTCCCCCCCCCCCAACTGGTAAGGCTGGCGTCCATCGTGATCACCATCCAGTGAACAGGAAGGAACGACTTCCCGGACAGAAGTGCCGGTGATGTCAGCCACCATACCAGGGAGGTCCTGACTAGGTGGCTTACCCGGATTTGATAATCCAGGGATGATGGGCATTTGTCCCATCTGGACAGAATTTTCTTTTGCAACACTCGAGTGTGATATTGAGCATATGGAACTGCCTCGAAGGAGGCTACCATGAGGCCCAAGACTCACATTCAAAAACGGAGCGACGACCAACTCTTGGATGTCAACTGCCGCACCGCAGCCTGAAGGGTCTGCAACTTTTCCACAGGAAGGAAAACCTTTTGGCTCTGAGGAATCCAGAATCAACCCCAGATACACTAGGCATTGAGTCGGCACCAAAACTGACTTTTGCGTGTTTAGCACCCAACCACAGACTCGGAGAGTCTGACAGGTTAAGGACACGCTCACCTCTAATTCTGAGCTTGAAGCGGCCCTCAGAAGAAGGTCGTCCAAGTAGCCCACGATATTGATGCCCCGCTGTCTTAGAAAGGCCAGAAGCGGGGCGAGCACCTTGGTGAACACCCTGGGTGCCGATGCCAGGCAAAAACGGGAGGGCCACAAACTGATAGTGGTCCTCCCAGACTGCGAAGCGCAGAAACCTCTGATGCCTGGAGCATATGGGAACATGTAGGTATGCGTCCTTGATGTCCAAGGACGCCAGAAAGTCCCCTGGATGGAGAGCAGTGACTACAGATCGAACCGACTCCATCCGGAATCTTTGTACATTCACAAAGCAATTGAAGGCCTTGAGATCCAGGATTGGACGAACCCCATCCTTCTTTGGCACTACGAACAGATTCGAGTAAAACCCCTGAAACCGTTCCTGCACTGGGACAGGAATGATCGCCCCGCGTTCCAGCAGATCCTGGACCGCCCCATACAGGGCCTCCCGACGGGTCGGCTGGAGGTTGGAGGGAAAGAATCTGTTCAGCGGACAAGAGAGAAACTCTATCTTGTAGCCTGAGGAGATTACTTTGCAAACCCACCGGTCGGAGATCAGAGATGTCCACCAAGTCACGTAGATTTGTCCGCAGGCTTGTTGGGCTTGCGAAACCGAGGACGCTTTTGTCGCTGAGCAGACGCTTTATCGGCCTGGGATCTTTTACCTGCCGCCCTGGGCGGACGAAAAAAACGCTTGTGTGTAGTAAAGGAGGGCCCTTGCCTATGGCGTGGCTCCTTACCCCTTTTTGGATTGTGGAAGCAACGTGCTCTTACCTCTGTGGCATTTTTAATGATGTCATCCAGAGAGGCCCCAAAAAGTCTGTTGCCCTTAAAGGGCAGATCCAACAGGGCCTTCTTGGAGGATTGGTCCGCAGACCAGCCAGATCAGGCGGCGTAATGCCGCCGCATAAACCGAGGCTCTAGACAGCAAGGGGATAGTATCCATGTCTGACTCGCAGACAAACTTCAGGCCCTGTACCAACTGGTCGGCCAAAGCTACCTCATTCGGACGAGCCTCCCGCGCCTTTAACCCCTGGAGTAGCATCTTTGCCCACTCAGTAAGTGTTTGAGACACCAAAACCCCAGCCAATGCTGGACGCACTGCTGAGCCCACCACTGTGTATAGGTAGCGAGCGAGTGCCTCAGCCTTCTTGTCCACAGGGTCCTTGAAGACAGGAGCCCCTTCCACTGGAATTGTGGTAACTTTGTTAAGTCTGGACACAGGGGGGTCCACTATTGAAAGAGAGGACCATTTTTTCAGGAAACTCTCCTCAAAGGGGTCCGGACCGCAAAATTTTTTGGGGCTGCAAAAACCTTCAGTGGGTTTTCCCACTCCTTGTATAAAAGCTTATCGAGATAAGACACACAAGGAAACACCTTAGCAGTGCGGGCCGGCTTACGGAACCCAAAGTGTACCGTCGTCTCTGCTGCTTCTGCAGCATTTTCTAATTTCAGCGTATCCCGCACTGCAGTGATAAGGTCAGATACCAAAGCCTTTTCGCGTGTTGACCCGGACCTAGAGTCATTCTCACTGTCCGACCGGTCACGGTCCGCAGTCTCTGATGCATCAGAATCAGGGCCATGAGCCACAGCCGGGCCTGGTTCTGCATCAGAATTATCCCCAGAAGATGGCGGGGGAAGGGGGCGTTTCCTACCCCCCTGTGTTCCCATGCGCCGCTTCTACCTTGGCAACAAAAGCCTCCAGGATTGCCGACATAGCGTCCACAGGTACACCAGGGGCACCAGCTGCCAATTTAGGTGTTTCAGGGGAAAAGACGTCTGCTTCTGACGTCATGCTGACCCACGCGCATGACACCCACAGGGACTCCAGGCAAGGTATCAATAGGCCACCCTCCTAGCTGCTACAGAGATGCAGGGTCTCCCACAGGACTCACCACCCTTAGAATGGTACCGCTATTGCTGCCGTCTGCTCCCGCCTGAGATGCTCTCCCACCGCTGCCTGTGTCAGTCTGATCCTTATCAGCGTGTCTCTGTATACTTTCGTGCCTGTGGAATGCACCCTAGAGCAGGGTTTCTCAACTCCAGTCCTCAAGGCGTCCCAACAGGTCATGTTTTCAGGCTTTCCATTATTTTGCACAGGTGATGTAATCAGTTTCACTGCCTTAGTAATTACCACAGCTATTTCATCTGAGGAAAATCCTGAAAACATGACCTGTTGGTGCGCCTTGAGGACTGGAGTTGAGAAACACTGCCCTAGAGGCCAAAGACTTCCACAAAATGGCTGCCGAGCGGCCGTGCTGAAGAACAGTGTGGACCATAAGAAAATGGCCACCAAACAGTCGATAGAGGCCAAAGCAGGCGCAGACCACAACAAAATGGCCGCCGACTGCATGGAGGGAGAAACACACACAGGTAAGCAGCACATTGACATTCCTAAAGGCAGCCTACAGCACAGTCCCACTCCAGATGGAGCCCCCCAGGTGACCCCCAGCAACCAGCCTTAGCTTAGCCTAGGGAGGAGGGAAGGCAGGGAGAGAGGAAAGAAAGGGCAAAAACCACTTACTTGATCTCTCCAGGAATGTCCAGCCAAGTCTTCCTGCCGAAGCAGGGGAGCTACTTACCTTTTCTGCGTGGATTATGCTGGAAGACCTTCCGGACAGATCATCTTCCGGAGGTAACTGTCGGCCCGGCATGCTGTGATTGTGCCATAGAGACCGATCATATGCATGCCCTGGCGCGCGAAGCTCACCGGCCGCCCGTGGAGCGACGGGCATGTCGTGGAAAACCCAGCGCGTAGCTAGGGTCGGCACGCGCTCGATGGCCGAAACTGGGGAGACTACAAGGATCTGGTATCCAGCCTGTCACCCAGTCGGCAGTTGATCGAAGATCGCAGGAACAAAAAACGTAGTAAAAAAAAAACCCTGGACCAATGGGCCCGAAGGGAGCCATGTCCTTCTTCTATGCTAGGCAGAAAAAAAAAACTGATCTGCGAGGTGCAGAGAGAGGGGTAATACCCAGAGGGTCTGCCCCCTGGGCGGTACTGTATAAGGTGTGATGTGTTAATACTTTCTACAAGTTTTCTGCCTAGTCACTCCTAAATGAAGGATAATACACCCACTTGTCAATAGGAAGCTGTGTCCGTCCATGAACGAAAGAGTAAATTCTTTTGAAATTCGAGCTTATGTAGGGCCAGCCTTGGTCAGGGCTGTTTGGTGACAAAAGAGGGACTTGTGTAATTTTAAGTGGGTGATCAAGTTATGGTTGATCTGTGTAGAAGAGGTCCTTCTATAGTCCATTTTTCTTGGATCAGATATGGGAAATACCTTTTGAATCTGTTGCAGCAATACTGATGGACAATAATATTGTCATTACTATGAGATATTTGAATTTGGCACATGGCTTTCAGCAGTATCCACACACCCAGTAATGTGCTGGAAATACCTTCTTGGGTTGCCCGACCGTCTATTGAAGCTGCTAGCCCTTTACAGTATTTCCCTCGCTTGTATTTGCTTGAGCTGCTTTGCATGCAGGAAAATGGATCTGAAGGGTGCTTTGAGCAGTCTGGGGCTCGCTCTTTGCTGCGTTCGCTCAAGGCTTGGTCTCAGTGCAAAAAAAAAAAAAGTTTCAGATTACAAGGGAGGCTCTCATTTTCCGCATGGCTACTACCCATGTATCCTGTCACCTGCACACAAAATATGTCCAAACCTATTTGTTTGAAATGCTTCAATTGATTGTTTCTTTTTATTTTTTTACCTTACACCAGGGGTGCCCAACCTTTTGAAGAGCGAGGGCCATCGAAGCCACTTGCTAACCGGTCGCGAGCCAAAATAAGTGTAATGGGCGGATGACAGGTCTGTGTCCACGCTGCATATGCAGAATGGATACGGACACAGCCCACATTACTCTATGGGCCCTCCAATTCAATCTGCCCAGATGGAAGGGGACGGATCCCCTTCTGTTTTTTTTTTTTGTTCTGTTTTTTAGAGTATCGGATTAAAGGTTAGTGGGGGTAAATGGACATAGAGGTGAATGGAGGGTCCGTTTGGGACCTAAGGCTGCTTTCACACTGATGCAACTTGTGCACCTGTGGCTTTCCTGCAGGTCTTTGCCATAGACTTCTATTATATCCTGATGGTATAGGGCACTTTCTGAAAGCGCACCAAACCTACAGGTAATAACAGAAGTCTATGGCTCAGTGCAGGTAACCCGCAGGTGCAGGATTCGTTCGAAAGCAGCCCAGTAACCACCAACGAAGATATATGCCCATATATACACTGATTTCAGTAATAAACTTACCTTTGAAGAGGAAGTAAACCCTGATGGGTGTTACTTCCTCTTTGTTTCCCTGCAAAGGTAAAGCATAATGGGCTACTATGACCCCATTCATAAAACGGCACGCTCAGTGCGCCTGCGCCGTTGACATCGGTACAGACTTTTTTTTGCAAATATCTCCTAAACCAGGTAGGTTAAGGAGATATTGCAAGCACCTACAGGTAAGCCTTAATCTAGGCTTACCTGTAGGTGAAAGTTCCCCCAGAGGGTTTACAACCACTTTAACCCTTTCATGACTAAGCCCATTTCTGACATTTGGTGTTTACAAGTTAAAATGCAGATTTTTTGCTAGAAAATTACTTAGAAACCCCAAACATTATATATATATATATATTTTTAGCAGAGAATCTAGAGAATAAATTGGCGATTGTTGCAATATTTTATATCACACAGTATTTGCGCAGCTGTGTTTTAAACGCAACTTTTTTGGAAAAATTGACTTTCATGAATTTTAAAAAAATTAAAAAGCAAAGTTAGTCCAATTTTTTTGTATAATGTGAAAGACGATGTTACACCGAGTAAATAGATATCAAACATGTCATGCTTTATAATTGCCCGCACTCGTGGAATGGCGACAAACTACGGTACCTTAAAATCTCTATAGGCTACGCTTTAATTTTTTTTTACGGCTACTAGGTTAGAGTTACAGAGGAGGTCTACAGCTATAATTATTGCTCTCGCTCTGACGATCGCGGCGATACCTCACATGTGTGATTTGAACGCCGTTTTCATATGCGGGCGCGACTTCCGTATGCGTTTTCTTTGCCGCGCGAGCTCGCGGGGACAGGGGCGCTTTAAATTTTTTTTTTTTTTCTTATTTATTTTTATAATTAAAAATAGTGTTTTAAAAAATAAATAAATTTGATCACTTTTATTGCTGTCACAAGGAATGTAAACATCCCTTGTGACAGTAATAAGTGGTGACAGGTACTCTTTATGGAGAGATCGGGGGTCTAAAATACCCCCAATCCCTCCTTTGCACTTCAAAGTATTCAGATCGCCGAAAACGGCGATTCTGAATACTGTGTACTTTTTTTAATTTGGCGCCATTGGCAGCCGAGTAACCCGGACGTGACGTCATGACGTCGCTTCCGTGGTTACAGTGAAGAGAAAAAATCAAAGCCGTTCGCGGTGGGACGGGAGGCCCGGTAAGAGCGACGGAGGCAGCGGGAGGGGGGGGGGATGTCCCCTCCCGCTCCTCCGGTATAACAACCGAGCGGCTTTTAGCCGCATCGGTGGTTATACCTGGAAAGCCAATCGCCGGCTCTAAACAACGGTACCGGGATGATGCCTGCAGCTGCAGGCATCATCCCGGTATAACCCCAGAAAGCCGAGGACGCATATATGCGTCCGCTCGGCGGGAAAGGGTTAATAACAGCAGTCTTCCATTCAGTTTTTCCCGGCTGTTGCTGTCCCAGGCAGAGTGCATTTGGTATCGATTGTGACAGGAGCTGGCGCTTTATAGGAAGCATCGGCTTATGCGGCTCTGCAGCTGCTTGCTTTCTCTACCGCCGGCTTCATTCACAACACTGATGCTCTGGGATGGCGGATCGACAAACTGCAATCTGGGCTTGCCAACCCACAATCCCAGAGCAGGAGGTCGCGGGCCACATCAGAGGGCTTCCCGGGCCACTGGTTGGGCACCCCTGCCTTACACTCTAATTCTGCTTTAAGAATAATGGTGATGAATGTAACTCGAGAATAGTGATGAGCCGAACACCAGAACCCGCGAACGGACCGAAAGTTCGTACGAACATTAGAACCCTATTAAATACAATGGATGCGAACGTTCGAATTCTAAAGTGCTAATTATAACAACTATTATGCATGTTATTGTCCTAAAAAGGGTTTGGGAACCCGGGTTCTGCACCAGGGGACATGTATCAATGCAAAAAGAAGTTTTAAAAACGGTCGTTTTTCGGGAGCAGTCATTTTAATGATGCATAAAGTGAAAAAAAAAATCAAATATTCCTTTAAATATCGTACCTGGGGGGTGTCTAAAGTATGCCTGTGAAGTGCCACGTGTTTCCCGTGTTTAGAACTGTCCCTGCACAAAATGACACTTCTAAAAGGAAAAAAAAGCCATTTAAAACTTCTTGCGGCTTTAATGTAATGTCTGGTCCCGGTAATATGGATGAAAATCTTTAAGAAAAATGGCATAGCTACCCCATGACCCCCCCCCCCCCCCACCCCAGCCCATTACCAGCCCCTTTGGGTCTTGTATGGATATTAAGGGGAACACCGCACACAAAATAAAAAAGGCCCTATATACTCTGAACAGCCGTATACAGGCGGTGCATACAAGACAGGGACTGTAGGTTTGTTCTTATGTAGAATGTGTTTGTAATTTTGAACAGGTACATTGTTGAAGTGTAGCTCCAGCCCAAAAATCTATTTTTAAACTTTTTGGGAAACATAGGTAAGGGTTATCACCCCTGTAACATTTGTTTTGCTGTCTGTGCCCCTGTTCAGAACATTTCACCTCACTTTCCGTCCCAATGACAACTGTTTTTGAAATGTGGTGTTTTTCTTGAAACAAGGATTGGTGATAAAGCATCAGTACAGAGGAGACACCTTTCTCCCATATTAATTCTTACAGGAGAGAATTTTCCTTCCTAGGGGTAGATTTCCTCTCACTTCCTGTTGTCTTCTTTCGTTTGCAAGTAGGAGTCGTTTGTAAGTTGGATGTTTGAAAGTAGGGACCTGCCGTATATACTCTGCAGAAATAGGCCCCTTAGTTGTTGGTGTTGGCACAACACTGTAAGCACTCACAGTTACTCTTGGTTGGTGCTGGAACGCCCTGCTGTCAACTATTATATCAGGAATTTTAATTACATATAATTGTTGAACAGTGGTAGTAAAAATTGGGGCTTTGATGGTGGTGCTGGTGCCACAACACTGTAAGCCCTGACAGTTACTCTTGGTGGGTGCAGCAATGGGCCCTGCTGTGAATTATTAGATCAAGAATTGTAATTGCATGCCCCTGTTGAACAGGGGCTGAAAAATTGGGCTTTTCGTGGTGATGGTGGTGGTGTTGCCACAACAGTGTAAGCCCTCGGAGTTACTCTTGGTGGGTGCAGGAATGGGCCCTGCTGTGAATTATTAGATCAAGAATTGTAATTACATGCCCCTTTTGAACAGGGGCTGAAAAATTGGGCCTTTCGTGGTGGTGGTGGTGGTGGCGTTGCCACAACACTGTAAGCCCTCAGACTTACTCTTGGTGGGTGCAGGAATGGGCCCTGCTGTGAATTATTACATCAAGAATTGTAATTGCATGCCCCTGTTGAACAGGGGCTGAAAAATTGGGCCTTAGGCACTGGTGGCACAACACTACAACCCCTCACAGATACTGTACTTGGAGCACAGCAATGAGCCCTATGGCAAATTATTGCTAAAAAAATTGTAAGTACACGCCCCTGTAAAACAGGGGCTGAAAAATTGGGCCTTAGCCACTGGTGGCGGCACCCATAAACAAAAATGATCTTCCAAGCTATCATCATCAATCGTATCATTGAGGACTCGGAGGAGGAGGATAGCCAGTCAACATAACAGCACAGGCACTCAGCATCAGCATCAGTCTTGAAGGGACGTGACATGTTAAAATCAATTAGTCTGTTATATCAGCATCAGGTGTGTGGTAGCTGGTGGTGATCCAAGACTGGTTCATCTTGATGAAAGTCAGTCGATCAACCGAGTCGGTGGACAGGCGCACCCTGTGATCCGTGACAAATCCTCCAGCAGCACTGAATGTGCGTTCCGAAAGAACGCTGGATGCAGGACAGGCCAGTAGCTCAATTGCATACTGTGCAAGCTCTGGCCAGTGATCCATCCTCAAGACCCAGTAAGCCAGAGGATTTTCGGTGGGGAAGGTGTCCAAGTCTGACCTTGCCCCTAGATATTCCTGCACCATGTTTATCAGACGCTGGCGATGGTTGCTGGAACCAATCATACTTTGGGGCTGCGGACTAAAGAATTGTCTGAACGCATCGGTCAGACGGCCACCTTCCCCACCGCTCCTTCTTTGACTGGCCGAAGCCTCAGCAACTCGTTGTCCTGGACCAGGAGTTTGTAACCTCCCAGTCTCTGGGAACGCGTTGCACAGACCTTTCTGCAAGGCCTCCCGGAGTTGTCTCATCCTCTGCTCCCTCTGCAACGGTAACATAAGGTCCGCAACCTTACCCTTGTACCGTGGATCAAGGAGAGTGGCCAGCCAGTAATGGTCCCTCTCCTTGATCCGAAGAATACGAGGATCCTTCCGCAGACTTTGCAGGATCAGGGAGGCCATGCAGCGTAGGTTTGCTGAGGCATTCGCTCCGGAGTCCTCTGGGTCACTAAGGACGACATGATCCGCAGTCACCTCCTCCCAGCCACGTACAAGTCCACTGGTTTCTTGGGACTGTAAATCATCCCTAAAAGACTGCTGCTGATGATGCTGAGTGCCAGCCTCCACCTCCATGCTGACACAATCCTCCTCCTCCTCCTCCTCTTCCTCTTCCTCTTCCTGTGCGATGGGTGGGACAGAAGGAACACTGTCTGGGTAAAGGGGGCCTTGAGAGGCAAGGAAGTCCTCCTCTTCCTGCCTCTGTTCTGCCTCAAGTGCCCTGTCCATTATTCCACGCAGCGTGTGCTCCAACAGGTGGACAAGAGGTACAGTGTCACTGATGCATGCACTGTCACTGCTCACCATCCTCGTGGCCTCCTCAAATGGTGCCAGGACAGTGCATGCATCCCTGATCATGCCCCACTGGCGTGGAGAAAAAAAACCAAGCTCCCCTGACCCTGTCCTGGTGCCGTAGTCGCACAGGTACTCATTGATGGCCCTCTGCTGCGTGTGCAGCCGCTGCAGCATGGCCAACGTTGAGTTCCACCTGGTGGGCATGTCACATATAAGGCGGTTCTTGGGCAGGTTCAACTCCTTTTGCAGCTCAGCCAGGCGAGCACTGGCATTATAAGATCTGCGGAAATGCACACAGACTTTCCTGGCCTGCCTCAGGACATCCTGTAAGCCCGGGTACCTGCCCAAGAACCGCTGCACCACCAGGTTAAGGACGTGAGCCACACAGGGCACATGGGTCAGTTGTCCCTGTCGGAGGGCGGAGAGGAGGTTGGTGCCATTGTCGCAAACCACCATTCCTGGCTTAAGCTGGCGTGGCGTCAACCACCTCTCGGCCTGGCCCTGCAGAGCAGACAGGACCTCTGCCCCAGTGTGGCTTCTGTCCCCCAAACACACCAGCGCAAGCACGGCATGGCATCTTTTTGCCTGCGTACTTGCGTAGCCCCGTGAACGGCTACGGAGCACCGCTGGTTCATAGGACAAACCACAGGAAGAGGCCATGGAGGAAGAAGAAGAGGAGGGGGTGGAGGAGAGAGGTGTGTCACAACCAGTAGTAGCATTTTGGAGGCGTGGCGGTGGGACAACCTCCAACACTACTGCACCTTGTCCTGCATCCTTCCCAGCTGCCAAAAGAGTGACCCAATGGGCCGTGAAAGAAAGGTAACGTCCCTGTCCATGCCTGCTGGACCATGAGTCAGCGGTAATATGCACCTTACCGCTGACCGCCCTGTCCAGCGAGGCCAAGACATTGCCTTCCACATGCCGGTAGAGAGCCGGAATAGCCTTCCGTGAGAAAAAGTGGCGTTTGGGAACCTGCCACTGAGGAACCGCACATTGCACAAACTCACGGAAGGGGGCCGAGTCTACCAACTGAAAAGGCAGCAGTTGAAGCGCTAGCAATTTAGCCAAGCTAGCATTCAACCGCTGGGCATGTGGATGGCTGGGAGTGAACTTCTTTCGACGGTCCAGCAGCTGGGGCAGGGAAATTTGCCTGCTAGAATCGGACGTCGGTGTACTGCTAGCAGAGTGGCCGCAAGTACTTGGCTGTGACACACCTAATTCTACACCTTCATTCCTCTCAGTGCATGTTTCTGAGAGGACTGAAGTTATAGTGGGGTTGGAGATCCCAGCTGATGCGGTGCAAGGAGAGGTCCGCTTTGTTCTTTGGTGTGGGTCTTTGAGGTAGGCTTGCCAACGAGCTGCATGGCAGGTCAACATATGTCTGGTCAGGCATGTGGTACCCAAGCGGCTGATGTTTTGGCCACGCGATATACGCTTGAGACATATGTTGCAAACAGCAGCTGTGCGATCTGATGCACTAGCCTCAAAAAAGGCCCACACCAAGGAACTTTTTGAATGACGGGCAGAGGCAGCGCCCTGCACAGGCGGAGCTCTGCGGTGTGATTCCGTCGGTGTACTGCCCTTACGCTGGCCACCAAAGGGCATCCTGTCTCGTTGGAGATGTGCCTCCTCCTCATCCTCCTCCTCCTCTCTCCTATTAGGCACCCACGTGGAGTCAGTGACCTCATCATCCCCTCCCTCCTCATCACTGGAGCCAATCTGGCAGTATGCTGCAGCTGCTGGAACATGACTGCCAGATTGGTGTCCTTCTTGAGCATCCCCTCTGTCTGCTCTCACCCTACTGCCTTCCTGTAGCTGGGTTTCATCATCAGACCCTTCGAAACGCTGGGCATCCTCCTGGAGCATGTACCCAACACTGTGCTCAAACAGTTCGGGGGACTCCTCAGGAGGAAGACATGGTGGGTCTAGGGAAGGAGTGACTGATGATGAGTCTGACATTGATAACAGGGAAGAGGACGCTTTGGCAGCTGCTTTGCCAGTACCCTGAGCCTGGGTGAGAGAGGATGAGGAGGAGGAGGAGGGCTTGGTCATCCACTCTACCAAGTCTTCGGCATGATGTGGCTCAACATGTCCAGCTGCCGAAAAGAAGGACAAGCGTGTCCCATGGCCATGTGCTGATGACAATGCACCGCGTCCACGACCAGCACTGTTGCCCCCAGACACAGAGCCTGCTTGCCCTCTTTTATTGCCTCCTGACTGTCTGCCTCTCCTTGTTTGCCTTCCAGACATTCTAATAGATGGCCTGCAGGGAGATGGGAAAAAAGCAATAAGGGCTACCTTCAGGTGTCCTTCTCTGTCCCTTGAAACAAGGACTTGCACAGTGAAAGAAACTGACACTCTCCCTACCTACAGTTTTCTGTCCCTAGAAAAAATGTTTTTTTTAAGCACAATATAGCACAAGGAGAATTCACTCACTGTCCTTCCAGGTCCCTAGAAACAAGGACTTGCACAGTGAAAGAAACTGACACTCTCCCTACCTACAGTTTTCTGTCCCTAGAAAAAATGTTTTTTTTAAGCACAATATAGCACAAGGAGAATTCACTCACTGTCCTTCCAGGTCCCTGGAAACAAGGACTTGCACAGTGAAAGAAACTGACACTCTCCCTACCTACAGTTTTCTGTCCCTAGAAAAAATGTTTTTTTTAAGCACAATATAGCACAAGGAGAATTCACTCACTGTCCTTCCAGGTCCCTGGAAACAAGGACTTGCACAGTGAAAGAAACTGACACTCTCCCTACCTACAGTTTTCTGTCCCTAGAAAAAATGTTTTTTTTAAGCACAATATAGCACAAGGAGAATTCACTCACTGTCCTTCCAGGTCCCTGGAAACAAGGACTTGCACAGTGAAAGAAACTGACACTCTCCCTACCTACAGTTTTCTGTCCCTAGAAAAAATGTTTTTTTTAAGCACAATATAGCACAAGGAGAATTCACTCACTGTCCTTCCAGGTCCCTGGAAACAAGGACTTGCACAGTGAAAGAAACTGACACTCTCCCTACCTACAGTTTTCTGTCCCTAGAAAAAATGTTTTTTTTAAGCACACTATAGCACAAGGAGAATTCACTCACTGTCCTTCCAGGTCCCTAGAAACAAGGACTTGCACAGTGAAAGAAACTGACACTCTCCCTACCTACAGTTTTCTGTCCCTAGAAAAAATGTTTTTTTTAAGCACAATATAGCACAAGGAGAATTCACTCACTGTCCTTCCAGGTCCCTGGAAACAAGGACTTGCACAGTGAAAGAAACTGACACTCTCCCTACCTACAGTTTTCTGTCCCTAGAAAAAATGTTTTTTTTAAGCACAATATAGCACAAGGAGAATTCACTCACTGTCCTTCCAGGTCCCTAGAAACAAGGACTTGCACAGTGAAAGAAACTGACACTCTCCCTACCTACAGTTTTCTGTCCCTAGAAAAAATGTTTTTTTTAAGCACAATATAGCACAAGGAGAATTCACTCACTGTCCTTCCAGGTCCCTGGAAACAAGGACTTGCACAGTGAAAGAAACTGACACTCTCCCTACCTACAGTTTTCTGTCCCTAGAAAAAATGTTTTTTTTAAGCACAATATAGCACAAGGAGAATTCACTCACTGTCCTTCCAGGTCCCTGGAAACAAGGACTTGCACAGTGAAAGAAACTGACACTCTCCCTACCTACAGTTTTCTGTTCCTAGAAAAAATGTTTTTTTTAAGCACAATATAGCACAAGGAGAATTCACTCACTGTCCTTCCAGGTCCCTAGAAACAAGGACTTGCACAGTGAAAGAAACTGACACTCTCCCTACCTACAGTTTTCTGTCCCTAGAAAAAATGTTTTTTTTAAGCACACTATAGCACAAGGAGAATTCACTCACTGTCCTTCCAGGTCCCTAGAAACAAGGACTTGCACAGTGAAAGAAACTGACACTCTCCCTACCTACAGTTTTCTGTCCCTAGAAAAAATGTTTTTTTTAAGCACACTATAGCACAAGCACAAAACACACTGACACTCTCCCTACCTATCCTTCTCTTTCCCTAAACTAAAGGAATCCAGGTTAAGCAAGAAAGAAATAAAAGTCACTGTCCCTGCCTATGCTGCTCTATCCCTGCTCCGGAACACACTACACTAGGCCGCCGTGCTGGCGGCCTTTTATAGTGTGGGGCGTGTACTAAACACCCTCAGCAATAATTGGCCACAGGCATCCTGCCTGTGGCCAATCATTGCTCTCCTCGCTGCCGGCGCTGTGATTGGCCAAGCATGCGGGGTCACAGTGCATGCTTGGCCAATCACAGCGCCTGGATGACACTGCGATGGCGTAGTGCATTGTGGGCCGTTCGCGTCACTCGAATTTGGCGCGAACGGCCCAAATCGTTCGATCTTCGTCGAACGATCCAACAGCCGATGTTCGAGTCGAACGTATGTTCGACTCGAACACGAAGCTCATCCCTACTCGAGAACCATCTGCCTTCAGCAACGTTTAGTAGAAAGAGTAAAGCCCCGTACACACGGTCGGACTTTTGGCCAACAAACTTCATTTTGAGCAAGTTGGACCAATAATCCGACCGTGCGTACGCTCCATCCGACAAACTTTTTTTGCTTTTTTCTTGTTTTCATCGGACAAAAGTTGGGTCTGCAAACGGACAAACTTTTTCCCAACAAAAGTCCGATGGAGCAAAGTCCGACCGTGTGTCGATGGACAAAACAACTAATGTTAAAATCAACCAACAATAGCAGAAGTTGACCAAAGGGTGGCGGTAAAGAGCAGAAAAGAGTAGAAAAACCACGTGATGTTGCAAAAAGTTTTGGGAATGTTTGCAGAAAAGTCCTGTGGTGTGTATGCTAGGGGTGTTCCCGACTAACTCCGGACAAAAAACCACGGAAAAGTCCGATAGAAGTCCGACCGTGTGTACGGGGCTTTACACCCTGTAAAATTATATACCTCCATTAAGGAATGAAGCTTTCCTGCAACACAAGTCTGCGCCTATATCATGATCTAGACCAGTTTAGCGCACCCACCCCACTTTTACCTGCCTTGCTCTTTGCAGGAATAGAGGGGCACACCGCGCCGCAAGCCCGTACCCTCCTGTATGAAGAGGTTGAGCGGTGTTGTTGATGGGTCCTCCACAGTCAGACAGCTAGAGAATGTTTCTCACCTCTGTATTAAATAAAGACAAGTCCTTGTATCCCCACAGTAACTTGAATGTCCACACCAGCTGCAACTCCAACGTAGAGTTTATTCTCTTGTAAAACACAGTCTCTGACAGAAAAGGTTGGAGGGAGGACAGGACAGCTTAAGGTGTGGAAGAGGTCCAGGCACAAACGTAACCCAATTCACTGCTCCGATTCTCAAGCAGACTCAGCCCATTCGGATAGTCTCCCTAGCTTGGGACTAGCCGCCGATATGGTACCCAAACTTTACCCAAGGTCTCTGCCACAGACCTGGTGAACTTGGGTCTCTGCTAGAGGTCGACCGATATATCGGCTGGCCGATATATCGGTCGATATTTGGCCATTTTTGATAAATCGGCATCGGCCGATTATTATCAAAATTAGGCCGATATTTCACACTGACCGCCGCTCATTCTTCCTTCTCCACACTCAGCGGCTCTGGCAGCATCAAGCGTCGCGCTGAGTGTGTGAGCAGAGAGGAGAGAGAGACAGAGAGGAGCTGTCAGCTTGATGTCGGGGGCGGCGGGACCTGGCCGGTGTGGGCGGGACCCGGCAGCTAAATTACACCAGCCAATGATTGGGCTGCTTTAGAAAGGGGGCGGGGCCACATACACGTAGCGACCCGCCCAGATACCATCCCATTAGCTGTTGTAATGTAGCTGCTGGGTCCCGCCCACCCTGGCCGGGTCCCGCCCACCCCGACATCGAGCTGACAGCTCCTCTCTGTCTCTCTCTCCTCTCTGCTCACACACTCAGTGCAGCGCTTGATGCTGCCAGAGCCGCTGAGTGTGTGAGCAGAGAGGAGAGAGAGAGAGAGGAGCTGTCAGCTCGATGTCGGGGTGGGTGGGACCCGGCCGGGGTGGGCGGGACCCAGCAGCTATATTACACCAGCTAATGGGATGGTATCTGGGCGGGTCGCTACGTGTATGTGGCCCCGCCCCCTTTCTAAAGCAGCCCAATCATTGGCTGATGTAATTTAGCTGCTGGGTCCGCAAAATCAGTGCCACCAGCCAGTGCCACCAGCCACCGCCACCCGCCAGCCAGCGCCACCCGCCACCGCCAGCCAGTGCCACCCACCACCGCAAGTAAGTGCCACCCGCCACCGCCAGCCAGCACCACCCGCAACCGCCAAACAGTGCCACTGCCAATCAGTGCCATCTGTCCCAAACTAGTGCCATCTGTCAGTTCCAAACCAGTGCCACCTGCTAGTGCCAATCAGTGCCATCAGTCAGTGCCACCTGCCAGTGCCAATAGTGCCATCTGTCAGTTCCAAACCAGTGCCACCTGCCAGTGCCAATGCCATCTGTCAGTTCCAAACCAGTGCCACCTGCTAGTGCCACCTGCCAGTGTCAATAGTGCCATCTGTCAGTTCCAAACCAGCGCCATCTGCTAGTGCCAATCAGTGCCACCTGCCAGTGCTAATCAGTGCCTCCTGCCAGTTCCACACTAGTGCCACCTGCCAGTGCCACCTGCCAGTTTCAAACCAGTGCCACCTGCCAGTGCCAACTGTCAGTTCCAAACCAGCGCCATCTGCTAGTGCCAATCAGTGCCATCAGTCAGTGCCACCTGCCAGTGCCATCTGTCAGTTCCAAACCAGTGCCACCTGCCAGTTCCAAACCAGTGCCACCTGCCAGTGCCAACTGTCAGTTCCAAACCAGCGCCATCTGCTAGTGCCAATCAGTGCCATCAGTCAGTGCCACCTGCCAATGCCATCTGTCAGTTCCAAACCAGTGCCATCTGTCAGTTCCAAACCAGTGCCACCTGCTAGTGCCAATCAGTGCCACCTGCCAGTGTCAATAGTGCCATCTGTCAGTTCCAAACCAGTGCCACCTGTCAGAGCCAGTGGACTTTCCTTTTGACATCGGAAGATGCCCAGCAGTGCCATCAGCACAAAACTGTCAGAAACCAGTGGGATCCTGGCACTGTCTGGAGAAGTCTGGCCAGAAGTGGTCTTCATGGAAGAATTGTAGCCAAAAATCCATACACAGTAGTATATGTCCCACTCCATTCATGGAGCACTATTCTGCACACTTACCCTCTAAGCATAAATTCCCCCTCCTCCCAGGTCAAATCCACCCCCCCCCCCCAGCTCAAATCCTCTTTCTCTGCAAATCTCCCCACACTAATCGACCCCCCAAAAAATCACTCCTAGCACAAGTTTCCCCTCCCAGTACATATCCTTTCTCCCTATACTCCAAATCCCTCCCCCCATCCACCCTCATAGCATCAATACCCCCCCCCCCCAATCATCCCTACTAGCATGAATTTCCCCTCCGAGTACACATCCTATCCCCCTCCCAGCACAAATTCCCCCATCCATCCTCCTAGCAAAACCCCCCCAAAATATCCCCTCCTAGCAAAAGTAATACCCCTAAACCATCCCTACTAGCACAAACCCCCTCCCCCCAAAAAAATTCCCCTCCTAACACAAATCCTCTGCCCCCTCCACCATGTTGACTCTTTTAACACAAATCCCCCAATTCTAGCACAAATCCCCCCCCCCCATACCA
The DNA here is from genome assembly GCA_029206835.1 of Rana muscosa. NCBI lineage: Eukaryota > Metazoa > Chordata > Amphibia > Anura > Ranidae > Rana > Rana muscosa. Next base: position 231,440,766 of record CM055126.1, read on the forward strand.
ACGTAAATCCCCCAAATCACAACTCCCAGCACCCCCCTCTTTAAAAAAATGTCCCCTCCTTGAACTATTTATACCCCCTGCTGCTTCCCAAATTCCCCCTCCCAATGCAAATCCCCTCCCTCCCCATCTCTCATGATATCACAGTGCCCAGGGCAACCGTCCCTCTTGCCCACCCCTTGTCCCGGCCCTGGGAACACCCACTCCTCTGGACTGACTTCTACCCATCAAGGTATTTTAATATCTGCATAACTCCTCCCAGGTGCCAGCCCACTGCAGAGCTCTTGAGAGGAGTACCGAGGCCGGGGGCTGGGATGTTTTCAGGAAGCTATGTACAGCACCCTGCTGGCCCCTCCCACCAGCCATGATCTGCCTGCATTGCATATTGAAGCACAGGCACTAGGTAAAAAATAAGGTTTAATTATATTAAGTTAAATGGAAAGGTTTTATATAAAAATGTAATAAGCATGTTGATGGGGGGGTGGGGAGGGGCCACAGGAACCGACTGAATTAAAGCGGTTGTATGGACGTTTTTTTTTTTTTTTCCTTTCTGCAACGTAAAGTCATAATGTGCTTGTATGCATCGCATACTAGCACATTATGTGAAACTTACCTCAAAACGAAGCTGTTCCAGCGCCGCAACGTCAGCACCGCAGCTGCTTTCATTTTCACCCATCTTGCTTCCGGGGTTCGCGAGCTCCGGCTCTGTGACTGGCCGGAGCCGTGATGATGTCACTCCCGCACATGCTCGTGGGAGCCGCTGTTCATGGCACAGCAGCTGAAGAAACAGCCCGGGTGGCCGTTACTTCCGAGCGCATGGACCAGTGATGACACTGATTGCATGTAATGTAAATATCTACTAAACAGCACACAAGTTTACCTATAAGTAACCCTTATTATAGACTTACCTATAGGTACAAGTCAGCAGAGGAAGTTTACTTCCTCTTTAAACTTCAGCTTTACCTCTATACTGTGGAATTGGGTTGGAGAGATAAATAGAAGAAATACGGCTACAGCACCTGGGAAGGAAGAAAAACGGATTTCCCCACAAAGAACCCCAATTGAACGAAGAGTCAGGAATGAGGATTACAAGCAGACCACACATGATACAATGTGACTCGGGTTTGCAGAATGGGTTGCTCTGGGTTGTTGCACTGTGGTGACCAGTGGCAGGGCCGCCATCAGGGGGGTACAGGCAGTACACCTGTAAGGGGCCCGGAGGTCCCCAGGGGCCCGGATGGCAACCCCCCCCCCCCTTTTTTTTATTTTTTATAATTTCTTTTTTTATTTATTTATTTTTTGTAAGAGGCCCAGAGGTCCCCAGGGGCCTGGATGGCAACCCCCCCCCCCTTCTTTTTTTTTTTTTTTTTTTATATATTTTTTTTTGTAAGGGGCCCAGAGGTCCCCAGAGGCCCGGATGGCAACACCCCCCCCCTTTTTTTTTATTATACATTTTTCTTTCTTTCTTTTTTTTTGTAAGGGGCCCAGAGGTCAACCCCCTTTTTTTTTTTTTTTACAAAAATGTTTTTTTTTTAAATAAATTTTCCTTTCTTTTTTTTTTTTGTAAGAGGCCCAGAGGTCCCCAGGGGCCTGGATGGCAACCCCCCCCCCCCCCTTCTTTTTTTTTTTTTTTTTTTTATATATTTTTTTTTGTAAGGGGCCCAGAGGTCCCCAGAGGCCCGGATGGCAACACCCCCCCCCTTTTTTTTATTATACATTTTTCTTTCTTTCTTTTTTTTGTAAGGGGCCCAGAGGTCAACCCCCTTTTTTTTTTACAAAAATGTTTTTTTTTTAAATAAATTTTCCTTTCTTTTTTTTTTTTGTAAGGGGCCCAGAGGTCCCCAGGCCCCGGATGGCAACCCCCCCCTTTTTTTTTTTGGTCCTTTGGGTTTTTTTTTTTGTTCGGCAGCACCCCCCCCCGCTTCTCAATTCGTGGCACCCCCCCCCCCCCGCTTCTGAATTTGCGGCAGCACCCCCCCCCCCCCTGGTTCTCCTCTGCTCCAGGGGGCCCATGCCTGAAGCTGTGTAATTCCTGATGGCGGCCCTGACCAGTGGCACAGTAGTTTGCCGCCCCCCCGTGATCGGTCAGGTCTGGTGCACTTACCCCATCTATGGTGGGCAGCGCTTCTCCCGGGCTTCACCGGCGGGTTCCCTTGCTTGCCGGGGTTGACGGCTTTCCCTTCCCGTGCTTCTCCAGGGGCATCGCGGCGGCTTCCATTTCCTCCCTCCTCCTCGGAGGCCAATTGGGACTCTTCTCTTTTCGGGCCAATCGGAAAATGGGTCTCAGACCTGCTTCTGATTGGCCTGGATTGAGGATGAGTATTTCAATAGCGAATATTCATTCGCTGTTGTAACACCTAGGTGGGCTCGTAGCGCAATGCTCTGCTCCACCAGCCCACCCTATTTTAAAGCCTATTAGAGCCTCTGACTCTAATCAGGTGCTTCAAAAAAACACCCCCCCGCCGCTGTAATTCATACGCCCCGCGTCCTGAAAGGGGCCGGACGCATAAATAGAGGGGCCGGTGCTCGGGGGTACCCCTAATGGACGAGCCGCCACTGGTGGTGATATTGTATGGTATGATCCCGTCCTCGTCTCATCTATCTTTAGGCCTGGTTCACTCCTATTGCATTTTTAGTGCATTTTTTGTGCATTTCGCAGATTTGCACTACAGAACGTGTTCCATAGGAAACCATGTTAAATGGACTGTAGTGCAAATGCATAGGTGTGAATCCGGCCTTATACCGGCCTATGTGATTCGGAGAGGCAGAAATCAGGCCCGGCCCCCGGGGATGGCATCTGACCTCGTCCAATACCGGCTCTTGTTTGCCTTTTAAGTCCTTGGTTCCCGTACCGCTCAGCGAAGGCCGGAGATTCCTCGTACGTTTTATAGACGTAATGGACACTGGAGAGGAATCCAGCACAGGAGGGTGGGAAGGGAGCGGCGTGGCACAAACCAGGAGACATGTTTACTTCTATTATAAACTATTTATGGAGAAGCTGAACTCCAGACACATATAAAAGGCACACTTTAAAGAGATATTAAACCCAAAAGTAAACATTTATTATATTTAGGGATGCACCAATACCATTTTTTTTTTTTTCTTTACGAGCACTGATACTTTTTTTTTTTAGTACTCGCCGATACCAATTACCGATACCCACCGCAACTGTTTTGTTTACACTTCAGCTGTCAGCAATGGTACAAAGCATTGAAAAGTTATTTACAAATGATAAAAAAAAATAAAAAAATAAATAAAAATAAAATAAAAATGTTGCGCTTTTTTCAATGTGAAACGTTTAAATATGTTAACCACCTCAATACCGGGGGGCATTTTCTCCCCCTTCCTGCCCAGGCCATTTTTTAGCTTTCAGCGCTGTCGCACTTTGAATGACAATTGCATGGCCATGCAACGCTGTACATGAATTATTATTTTTTATCTTTTTCTTCACACAAATAGAGATTTCTTTTGGTGGTGTTTAATCACTGCTGGGATTTTTATTTTTTACATAAAAAAAAAAAAAAAGACCAAAAATTTTGAAAAACAAAAAAAAAAGTTTTTCTTATTTTCTGTCAGTAAATTTTGTAAATAAGTAATTTTTCTCCTTCACTGATGTGCGCTGATGAGGCTGCACTGTTGGGCAGTTGGGCACTGATAGGCTGCACTGATGGGGTGGCACTTATAGGCACTGAGGCGGCACTTATGGGCACATGATGAGGTGGCATTGAGGAGGGGGCACTAATTTGCAGCACTTTGATGGGCACTGATAGGTGGCACTGAGATGCGGCACTGAGAGGTAGCACTGATAGGTGGCACTGATAGGCGGCACTGATGGGCAGCACAGATGAGCAGGCACTGACTGGCATCACTTTTGGACACTGATAGGTGGCACTGGTGGGCACTGATAGGTGGCACTGGTGGGCACTGATGGGCAGCACAGATGGACAGCACTGATGAGCAGGCACTGACTGGCATCACTTATGGGCACTGATAGGTGGCTCTGGTGGGCACTGAAAGGTGGCACTGGTGGGCACTGAAAGGCGGCACTGGTGGGCACTGATAGGCGGCACAGATGGACAGCACTGATGAGCAGGCACTGACTGGCATCACTTATGGGCACTGATTGGTGGCACTGGTGGGCACTGATAGGCGGCACAGATGGACAGCACTGATGAGCAGGCACTGACTGGCATCACTTATGGACACTGATAGGTGGCACTGGTGAGCACTGATAGGCGGCACAGATGGACAGCACTGATGAGCAGGCACTGACTGGCATCACTTATGGGCACTGATTGGTGGCACTGCTGGCACATTCCTGTAATCAGGGCACTAATGATCATTACCTGTCTGGGCGTCCCCTGTGAGGAGATGCCGCTGATCGGCTCTCCTCGCCACACACTCTGTCAGTGTGAGGCGAGGAGAGCCGATTCACAGCACTTCCATATTTACATACATGTGACCGGCTGTGATTGGACACAACCGATCACATGGTTAAAGAGCCGCGGCCGAGGTTCGGGCTGTGTCCTAGCAACACAGCACAGCCACGGTCAACGCGCTGCGTGCCCCCGCAATAGAGGCCTTTCTGGGACGACGTCATATGATGTCCTCCCAGAACGAGAGCCGCACTGCCCCTCCGTCATATGATGGTGGGTGGGCGGCAAGCGGTTAAAGGTGTAAAAATATTAGTGAACAAAGCAAACAAAAAAAAGTTTTAATTATTATTAGTTTATAAAATAGAAGTGAAAAAAAAAAAATCTGCAGGAAAATAATAATGAAATGGAGTAGAATAAGGAGTTAATTAAGGCTGATTAGAGTAAATTAAGGGTTAATAAGGAGTTAAACAGGAACATTTAATAAAAAACAAAAAATATATATATTTTTTTTTTTTACCTGTGTAGCTCCCTCCTCTTACGTTTCTTTCGATCCTTCAGCTCCGTTGTCTAGGCACACCGACTTCTCCTTGGAATAAGGCCAATGTCCACACACGAGTAAAACCTAATCAGCAAGGCTTTATTCTTTTTCTGCACTTTGAGTTATGCCGCGTACACACGATCGTTTTTCACATCATTAAAAATGCCATTTTTTAAATTGGGCATTAAAACCGATCGTGTGTGGGCTCCAGAGCATTTTTAACGACGTGAAAAATGGCCTAAAAAAAATGAGAACCTGCTCTATTTTTTCACGTCGTTTTTCACGTTGTTTTTTTTAACGACGTGAAAAACGGTCGTGTGTATGCTTTTACGAGGGTGAAAAAAAACGCGCATGCTCAGAATTAAGTGATGAGAAGGGAGCGCTCCTTCTGGTAAAACTAGCGTTCGTAATGGAGATAGCACATTCGTCACGCTGTAACGGACTGAAAAGCACTAGGCTGAAAAGCGCAAATCGTCGCTCAACAAACTTTACTAACATGAAGGGTGGCGCCATTCGAACGGAACTTCCCCTTTATAGTGCCGCCGTACGTGTTGTGCGTCACCGCGCTTTGCTCGAGCGTTTTTTTAAATGAACGTGTGTACGCAAGACAGGCTTGAGAGGAAACAAGAAAAATCACGTCGAGAAAAACGTCGTTTTTGAAAATGACATTAAAAACGATGGTGTGTACGCGGTATTAAACTTGAAGAAAGCGAGAGTAGAAGAGCTGAAAGAGGTAGGGAAAGGTTCAGGCACGCAACACTTAGACCACTTATACACTGAGGCGCTTTTCAGGCGCTTTCACGCTAAAAAAAGTGCCTGAAAACGTATTTCCATTAAAATCAATGAATCCTTTCACACTGGGGCAGTGCGCTGAAAAAACGCCCCTCTCCATTGAAATGAATTGAAAGCGCTTGAAAAGCGCCTGAAAAGCGCTCAGTGTTTTACTGGCAGTTTTTCAAGCGCCTCAGTGTGAAAGTGGCCTTAAGTCCAATATCTACACTCGTCACCACTCAAGCCTGAGTGGGTATTGCTCACCCGGATAGTCCCTATAAGAGCGGTCCTAGCAGCCGGGATGGAGCACGTACGTCAGAGATGATGGATCCCCCTTTAGGTAAGCCTCCAGACCTCTCCCCGAGACAGCAGTACCGTCGCTATCTCCGCCGGGACTCATCTTCCCCTGGAACTCCTTTCCTAAAGATGGGCTCCCTAACAACGGGCAGCCTGGGATCCTTCTCTGAAGCGTAGGTCCTAGTCAGCGGTGCTGGGCCTACGATGCAGCAACATGGCCTCGGGCTGAAGGTGCCCAAGGCCTAAGCACTCCACTGCACCTCGTGCCATGCAGGCCACGAGGCACACTCACTGGACCAGAGGTCCCCCCCTGTACGTCCTGGGGTCCCCTTGGAATCGCCTCACGCCAAAAGGCGTCTGCTCCTTTTGTACCCTCTCCCAGCATGCACAGCGGGTAGACCACGCCCACTGCACGGCTGCCGAGAGAGGACACCCAAGGTGCTGTGATACCCCCCGACCCCATAATCTAGCCCGTGCCGGCGGTGACAGCGCCACCTGCAGGCAAAGGAGAATAACACTGCCGGGCAGTATCACACCCCGAGCAGAACGACAACTTGAACACAATTGGTCTGAGCCCAACTACTGGCTCAGACTGCCCTTAAATTTCACGTAGCGCCCCCAAAAATTGGGGGGGGGCGCTACACTTGACAGGTACAAAAATAAACAATGTTTCTTTTTCTGTTTCTGTTTCAGTGGCTGAGCAATGTTGTTGATAAACATTGGCTGTTTTTTGTTGTTTTTTTGACAGCTCCAATTGCCGGGAACCCCACTGAGGCTACTTTCACACTGAAGCGCTGGAAGCGCTGGCGGTATAGTGGGGCTATTTTTATAGCGGCGCTATAGCATTTTTTTCCCCGCGATTTTCGGGCGCTAGCAGGGTGTTTTTAAGCCCCGCTAGCGGCCGGAAAAAGGTTAAAAACCGTAATACACCTGTTTGCAGCGTTTTGCAGGCGTTTTGGAGGCGCTACCCCATTGATTTCAATGGGCAGGGGCGCTATAGGAGCTGTATTTTTACCGCTCCTATCGCGCCTCAAGGATGCGGCTTGCAGGAGTTTTTTGACCCTCCTGCAAGCGCAACGCAACGCCCTCAGGCTTTCACATTGGATACAACTGAGCGGCTTTTTTGGGGCGCATTGCAGGCGCTATTTTTAGCGCAATAGCGCCTGCAAAGCGCCTCAGTGTGAAAGGGGCCTGACAGCTAAATGAGGCATCGGTTGTTAAGGGCTCGGCGGCCCCGCACTTAACAATGATAATTGACAACTTTTTTTCTATTTTACATTTCAGCTGTCAGTGGGAGAATCCCGCTGACAGCTGAAAGAACCGAGTCTGAAATTTTCGGTTTCAGGTAGCGGAGCATTTGGACGAGTACCGATACTCATGCAAATGCTTAGTATCAGTACTGATACCGGTATCAGTGCAACCCTAATTATATCGCAGCTTACCAATTCTTAGATGCGGTGGCTGCATTTGTTTTTCTTTTTTAGGCTTTCTTCTATTTTCATCTGTTGAACCAGCAAGTCTGTTGTTTTTCAACAGAATATCTCTCCAGCAGAATTAAAGCGGTAGTAAAGTCTCCATATGAAAATAAAAGAAATGGTCCCACTGCAGGTTTAACCACTTCAGGCCTGGAAGATGACAAGTCACTCCAATGTGAACAAGGGCTTAGGCTTGGTTCACACTTTGCCCGCACTCTGCGGAGCTGGTGTAGGAATCGCACCCGTTCCCGCAGCCAAATCGCACTGCTCTTACGAGATGCCGTTCATTCCGAATGCCACCACCACGCATGTCACCCCGCAGCGAGTTTGCAAGGGCCCGGGAATCGCAAGGAAATTGCATGGTCAAAAAGACAGCTTTTAAAAAAAAAAAGAAGGTGTATGCACCTTTTTTTCCTGCAGGAAACGCAGCCCATTCAAATGAATGGACCCCCGCGGCCAGCACTAGTGTGAACGGAGCCTGAAGCTGATGGCCAAAAGGGGTGTGTTCACCCAGGAAAGGGGTGTGGTCTTATATGGGTGTGGTCCCTAGCATTAAATATTTGGTTTGGTGAAGCTTTGCAGGTGTACATGAATTGGGCTTCACCTGGGGAGTACACGGCTCATCCCCCCCCCCCCCCCGTAAGTAAAACTCTCAATGTAATAAGTGAGATGATTTCTATCCAGATTTCCTGTGTATTACATTATTCTGGAAATATCACCAACACCTGTAGGAGGTTTCCATTCACCTGTATTGAAGTAGGAAAAATACGTTGTTTGCGATGTCATTTATATATATGAAGGTTTTTGGTTGATGTACATCAGCTGATTGTGAATTGATAGTAATGAGCCCCCCCCATGGTCTGTCTATACTGCATGGAATACAGTCCATGCCTGACGATCGTTCTTTCTTAGTACAGAGACACTTCAGGGCTCATTTATGCCTGTGGTTGGGGGGGGGGGTGCTAAAAAAAAACAACATGCAGTTGAGCCAAGTTTTTACCGCTCCCCCTTAAGCTGCTGCCAAGGCAGTGGGGGGGGGGGGGGAGGGAAGGGTGTACCTATGCAGCAGCCACAATACTTTGCATTGCAGCATGGCAAAAAAAAAACTATTCAAGCTCGGCAATCAGTACCGCCCATGAACCCGACCCATTCATCTGAACCAAGCTGCGGTGTGGATTTTTAGGGGTTCAAACACACAATGGGAGAGGAGACATGACCTCTCTTTGCTACCTGTCACACACCCTCTGATGAGCGAGCCGCCATGGAATGCCTCCTCGCTACACTTTAAGCGCAAAAAACCTTCCATGGCACCATCCTTTCTCCCCTTTGCATGGATTACATGGAGGTTTGCAGAGACTTCACAGGCTGAGTGCCGTGTTCTTGAGACTCCCCCAGGCACTGCACACGAGGCATTGGTGGCTGGTGCTCAATTTTATTATTTTGTTTTCAAAACCTGGCCACCCTATCGGTGGATCGATCGATCGTCGCTTCACTTGCCCGTCAGCCCTGCACTTACCCCATCCAGGTCGCGCCTTCCTCCCTGCATCTCCTCCCAGCGGTCTCTTCTCCTCACAGCCAGGGCTGCCATCAGGGGGTACAGGCAGTACACCTGTAAGGGGCCCGGATGGTAACCCCCCTTTTTTTTATGTATTTTTTATAAAAAAAAAAAAATGTTTTTGTTTATTTTTTGTAAGGGGCCCAGAGGTCCCCGGATGGTAACCCCCTTTTTTATGTATTTTTTTTATAAAAAAAATAAATTTAAAAAAATGTTATTTCTTTTTTGTAAGGGGCCCAGAGGTCCCCAGGGCCCCAGATGGCAACCCCCCTTTTTTTTTTTTTGTTTTATTTTGTTCGTCAGCACCCAAAGAAGCCCCCCCCCGACCTTAACAATTCGAGGCGGCAGCACCCTCCCGCTTATCAATTCGCGGCACCCCCCGCTTCTCAATCTGCGGCGGCAGCACCCCCCGGTTCTCCTCTGCTCCAGGGGGCCTGAAGCTGTGTAAGGGGCCCCAAAATTCCTGATGGCGGCCCTGCTCCCAGCCAATTGGGTCTTAGGACTCCTGGCCAATCGGGTCTTCCTGATTGGCTGGGCGGAGAATCAGGAAGACGATATTGAATATTAATACGCTATTGTCACACAAGTGGGAGGGCTCAGGGCGCAGTGCTCTGCCCCCCCCCTCGAGCCCACCCTTTTTTTTAAGCCAATTAGAGACTCAGACCCCATTCACACAGGGGCGACTCGTCAGGCGTCTCAGCCGCCTGACGAGTCGCGTGCCATTCTGTACAATGGAACCGTTCTAATAGGAGCGACTCAAGTCGCTCAGACTTAGAAAAAGGTTCCTGTACGACTTCAAGACGACTTCCATTGACTTCTATACAGAAGTCATTTTGGAAGTCTGCTTTGAAGTCGTCTTGAGATCGTCCAGCACAGTCGCGGCACAAGTCGTGCCGCCCCTGTGTGAATGGGCTGTCAGGCTCTAATCATGCAATCCCATGCGTCTGGCATGGAGATTAGGGGGCCGGCACCCCTTATGAGCGGCCGCCAACTTTCTTAAGAGTGTTTGACTGCCTCTTCACAAGCCTATCAAACACCTGAAGAGTAATCCACCTTGGATGATGATGAGGATACCTGCACAAGACAAAGTAGTACTCAAATCGCATCAAGTCGCACCGTAAGTTGTGCACCTTTCAGGTTAACGGAGCCTAAGGGTCCTTTCACACGGGGCGGATCCGTGAAGATTCGCCCCGTGAAGCTCCGCTTGCTCAGCGGGGATCGCTCCGTTGATCCCCGCTGAGCCGACGGATGACTGGGCGGTCCCCGCACACTGTGCAGGGACCGCCCTGTCAGAGCGCCGCTCTCCCCTATGGGGAATCGGATGACGACGGACCGTAGAGTCCGTTGTCATCCGATCCGCCGACGGAAGGAAAAATAGGGTTTTCCTCCGTCACACTTTGGCGGAGCGGAGCGGGTCGGATGTCAGCGGACATGTCTCCGCTGACATCCGTGCCTCCATAGGAGTACATGGAGGATCCGTTTCAGGTCCGCCTAAAAAACTGACAGGCGGACCTGAACGGACCTCCGTGTGAAAGAGCCCTAATGGAACAAGCTGAAGTTAGAAGCTGATTGGTTACTGCGCACAACTGCGCCAGATTCTGTGTGGTCCGGTTGTAAATCTCCCCAATGTGTCTATTTGCAGTTGTTTTGGGCCGATCTATTATTCTATCCTATTACAATCTGCTGAGATAAAGGTATTTTTATAACAGCTTACCTGTAAAATCCTTTTCTTGGAGTACATCACGGGACATAGAGCGACTTAGTCATTACTAATGGGTTATATAGTTTACCTTCAGGTGCTGGCACTGGCAACTTCCAAAACCGGAAGTACCCTCCCCTATATAAGCCCCTCCCATCCGGGAGCACCTCAGTTTTGTAGCAAAGCAATAAGTGTCCCAAAAAGAGGGGTGGGAGCTCTGTGTCCCGTGATGTACTCCAAGAAAAGGATTTTACAGGTAAGCTGTTATAAAAATCCCTTTTTCTTTTTCGTACATCACGGGACACAGAGCGACTTAGTCATTACTAATGGGACGTCCCAAAGCAATGCCAAATGAGGGGAGGGATACATAAGCTGGGCGCCATCAGGCATGAGGATCTTTTGCGGCCTGCAACACACTGCGCCCAAAGGCGACATCCTCCTGACTTCTAACGTCTACCTGGTAGAATCTAGTAAACGTGTGTACCGAAGACCATGTTGCGGCCTTACATACTTGAGCCAGGGAGGCCTGGTGATGCACTGCCCATGAAGTTCCAACTGCTCTCGTGGAGTGCGCTCTAACTTTGAACGGAGGCGGTCTCCTTCTCAAGCCATAGGCTTGTATTATGACCTTTCGAATCCACTTGGCTAAAGTAGATTTTGATGCTGCCTGACCCTTTCTAGGGCCTTCCGGCAGAATAAACAAAGTATCCGTTCTGCGAATCTGAGCAGTGGCTTTTAGATAAGCTTTAACTGCTCTTACTACATCCAAAGAATGCAATAACTTTTCCTCTACCGAACTAGGTTTGGGGAAAAAAGAAGGAAGAACCACATCTTGGTTCAAATGAAACCTCGATACCACCTTAGGAAGAAAGGCTGGATGAGGACGTAACACTACTCTGTCCTTATGGATAACCAGATATGGCTCCCTACAGGACATAGCGGCTAATTCCGACACTCTTTTAGCCGAACAAATGGCTACTAGAAAAATCTATTTCCTGGTGAGAAGAACCAAGGAAATATCTGTAATGGTTCAAACGGTTGTTTCTGTAGAACCGACAGAACCAGGTTTAAGTCCCATGGACATATGGGAATACTAACCGGAGGGCTAATACGCATCACTCCTTGTATGAAAGCTTTGACTAGTGAATGCGAAGCCAAGGGCCTTTGAAAAAATATTGACAAGGCCAAAATCTGACCCTTGATAGTACTCAAGGCCAGCTTCCTATCTACAGCCCACTGTAGGAAGTCCAAAATCCTACCTATTACGTACTTACGTGTGTCATGGATATGCAGTAGTGTTTGTCTGCCATCTTACCTTCCTCCTCATGTGTTCATCTAGAGACCAGACCTCCTTCACCTGGCTTCCTTTATAATCTCCTCCCAGCCTGACTCCACCCCAGGCCCTATCACTGAACACTATATTAACCTGTGCACTGCAAGCCTGCTTTGCTGATCAACGTGTTTGTTAGGCATTGTGTGTTTGGGTTCCTGCCTGCCGTGTGCTACGTCTGTCTCTCTGTTACGTTATTGGCTTGTCCCCGACCATCCCTGTCTGCTCGTGACCCTTGACCTTCGGCTCGTTCTTCGTTATCCCTGTCTGCTTGTGGCCCCTGACCTTCGGCTTGTTATTCGGTTCTCTCTATCGTGTGCTGCTGCTTCCCCTTATCCTACGGGGCGTGAGCTAGGAAACTCCAGGGGTCGCGACCTGGTCCCAGCCTGCAGCGTAACATCCTCACCACTAGAGGCCCTGGAGAAGACCAGCTGGGTCTTAGACTCCGCGCCCTGGGGAATCTTGGCTCTCGCTTCCGTTGGGATCCCGGTTGTGCTCCTCTGGTCCCGCTTTCCACAACCACCCAGTTTCCTATCCACAGAAGCCAGCCATAGGGTTCACTACCTCGCGGTGCACTCCTGTCCCCCTACGGTGTGCATCTGTCACCTGGCCACAGGTGACCCTGACAGTTTGATCAGCCATGAACCCGGCTGACATCCCGCTTCCCGCGGATGATCCATTGCAGGGCATAGTTCGCAGACTTGAGACCCAGGAATCAAATCAGACCCAGGTGATGCGATTCCTCCAGGATCTGGCTTCTCGCTTCGAGCAGCTTCAGGCCTCCTTGGGAACCCTGAATCCGCAACCTCAAATACAATCAGCGGTTGCACCTATTGCACCAGTCGCAGCCACACACTCGCTACAACTGCCAGCTCCGTCCCGTTTCTCTGGGGACTCCAAGGCTTGCAGGGGGTTCCTTAGCCAATGCACGATTCATTTTGAGCTCCAGCCCCAAAACTTCCTGTCTGATCGGGCTAAGGTAGCCTATATCATTTCCCTCCTCTCTGGTGAAGCTTTAGCCTGGGCAGCCCCTCTGTGGGAACTGAATGATCCAGTGGTTTCTAGCCTGTCTGGCTTCTTGAAACTTTTTCGGAATATCTTCGAAGAACCGGCTCGTGTCTCTTCAGCGGCCAGCGCCCTTTTACGTCTCCGCCAAGAGTCTGCTTCTGTGGGACAGTATGCCCTTCATTTCCGCATACTGTCGGCTGAGTTGAGCTGGAACAATGAGGCCTTAGTCGCAACCTTTTTGCATGGCCTGTCTGATAGAGTGAAGGATGAATTAGCTGGAAGAACCATCCCCAATGATCTGGCCGGCGTTATCTCCTTGTGTAACCAGATCGATATTCGCTTTCAGGAGAGGACCTTAGAAAAGCAACGCCAGCACTCCTTGGTTCTTAGTCAGCCTGAGCTCCCCTCTCTTCGACCCGTAGAGCATCTCCTACCAGCTGAGGAACCCATGCAGCTGGGTCGGACCAGGCTATCCCCTGAGGAACGTGCTAGGCGCAGAACTCTTGGTCTGTGTCTTTACTGTGGGGGCAAAGGTCATTTTCGTGACACTTGCTCTCTTTGTCCAGAAAAACGTTCGGGTCCACTTCATCTGGAAAGTGGAGTATTGGACCCAGAAATATCACCTTCCCCTTCTCGTCTTCTGCTTTCTGTGTTCCTTCATGTTGGTGCTTCTTCTCATTCGGTCTCAGCATATCTGGATTCCGGAGCCGCTGGTAATTTCATGGACTGGGAAATCGCATCGTCCATGAGACTTACTCTTTTGCCCCTCACCACGCCATTGGTGGTCTTGGCGATTGATGGTACTGTTCTTCCAGGGGGACCTATCCGCTTCCAGACCCTCCCTGTTAAGATGTCGGTAGGGACACTCCACCAGGAGTGGATATCCTTCCTTATCTTACCCAAGGCCTCAACGCCTATAATTTTGGGTCTCCCATGGTTACAGCTCCATTCTCCTCATGTGGACTGGACTATTGGACAGATCCTGGCTTGGGGTCCCTCCTGTTCCTCGTCCTGCCTACCCAAGGTTGCCCCCTGTGAATCTGAGCCGGTCATTCATTCCAGGTTGCATAACCATTTACATTTCTCTGTCCCTAACCACCCTTGGACGCACAGCCAGGCTAGCTTGTCTACAAGTCCTGCAGTCGCTACGTCTTGCGATGCGATTCAGGTAGTCGCTACACCTGACTCAGCTATTCACTCTGCCTCTGTACTAGTTATGCCAGTCCAGCCCATGCCCAGTGAGCCTCTCACTTTTTCTTGTTCGGGACATTCTGCTTGTCCTTCAGCTATTCAGCTTGACTCCGGCGACATGTCACCTTCTAACCAACCTGACTTCAGGGTTCCACTGACATCTGCCCAGTCTGATGGTCCTGTGCAAGATGACCAGTTCCCCTTTAAGGGTCTAGGGGACCCTCCTCAGATTCCTGTTGATCGTCTCATGCCCTTGCTTATTCCTAGAGAGCCTTTGGTCCTCAATAGATCTTCTTGTCATCTCCCTACCTCGTTTTCAGTCTCTGAGGATAATCTTAAGTACGAGGTTAGACAAGTTCTGGATTCTCGGCTCTGCAGAGGCATTCTTCAGTACCTTGTGCATTGGAGAGGTTTTGGTCCTGAGGAGGCGTCTTGGATCGCTGCATCTGATGTCGCTGCACCTCATCTGTTGAGAAGGTTTCATCAGAGATTTCCCTTTAAGCCTGGGTCCAGGCGGGGGAGGGCCCATAAGAGGGAGGGTACTGTCATGGATATGCAGTAGTGTTTGTCTGCCATCTTACCTTCCTCCTCATGTGTTCATCTAGAGACCAGACCTCCTTCACCTGGCTTCCTTTATAATCTCCTCCCAGCCTGACTCCACCCCAGGCCCTATCACTGAACACTATATTAACCTGTGCACTGCAAGCCTGCTTTGCTGATCAACGTGTTTGTTAGGCATTGTGTGTTTGGGTTCCTGCCTGCCGTGTGCTACGTCTGTCTCTCTGTTACGTTATTGGCTTGTCCCCGACCATCCCTGTCTGCTCGTGACCCTTGACCTTCGGCTCGTTCTTCGTTATCCCTGTCTGCTTGTGGCCCCTGACCTTCGGCTTGTTATTCGGTTCTCTCTATCGTGTGCTGCTGCTTCCCCTTATCCTACGGGGCGTGAGCTAGGAAACTCCAGGGGTCGCGACCTGGTCCCAGCCTGCAGCGTAACATCCTCACCACTAGAGGCCCTGGAGAAGACCAGCTGGGTCTTAGACTCCGCGCCCTGGGGAATCTTGGCTCTCGCTTCCGTTGGGATCCCGGTTGTGCTCCTCTGGTCCCGCTTTCCACAACCACCCAGTTTCCTATCCACAGAAGCCAGCCATAGGGTTCACTACCTCGCGGTGCACTCCTGTCCCCCTACGGTGTGCATCTGTCACCTGGCCACAGGTGACCCTGACAACGTGGATGCCATTTCTTGGCCTCACACCATGTAATGTACGCCTTCCAGATCCTATAATAGATCTGCCTGGATACCAGCTTCCTGGCTAGGGATGAGCTTCGTGTTCGAGTCGAACATACGTTCGACTCGAACATCGGCTGTTCGATCGTTCGACGAAGATCGAACGATTTGGGCCGTTCGCGCCAAATTCGAGTGACGCGAACGGCCCACAATGCACTACGCCATCGCAGTGTCATCCAGGCGCTGTGATTGGCCAAGCATGCACTGTGACCCCGCATGCTTGGCCAATCACAGAGCCGGCAGCGAGGAGAGCAATGATTGGCCACAGGCAGGATGCCTGTGGCCAATTATTGCTGAGGGTGTTTAGTACACGCCCCACACTATAAAAGGCCGCCAGCACGGCGGCCTAGTGTAGTGTGTTCCGGAGCAGGGAAAGAGCAGCATAGGCAGGGACAGTGACTTTTATTTCTTTCTTGCTTAACCTGGATTCCTTTAGTTTAGGGAAAGAGAAGGATAGGTAGGGAGAGTGTCAGTGTGTTTTGTGCTTGTGCTATAGTGTGCTTAAAAAAAACATTTTTTCTAGGGACAGAAAACTGTAGGTAGGGAGAGTGTCAGTTTCTTTCACTGTGCAAGTCCTTGTTTCCAGGGACAGGGAAGGACAGTGAGTGAATTCTCCTTGTGCTATAGTGTGCTTAAAAAAAACATTTTTTCTAGGGACAGAAAACTCTAGGTAGGGAGAGTGTCAGTTTCTTTCACTGTGCAAGTCCTTGTTTCCAGGGACAGGGAAGGACAGTGAGTGAATTCTCCTTGTGCTATAGTGTGCTTAAAAAAAACATTTTTTCTAGGGACAGAAAACTCTAGGTAGGGAGAGTGTCAGTTTCTTTCACTGTGCGAGTCCTTGTTTCTAGGGACAAAGAAGGAAAGTGAGGGGAATTCTCCTTGTGCTATAGTGTGCTAAAGCATTCCTCATCAACCATCTTTGAAATCCTTGATTTTTGGACAGTCAGGGAAATTGTCGTTGTGCTATTCTGTGCAAAAGCAATCATCCTCAACCATATTTAGAAATCCTTAAGTAAAGGGACAGAGAAGGACACCTGAAGGTAGCCCTTATTGCTTTTTTCCCATCTCCCTGCAGGCCATCTATTAGAATGTCTGGAAGGCAAACAAGGAGAGGCAGACAGTCAGGAGGCAATAAAAGAGGGCAAGCAGGCTCTGTGTCTGGGGGCAACAGTGCTGGTCGTGGACGCGGTGCATTGTCATCAGCACATGGCCATGGGACACGCTTGTCCTTCTTTTCGGCAGCTGGACATGTTGAGCCACATCATGCCGAAGACTTGGTAGAGTGGATGACCAAGCCCTCCTCCTCCTCCTCATCCTCTCTCACCCAGGCTCAGGGTACTGGCAAAGCAGCTGCCAAAGCGTCCTCTTCCCTGTTATCAATGTCAGACTCATCATCAGTCACTCCTTCCCTAGACCCACCATGTCCTCCTCCTGAGGAGTCCCCCGAACTGTTTGAGCACAGTGTTGGGTACATGCTCCAGGAGGATGCCCAGCGTTTCGAAGGGTCTGATGATGAAACCCAGCTACAGGAAGGCAGTAGGGTGAGAGCAGACAGAGGGGATGCTCAAGAAGGACACCAATCTGGCAGTCATGTTCCAGCAGCTGCAGCATACTGCCAGATTGGCTCCAGTGATGAGGAGGGAGGGGATGATGAGGTCACTGACTCCACGTGGGTGCCTAATAGGAGAGAGGAGGAGGAGGATGAGGAGGAGGCACATCTCCAACGAGGCAGGATGCCCTTTGGTGGCCAGCGTAAGGGCAGTACACCGACGGAATCACACCGCAGAGCTCCGCCTGTGCAGGGCGCTGCCTCTGCCCGTCATTCAAAAAGTTCCTTGGTGTGGGCCTTTTTTGAGGCTAGTGCATCAGATCGCACAGCTGCTGTTTGCAACATATGTCTCAAGCGTATATCGCGTGGCCAAAACATCAGCCGCTTGGGTACCACATGCCTGACCAGACATATGTTGACCTGCCATGCAGCTCGTTGGCAAGCCTACCTCAAAGACCCACACCAAAGAACAAAGCGGACCTCTCCTTGCACCGCATCAGCTGGGATCTCCAACCCCACTATAACTTCAGTCCTCTCTGAAACATGCACTGAGAGGAATGAAGGTGTAGAATTAGGTGTGTCACAGCCAAGTACTTGCGGCCACTCTGCTAGCAGTACACCGACGTCCGATTCTAGCAGGCAAATTTCCCTGCCCCAGCTGCTGGACCGTCGAAAGAAGTTCACTCCCAGCCATCCACATGCCCAGCGGTTGAATGCTAGCTTGGCTAAATTGCTAGCGCTTCAACTGCTGCCTTTTCAGTTGGTAGACTCGGCCCCCTTCCGTGAGTTTGTGCAATGTGCGGTTCCTCAGTGGCAGGTTCCCAAACGCCACTTTTTCTCACGGAAGGCTATTCCGGCTCTCTACCGGCATGTGGAAGGCAATGTCTTGGCCTCGCTGGACAGGGCGGTCAGCGGTAAGGTGCATATTACCGCTGACTCATGGTCCAGCAGGCATGGACAGGGACGTTACCTTTCTTTCACGGCCCATTGGGTCACTCTTTTGGCAGCTGGGAAGGATGCAGGACAAGGTGCAGTAGTGTTGGAGGTTGTCCCACCGCCACGCCTTCAAAATGCTACTACTGGTTGTGACACACCTCTCTCCTCCACCCCCTCCTCTTCTTCTTCCTCCATGGCCTCTTCCTGTGGTTTGTCCTATGAACCAGCGGTGCTCCGTAGCCGTTCACGGGGCTACGCAAGTACGCAGGCAAAAAGATGCCATGCCGTGCTTGCGCTGGTGTGTTTGGGGGACAGGAGCCACACTGGGGCAGAGGTCCTGTCTGCTCTGCAGGGCCAGGCCGAGAGGTGGTTGACGCCACGCCAGCTTAAGCCAGGAATGGTGGTTTGCGACAATGGCACCAACCTCCTCTCCGCCCTTCGACAGGGACAACTGACCCATGTGCCCTGTGTGGCTCACGTCCTTAACCTGGTGGTGCAGCGGTTCTTGGGCAGGTACCCGGGCTTACAGGATGTCCTGAGGCAGGCCAGGAAAGTCTGTGTGCATTTCCGCAGATCTTATAATGCCAGTGCTCGCCTGGCTGAGCTGCAAAAGGAGTTGAACCTGCCCAAGAACCGCCTTATATGTGACATGCCCACCAGGTGGAACTCAACGTTGGCCATGCTGCAGCGGCTGCACACGCAGCAGAGGGCCATCAATGAGTACCTGTGCGACTACGGCACCAGGACAGGGTCAGGGGAGCTTGTTTTTTTTTCTCCACGCCAGTGGGGCATGATCAGGGATGCATGCACTGTCCTGGCACCATTTGAGGAGGCCACGAGGATGGTGAGCAGTGACAGTGCATGCATCAGTGACACTGTACCTCTTGTCCACCTGTTGGAGCACACGCTGCGTGGAATAATGGACAGGGCACTTGAGGCAGAACAGAGGCAGGAAGAGGAGGACTTCCTTGCCTCTCAAGGCCCCCTTTACCCAGACAGTGTTCCTTCTGTCCCACCCATCGCACAGGAAGAGGAAGAGGAGGAGGAGGAGGAGGATTGTGTCAGCATGGAGGTGGAGGCTGGCACTCAGCATCATCAGCAGCAGTCTTTTAGGGATGATTTACAGTCCCAAGAAACCAGTGGACTTGTACGTGGCTGGGAGGAGGTGACTGCGGATCATGTCGTCCTTAGTGACCCAGAGGACTCCGGAGCGAATGCCTCAGCAAACCTACGCTGCATGGCCTCCCTGATCCTGCAAAGTCTGCGGAAGGATCCTCGTATTCTTCGGATCAAGGAGAGGGACCATTACTGGCTGGCCACTCTCCTTGATCCACGGTACAAGGGTAAGGTTGCGGACCTTATGTTACCGTCGCAGAGGGAGCAGAGGATGAGACAACTCCGGGAGGCCTTGCAGAAAGGTCTGTGCAACGCGTTCCCAGAGACTGGGAGGTTACAAACTCCTGGTCCTGGACAACGAGTTGCTGAGGCTTCGGCCAGTCAAAGAAGGAGCGGTGGGGAAGGTGGCCGTCTGACCGATGCGTTCAGACAATTCTTTAGTCCGCAGCCCCAAAGTATGATCGGTTCCAGCAACCATCGCCAGCGTCTGATAAACATGGTGCAGGAATATCTAGGGGCAAGGTCAGACTTGGACACCTTCCCCACCGATAATCCTCTGGCTTACTGGGTCTTGAGGATGGATCACTGGCCAGAGCTTGCACAGTATGCAATTGAGCTACTGGCCTGTCCTGCATCCAGCGTTCTTTCGGAACGCACATTCAGTGCTGCTGGAGGATTTGTCACGGATCACAGGGTGCGCCTGTCCACCGACTCGGTTGATCGACTGACTTTCATCAAGATGAACCAGTCTTGGATCACCACCAGCTACCACACACCTGATGCTGATATAACAGACTAATTGATTTTAACATGTCACATCCCTTCAAGACTGATGCTGATGCTGAGTGCCTGTGCTGTTATGTTGACTGGCTATCCTCCTCCTCCGAGTCCTCAATGATACGATTGATGATGATAGCTTGGAAGATCATTTTTGTTTGGGTGCCGCCACCAGTGGCTAAGGCCCAATTTTTCAGCCCCTGTTTTACAGGGGCGTGTACTTACAATTTTTTTAGCAATAATTTGCCATAGGGCTCATTGCTGTGCTCCAAGTACAGTATCTGTGAGGGGTTGTAGTGTTGTGGCACCAGTGCCTAAGGCCCAATTTTTCAGCCCCTGTTCAACAGGGGCATGCAATTACAATTCTTGATGTAATAATTCACAGCAGGGCCCATTCCTGCACCCACCAAGAGTAAGTCTGAGGGCTTACAGTGTTGTGGCAACGCCACCACCACCACGAAAGGCCCAATTTTTCAGCCCCTGTTCAAAAGGGGCATGTAATTACAATTCTTGATCTAATAATTCACAGCAGGGCCCATTCCTGCACCCACCAAGAGTAAGTCTGAGGGCTTACAGTGTTGTAGCAACGCCACCACCACCACCACCACGAAAGGCCCAATTTTTCAGCCCCTGTTCAAAAGGGGCATGTAATTACAATTCTTGATCTAATAATTCACAGCAGGGCCCATTGCTGCACCCACCAAGAGTAACTGTCAGGGCTTACAGTGTTGTGGCACCAGCACCACCATCAAAGCCCCAATTTTTACTACCACTGTTCAACAATTATATGTAATTAAAATTCCTGATATAATAGTTGACAGCAGGGCGTTCCAGCACCAACCAAGAGTAACTGTGAGTGCTTACAGTGTTGTGCCAACACCAACAACTAAGGGGCCTATTTCTGCAGAGTATATACGGCAGGTCCCTACTTTCAAACATCCAACTTACAAACGACTCCTACTTGCAAACGCAAGAAGACAACAGGAAGTGAGAGGAAATCTACCCCTAGGAAGGAAAATTCTCTCCTGTAAGAATAAATATGGGAGAAAGGTGTCTCCTCTGTACTGATGCTTTATCAGCAATCCTTGTTTCAAGAAAAACACCACATTTCAAAAACAGTTGTCATTGGGACGGAAAGTGAGGTGAAATATTCTGAACAGGGGCACAGACAGCAAAACAAATGTTACAGGGGTGATAACCCTTACCTATGTTTTCCAAAAAGTTTAAAAATAGATTTTTGGGCTGGAGCTACACTTCAACAATGTACCTGTTCAAAATTACAAACACATTCTACATAAGAACAAACCTACAGTCCCTGTCTTGTATGCACCGCCTGTATACGGCTGTTCAGAGTATATAGGGCCTTTTTTATTTTATGTGCGGGGTTCCCCTTAATATCCATACAAGACCCAAAGGGGCTGGTAATGGGCTGGGGTAGGGGGGGGGGGTCATGGGGTAGCTATGACATTTTTCTTAAAGATTTTCATCCATATTACCGGGACCAGACATTACATTAAAGCCGCAAGCAGTTTTAAATGGCTTTTTTTTCCTTTAGAAGTGTCATTTTGTGCAGGGACAGTTCTAAACACGGGAAACACGTGGCACTTCACAGGCATACTTTAGACACCCCCCCGGTACGATATTTAAAGGAATATTTGACTTTTTTTTTTTCACTTTATGCATCATTAAAATGACTGCTCCCGAAAAACGACCGTTTTTAAAACTTCTTTTTGCATTGATACATGTCCCCTGGTGCAGAACCCGGGTTCCCAAACCCTTTTTAGGACAATAACATGCATAATAGTTGTTATAATTAGCACTTTAGAATTCGAACGTTCGCATCCATTGTATTTAATAGGGTTCTAATGTTCGTACGAACTTTCGGTCCGTTCGCGGGTTCTGGTGCGAACCGAACCCGGGGGTGTTCGGCTCATCACTATTCCTGGCATTGATCATGGTAGATACCACAGGATTAGAGAGCCCTCTCTTTTTCAGAATGTGGGCTTCAATAGCCAGGCCGTCAAACCTAGGGCTGGTAAGGAAGGGTGGTATATCGGTCCTTGCGACAGCAGGTCCGGACGATGTGGGAGGGTCCAAGGACTCCTCACTGACATTTTTACAATCTCCGCGTACCATGCCCTTCGGGGCCACGCTGGAGCCACCAGAATCACTGGTTTCTTTTCTACCCTGATTCTGCGGATTAATCGCGGTAACAATTGTGGCGGTGGGAATGCATATATCAGCTTGAACTGATCCCAAGGGAACACTAGGGCATCCGAGCCGCAAGCTAGGGGATCCCTTGTGCGAGACACAAATCTGTCCACCTTTGCGTTGAATCTGGATGCTAGCAGATCTACATCCGGTGTTCCCCACCGCTGGCATATTGCCTGGAAAACCTCGGGGTGAAGAGACCATTCCCCCGGGCATAATTGTTGGCGACTTAAAAAGTCCGCTCTCCAATTTTCCACTCCTGGGATGAAAACCGCGGATATGGCTGGGACATATCTTTCTGCCCATTCCAGGATGCAATTCGCTTCCCTCTGGGCTGCACGACTCCTGGTGCCACCCTGGTGATTGATA
This sequence comes from Rana muscosa, assembly GCA_029206835.1. Classification (NCBI taxonomy): domain Eukaryota; kingdom Metazoa; phylum Chordata; class Amphibia; order Anura; family Ranidae; genus Rana; species Rana muscosa. The sequence continues at coordinate 231,463,246 of CM055126.1, forward strand.
TATGCCACTGCTGTGGCATTGTCTGATTGAACTCTGACAGGGGACCCTTGGAGTTTGGATGTCCATGCTACTAGGGCATACCGGGCTGCTCGTATCTCTAAGAGATTGATGGGCAGGGCCTTCTCTGCTTCTGACCACTTGCCCTGGAGAGACCATTGCTCCAGTACTGCCCCCCAGCCTATGAGGCTGGCATCTGTAGTGACCACCTTCCAAGAAACCGGACTGAAGGGTTTCCCTTTTTCCAGATTCTGGGGCACCAACCACCAATGGAGGCTCTTGCGAACGGAAGGGGACAGGGACATTGGTAAGTCTAAAGCCTGAACTTTTTTGTTCCAGGCTGACAGTATGGCCCTTTGCAAATTCCTTGAATGGAATTGACCGTAGGGTACTGCTTCGAATGAAGCCACCATTTTTCCCAGCAGCCTCATGCAGAGGCGTATGGATGGTTTTCTTTTTGTACCCACTAAGTGGGTCAAATCTTTTAAAGACGACACCTTCTCTGGAGGTAAGAAAATCTTTCTCTGATTTGAATCCAGCCTTAGCCCTAAGTATTCCAGACTTTTGACTGGTCTTAGAGCTGACTTGTCCCGGTTAATAATCCAACCGTGATATTCCAGATACTTGATTGTCTTGTGAATAGCTACTTCCAGCTTTTCCACTGAGTGGTCTATTAGTAGCAGGTCGTCTAGATATGCCATTATCGTTACACCTTGTGTTCTTAGATTGGCCAATAGTGGGGCCAGAATTTTTGTGAACACTCGTGGTGCTGTGGCCAGACCGAAAGGTAAGGCTCTGAACTGAAAATGGCGCCCTTCTACTGCAAAGCGTAGAAATTTCTGGTGGGCCGGAAAGATGGGAATATGCAGATAAGCATCCCTTATGTCGATCGAGGCTAACCATTCCTGCCCTTGTAGGGCGGTGGCCACCGATCGGATCGACTCCATCCGAAAAGTCCTGATATTTAGGAACTTGTTTAGCCCTTTTAGATTTAATATGGGCCTCACGTCCCCATTTGGTTTGGGGACTGTGAAAAGGTTCGAGTAAAACCCGAACCCGCTTTCTTCCAAGGGAACCTTCATGATTACACCTTGGAGCAATAGTTGTTCTAGTGCCAGAAGGAGGGATCCTCTCTTCTGGGGATCTCTTGGCACATTTGACCTCATAAATTGGGCAGGAGGAGTGTCTTTTAACTCCAGCTTGTATCCCAAACTTACTGCGGAGATCACCCATTTGTCTCTGATGGTGTCCCGCCAGGTCTCTGTGAACAACTGAAGTCTTCCCCCCACCCGATTGAGTGGGGGCAACCCTTCATGTCTTGGGGGGAGGTTTTGTACCTCTCTTGATCCAGGGTTTCTTGTTACCCTGTGATTGTCCCTGATTTCTGCCCCCTGAATTTGACCGCGGAGGCTGTCGGAACTGTTTCACAGCCGATGTGCCAGGGACTGGAGAAGTAGGCCTCTTAAAAGAAGGACTTCTACCCTTGTTCTTAACCGGTAAAAGTGAACTTTTACCGGCAGAAATTTTCTGGATATACTTGTCCAGATCTTCTCCAAATAAGCGTTCTCAATGAAATGGGAAGCTAACCAGCAGTTTCTTACAGGGAGCTTCAGCAGACCAGTTTTTGAGCCACAGAAGCCTACGCATATGTACTACAGACAGCGTAAAGCGGGAGGCCTGTTGGATTGTATCCTTTATGGCGTCCACCGCAAAACACAAGGCTCTAGGTAGGTCAGCTAGGGCAAGAGCCTGCTGATCTGGTAAGTCCCTTAAGACTTGTTTCAACTGATCTTTCACTGCTTGGCAGACTCCAATCGCTGCTACCGCAGGTTGTGTCACCATGCTTGCTGTAGAGAAAGCAGATTTTAGTAAAGACTCCAATTTTTTATCTATTGGGTCTTTGAACATTGGAACATTATCTACTGGACATGTCAGTGATTTGTTCACACAAGAGATGGCTGCGTCCACTGTAGGGACCCTCCATTTTTTTATGAACTTATCCTCCATGGGATAGATCACCGGAAATCTCTTGGGGGGGAGCAAATATTTTATCAGGATGCTCCCAATCCTGGTAAATAAGCCCTTCCAATAAAGGGTGGATTGGGAAGGAACAGACAGTCTGGGGAGCTTTTAGCGACCCCAGCGAGGAAACCGTAGTGGATGGTGGTTCCGCCAGAGGCATTTTAAATGCTGATCGGACCATATTAGTCAGAGACTGAACCCATAATCTTTCAGCCTGAGATGCTGAGAAAGGTTCTTCCACTGTTGATTCCTCCATAACTGAATCAACCTCATCCTGATCCCCTTCAGGTAGGTCGATCTCTGTGTGGGGCTGTTCCTCCACTAACAGGTACTCTGAGGGAGGAGACGGAGATCGGACGCGCTTTTCCTGTGACAGGGAAGCAGCGATCAATGCTGTTAATCTCTCTTCCAATCCTCCCAGAGTTGAGGATAAAACCTCCTCTGTTATATATACAGGAGCAGGTGGACTGGGGACAGCCGCAGCACCAGGCATTCCTGCGGGGTTTCTACGGCTACTGACCTCTGAATTCTCAGGGGAGATTGGTGCAGTACAAGCATGCCCAATATCCTCAGAGCCCGATGGAGACCCCTTTGGCTTCCTGGAAGACTTATTTCCGGAGCGTCTGGACGACATATCCTTTAAGCACAAAGCTGAGGTATTCCCGTCGTCATACACCAATTTTGCTGGTAATAGTCTAACACAGTTGCTGCTATATACCAGCTGGTGTCCACTAAAGTGCCTTTCTATGGGGATGCCTGCATCAACCGCCTCTGTGTGCCACTGTTTGTTGCTAGCTCTGTTTGCATCCAGCTGACACTTGTACTGTGTCTTTTATACAAGCTGGGACGCCTGCACATGCGCAGAAGTGCCGCGGCGCGCATCGAGCGTCATCCACCCGCCCGCCCCTTTTTTTTCATAGGAGGTGCGTGCACGCGCCCGCGCGCGCGCCCGTGCGCCATTGGCGCCCTTTTCGAAAACCAAACAGGGACTAGGAGCCAGGGCCCTTTTTGCCGGAGGGCCTGTGCGGTGGATGAGCGCAGCAACAGGGCAGAGGAAGTGGATTCCCACAGAGAAACTTACCAACTGCCTGGATCATTTGACTTGAGAAAACCAAAGATCCACATGACAAGAAAAAATGGACCACAGCGGCCTCTAGTGGTTTAACACAGGTACCGCGGTCCTCTTCTTTTTTTTTTTTTTTTTTTTTCTTGACTACTATTAAAATTTTACATTTTTCAGTAGTTACAGGCATACACAGATATTAGCGGGAATACCGTTAGGTAACAGACAGAAAGACAAATTAGGCTTGGGGGTCCCCCAATAGAACCAAGTTCCTGGGGGCCCCCACTTACCTGATCCCCGCCGCAGGACTTTGTTTGGTCCACAGAAGCCCAAACTTCACCTATCACGGCAGGCATTGTAATTAAACCTTCAGGGACCGGGTTCCCAAGGATTCCACTCCCCTGGACCTGTATAGCACCCTGCACAGAAAACATCTTGGTCGTGGGTATGACCAGAGCTCTGTATCCCAGGGTCCAGCCCTTCTAAGAGAGGCATTACAGGCAAAACCTTGCTCTTCTGTTGCAAGGCCCGGGTACCGACCGTTTAGCTATGAAGCTTTTTTGGTGGGATCCGGAACAGCTTACTAAGGCCCGTAAAAGAACCTGTACGCAAGCCCAGGAAAACACATGTTACTCTTTGGCCAACACCTTAGACACTGGCAAAAAACTGAGGTGCTCCCGGATGGGAGGGGCTTATATAGGGGAGGGTACTTCCGGTTTGGAAGTTGCCAGTGCCAGCACCTGAAGGTAAACTATATAACCCATTAGTAATGACTATGTCGCTCTGTGTCCCGTGATGAACGAAAAAGAAAAAAACAGAATCTTCAAATGGCAATCCCAGCTGGCCGCTCAGGTGCATTCATTGGTGTGATTGTAAGAGAATGTAACAAATGATTTCACCTGTGATAGATTTCACGGACCCGGAGAATGTGGATCAGAACCATTCTGGAAGATTGGGCCTGATGAAGGATGATGCAGAGGGCAGTAAGCTCTGCCACCTGTCTGAGGGGCAGAACGCGGTGCAGAAAACCCGCCTTTGTGCGTGTTTGTTTCCCGCACCCCATTCATAATGCGCAGCACTTGCATTCTGCAACGGGCGATTTTTATTTTATTTTTTATTTATTTTTTATTTTTATTATTATTATTATTATTATTATTATTAATTTTTTATTTTTTTTTAATAAGTCAGCAGCTACAAACACTGTAGCTGCTGCCTTTTAATAAGGACACTTACCTGTCCTAGGCGCCTGCGATGTCGGTCCCCCGAGGCCGATTCCCTCGATCCTGCCAGGTCCCAGAGCCGCCATCCTCACTAAGGGAAACAGGCAGTGGAGCCTTGCGACTTCACTGCCCGTTTCCTACTGCGCATGTGCGAGTCTCGCGGTGCTGTATGAATGGGCAGCTGCTCTCTGGGCTACACACAGTCCCCAGAAGACAACGTGAGGATGAAGACCAGCCGCGGACTAGGAAAAGGCAGATTAGGAAGCTCCGCCTAGCAACCGCAATTTCTGGTAAGTAAAAATTGTATATATTTTTTTATAATTTTTTTTTTTGTAGCATTTTGGTGTATTATTCTTTTTTTTTTTTTTTTTTTAGGGTGCAACTCCACTTTAACGACACCCCAAACACCGGTCAAAAACTCTGGGTTTGCCTGCACCCGGATCGCATGATAAAGTAGTACCATGTGACCCGGCTGCTGTGCGTTTTTTATAAAGTAGTGCATGCACTACCTTTGGTGAGGCCCGGCGCACCTTCAGCCCATTCAAATGATGACGCTGATATCGCACTGCACCAGGATCGCACACAGCATGTTCCCTTATTTGTTATAACCACTAAAGGACCGCCCCACGTACATAGGCTGCGGCTGGGCGGCCCTTAAGCACAAAATCACCTACCTGTACGTGATTATTTTCCTTGGCTCTGGGATGCTGGCGGAAGCCAATCAGCGGGTCCACTGGAAACCCGGCGATCGTTCCGAGACAAGGCCTATGTAAACAAAGTGGATCACCGTTCTGCTCTTGTGTTTCTGCTAAGCAGGAACACGGATCTCTGTCCTCCTTCAGTTAAGACCCCTTTCACACTGAGGGCGTATTGCAGGCGCTATAGCGTTTAAAAATGGCGCCTGCAATCCGCCCTTAAACTGCTGCTCCATTGTCTCCAGTGTGAAAGCCCCGAGGGCTTTCACACTGCGGCGATGCGCTAGCGGGACGGTTAAAAAAGTCCTGCTAGCCACATCTTTGGAGCGGTGTGTTTACCAATCCTCCACGGCTCCTGCCTATTGAAATCAATGGGACAGCGCGGCTATACCTCCCACAATGTGCTGCTTTCTCGGCCGCTAGCGGGGGGGTAAAAGCTCTCCGCTATCGGCCCAAATGCGCCGCAAATCCACCCATAGCGTCGGCGGTAAAAATTGCGGCGTTTTACCGCCGACGCTATAGGCGGCTCAGTGTGAAAGGGGGTCTAAACCATCCCCCACACACAGTTAGCAAGCACTCCCTAAGGACATATTTTAACCCTTTGATCGCCCCCTGATTTTAACCCCTTCCCTGCCAGTACAGTGACAGTGCATATTTTTAGCACTGTTCCCCAGAAAGTGTCACTTAGGGGGGTTATTTACTAAAGGCAAATCCACTTTGCACTACCAGGAAGTGCAGTCGCTGTAGATCCGAGGGGGACATGCTAGGAAAATAAAAAACAGCATTTTAGCTCGCACATGATTGGATGATAAAATCAGCAGAGCTTCCCCTCATTTCAGATCTTCCCCGCAGATTTACAGCGACTGCACTTCCAAGTGCAATTTCAAGTGCACTTTTAGTGCAAAGTGGAATTGCCTTTCGTAAATAACCCCCAATGTGTTTTTGGATGAAATGCGACTCTAGGCTTTTTGTAACGCATCAAATTCGCATCGGTGTGAACCGGCACTCCAGCTTTAGAGTCAACCCGAAGTATCATTTTTATTTTGCATATTATTGATTTTATTTTATTTTTTATTGTTTTTATAATTAATAATATATATATATATAATCCTATATCTCAAATGTTGGCCTGAACTAGTGTTAGCATAAGGCCCAACTCTGGACACATAAAGAATTAGTCCTTGTAGTGGCGCCATATCCAGATAGAATTTAAAGTGGACCTGTCAGTAAGTTTATAAATCTGCATGAATAAATTCACAATGTACAGCAACAGTATCTTCTTCCCTTTTTATAAAGCTCAACCTTTTTATCATTAAAAATAAAAAAATAATAAATATATATATATATATATATATATATTGTGAGGGGGTTAGCTCGGCAGCGGGTGTGTGTGACCCCCGGGATGGGCTCCCCACACAAAAACAGGCCCAGCAGACGGAGGTTGTGGTTTTCAAAAATCAAAAAGGTGCGGTTTATTTTCTATTTACAGTGACAAAAACACAGCAAAGCAAAAGAAACATAAACAAAATAAATCCTGGTCAATTTGACCTCTGACTAAACATACAGGTTTCCTAACTAACAACTGGGATCAGCCTAGTGCTGTCCTAGTCCCTAAGTCCCTGGTTTTAAATGTCCAAGCAAATAGCCACACAGGCTTTGTCTCACCGCACAGGGGTTCACTCTCTCCAGGAAGTCCACACAGGTCTGCTTCCAGGCATGAGCTAACCCCTAATGAAGCTGGGAGTTCTTATAGAGGCCTAAATGAGCTGACAAGCTTCAGCTGGTCTCATCAACTCCCTGTCTGCACGACGCCCCACACTCTCCCTAGAGGTATGAGTCATCCATGAGCCCACTATCCTCAGCTGGGCTTATACAACTCTCCACCTAGTTGTATAAGTCGGCGTAAAGCCTGAATCTGGGCGAAATATATCTACCCCCCTGGATGCAACCAGGTGACTTTACCTTCCTGCTGTCACATACCCCCCCCTCTTGTTTTAACCTCGGGGTTGGAACACCAGCAATCAGGCATTCATGTACTCGAGACAAAGCATCCACATTCCCCATTTGAACGCCAGGGCGATGCTTTACTGTGAAGTTGAATTCCTGTAGGGCCAGGAACCACCTATTCACTCTTCTATTTGTTTCCTTGTTTTGAGCCATCCACTTTAACGGAGCGTGATCCGTAACCATGTCAAAGTGCCTACCTAGCAGGTAGTACCGAAGGGAATCTAGAGCCCACTTCACCGCTAAACACTCCTTTTCAACGGTGGCGTAATTTACCTCATGGGACTTCAACTTCCTGCTGAGGTAAATGACTGGGTGCTCTTCCCCGTTCCAGACCTGGGACAATACTGCTCCTAACCCCACATCTGACGCATCACTTTGTACGACAAAGTCTTTAGAGAAGTCGGGTGAGTACAACACTGGCTGGCTACATAAGGCTTGTTTCAAGAATTGGAATGCTGCCTCAGCCTCGGGGGTCCATTTAATCATGACCGACCCTTTCCCCTTCGTCAGGTTGGTTAGGGGCACAGCCTTAGAAGCAAAGTGGGGAATGAATCGCCGATAATACCCAGCGATTCCCAGAAAGGCTCGTACCTGCTTCTTGCTGTTGGGACGTGGCCAACTCTGGATGGCCTCGACTTTGTTGAGTTGGGGTTTTATTACTCCCCTCCCAATGGTGTACCCAAGATATTTGGCCTCCTCCTGCCCAATGGTACACTTCTTGGGGTTAGCCGTAAACCCCGCTTCCCGGATAGAGTCTAGGACTGCTTGCACTTTTGGCAGATGTGAGGCCCAATCTGTGCTATGGACAATTACGTCATCCAGGTAAGCCGCAGCATACTTCCGATGGGGCCTCAGCATCTGGTCCATTTTCCGCTGGAATGTGGCCGGCGCATTCTGTAACCCGAACGGCATTCTTTTATATTGGAACGCCCCGTCTGGGGTTACAAATGCGGTTTTCTCTTTGGCCGACTTGGCCAGGGGGATTTGCCAATACCCTTTTGTGAGGTCAAGAGTCGTCATGTATCGGGCTGTTCCCAGCCGGTCGATCAACTCATCTATACGTGGCATGGGGTAGGTGTCAAATTTTGTAACTTTGTTCAACTGACGAAAATCGTTACAAAATCGCCAGCTCCCATCCGGTTTAGGCACCAACACAATGGGACTAGACCAATCACTTTGGGACTCCTCTATCACCCCTAAGTTCAGCATTTTCTGTACTTCCTCCCGTATTGCCTCCCGTCGGGCCTCTGGGATCCGATAGGGTTTTAACTTCACCCTTTCACCGGGCGGGGTAATAATGTCATGCTCTACCCCAGATGTTTGTCCCGGCAGCTCAGAGAATACCTCCTTGTTGCGAAGCACAAACTCCTTAACCTCCTGTTGTTGGGGTTGTGACAAGGTGGCTGCGATTCCAACCTCAGGAATCACGCAACCAGTTTGAGCTGGTGACCAAGTGTCTGCGACTAGGGACTCTCTATCCCTCCAGGCTTTCAACAGATTAACGTGATAGATCTGTTCGGGCTTTCGCCTTCCTGGTTGTCTGACCTTGTAATTCACTTCGCTCACTTTTTCCATTATCTCGTAGGGGCCTTGCCATTTGGCAAGGAATTTACTTTCAACCGTAGGGACCAGTACCAGTATCCTATCCCCCGGGGAAAAGGTACGGGTCTTGGCTCCACGGTTGTACACTCTCTGCTGTGCTAACTGCGCTTGGGCCAAATGTTCCTTCACGATGGGCATTACCTGTGCAGTTCGGTCTTGCATCAGGGCGACATGCTCAATCACACTCCTGTGGGGAGAACTCTCACTTTCCCAAGTTTCCTTGGCAATATCCAACAGCCCTCTTGGGTGTCTCCCATACAGTAACTCAAAGGGGGAGAATCCCGTAGAGGATTGGGGCACCTCCCTAATAGCAAACATCAGATAAGGAAGTAGACAGTCCCAATCCTTTCCATCTCTATCCACCACTTTCTTCAACATTTGTTTTAGGGTTTTGTTGAATCTTTCAACCAGCCCATCGGTTTGGGGGTGATACACAGATGTACGTAATTGCGTCACTTTGAACAATTTACATAGCTCCTTCATAACCCGGGACATAAAGGGTGTACCTTGGTCCGTAAGCAGTTCTTTACAAATACCCACCCGGCTAAACACAAGAGATAGCTCTTTGGCTATGGTTTTGGCCGAGGTATTTCGGAGAGGGATCGCTTCTGGATAACGGGTGGCATAGTCCATTATAACTAATATGTACTGGTGCCCCCTAGCGGACTTGATTATAGGACCTACCAAATCCATGGCGATCCTCTCAAACGGGACCTCAATGATGGGTAGAGGGACCAGCGGGCTACGGAAATGTGGCATCGGGGCCGACCTCTGACACACAGGGCAGGAGGAACAATAATTTTCTATGTCCTTCATCACCCCCGGCCAATAGAATCTCTGTAATACCCTCTCTCGGGTTTTCTCTGTCCCCAGATGACCTCCAAGAATGTGCCCATGGGCCAACTCCAACACCAACTTCCTGTACGGTTTGGGCACCACAAGCTGCTCAACGGTTTCTTCTGCCCTTTTTGCCACCCGATACAGTAGGTCCTTCTCTACGCTGAAGTATGGGTAAGTGCAGGTATTATCTGGGTTCACTAACTCGCCATCTATTTTCACTACGTTTTCCCGTGCCTTTATTAGGGCGGGGTCTTTCAACTGTTCTGTGGCAAAGTTTTCCCTGTGAACCTCAAGATCAGAAAACTCCACAGACGGTAGGTTTTCGTCTGAGGAGGTGGGCTCCTCTCCAGTTTCTTGAGTCTCCCCTGCCAATACTGACAAGGGAAATTCCGGAGAGTCCTCACCACTCTCAGGGGAGTTCTGGCTATCACATTCCTGGTACATAGGGGCACCAGTGGGGGGCTCAGGATCATCCCACAGTTCCCAGAACTTCGGAAAATCCCTTCCCACAATGGCGTCATACGGTAACTGAGATACTAAGCCCACTGGATGAGAGAGGGTACCTTTGGGGGTCTCGAAACACACTGTAGTCACTGGATACTCTCGGGTGTCCCCATGCACACAAATAACAGCTACCTTGCTATTCCCAGAGACCTCTGTTTTAACTAACTCAGCCTTTATCAGGGTCACAAGGCTACCTGAATCCAGCAATACCACAACATTTCTACCATTAACACACATTTTGCATAAATGTTTCTCAGTTCCTCGAATGGCAGTGCATGCGACTGTCGCACACAGCGACTGACGTCTGCCCGTCAGAAAGTCACACTGCATGGGTTCCTCCACAACCGGGCAATTTGCTGCAATATGTCCCGCTTGCCGGCAGCGGTAGCAAACGATCCTTCTTGCCGCCTCTTGAGCCGCTGATTTCCCAGGCTGTTCTCGCCAAACTTGGGGTAGAGCTCCCACCCTCTCACTCTCTCCACCCTCACCCCTTGGAATCCTCTTATCCGCCCCTGGGGATGGTCTGGTCTTAGGGTGGAAAGTCCGAGTGTCTCTGGAAGAGGCCGTCAGGTTCTCTGTAGCCAAGTATTTCTCCACACGATCCACAAGACCATCGGCCGTCTCTGGGTCTCCATGGCTTACCCACTTTTGGATGGCAGTAGGAAGAGCTCTCAAAAACCGATCCATTACAACACGTTCCACAATCTTTGGTGCGGACAAAGTCTCTGGCTGTAGCCACTTTCTGCTCAGGTGAATGAGATCATACATTTGAGACCTGGGGGGTTTTCCAAGCTGGAAAGTCCAGTTATGCACACGCTGAGCCCGGACAGCCTGGGTGACACCCAGCCTTGCCAATATCTCAGCTTTTAGCATCACATAGTCTTTTGCTTGGTCAGGCTCCAGGTCATAGTAAGCCTTCTGCGATTCACCAGTTAACAGAGGAGCCACCAGTCCAGCCCACTGCTCCTCAGGCCACTTTTCTCTTTCAGCGGTCCTTTCAAATGTGGTCAAAAATACCTCTGGATCATCCTCTCCAGTCATTTTTGTCAATAAACGACTCACCCCAAAGGACGCGGTATTAGTGGGACGGCTTTCCTCACTGGTCTGCGGACGTTGCTGCATTACTGCTTCCATCTGTTGTTGTAGTCTCTGCTCTTGCTTCTGCAACAGGTCTATGAAGCGGGCCTCAGATTGCTGCTGGGCTCGTTGCTGAGCCTCCAGACTCTGTTGCAAAGTTGCGTTTGTCTGCTGCTGGGCTGCAAGGCTCTGTTGATGAGCTTGCTGCTGGGCTGCGAAGTTCTGTTGATGAGCTGCAAGGCTCTGTTGATGAGCTGCAAGGCTCTTTTGCAAACCTGCATTTGTCTGCTGTTGATTGGCATTTGCTAGAGCCAGCTGTTTCAGTATCTCCTCCATGCTGGCTTAAAAAAAACTGCCACTGGTTCTCCACCAACTGTGAGGGGGTTAGCACGGCAGCGGGTGTGTGTGACCCCCGGGATGGGCTCCCCACACAAAAACAGGCCCAGCAGACGGAGGTTGTGGTTTTCAAAAATCAAAAAGGTGCGGTTTATTTTCTATTTACAGTGACAAAAACACAGCAAAGCAAAAGAAACATAAACAAAATAAATCCTGGTCAAGTTGACCTCTGACTAAACATACAGGTTTCCTAACTAACAACTGGGATCAGCCTAGTGCTGTCCTAGTCCCTAAGTCCCTGGTTTTAAATGTCCAAGCAAATAGCCACACAGGCTTTGTCTCACCGCACAGGGGTTCACTCTCCCTAGACAGTCCACACAGGTCTGCTTCCAGGCATGAGCTAACATCTAATGAAGCTGGGAGTTCTTATAGAGGCCTAAATGAGCTGACAAGCTTCAGCTGGTCTCATCAACTCCCTGTCTGCACGACGCCCCACACTCTCCCTAGAGGTATGAGTCATCCATGAGCCCACTAGCCTCAGCTGGGCTTATACAACTCTCCACCTAGTTGTATAAGTCGGCGTAAAGCCTGAATCTGGGCGAAATATATCTACCCCCCTGGATGCAACCAGGTGACTTTACCTTCCTGCTGTCACAATATATATATATATATATATATATATATAAATAAAATCTCCCATGATGTCATCAGTGTTCTGCAGGCAGGAAGAAGCATTTCTTCAGTCCTCTCTCCAGTGATTGGACTGCAACATTGTAGCTTTGTAGCAATTCCCAAGTGAGAGGCTGCAGCAGGGGCTGATCTGTGTCAGATATTTTGTGAACCAGAACTGTACAGACACCAGCATTTACATCAGGGGTCTCCAAAACTTCTAAGCAAAGGAGCCAGTTTACTGTCCTATAGGCTTTATGGGGGTCGGACTGTGGCCAGTGTCAGTGGGAGTAATGGATTTCCCCATCTTTGGTGTCAGTGAGAGGCAGTGGCGGCCGGTGCTCCATTCCTGGGCTTCTCCTCCCCCCGCCAATCCAGTCTTTAGGACCTGCTTTCTTTCCTGATTGGCCAGGAGGAGAAAGCGGGAAGACGATAGCGAACGTAGATTCACCAATGTCACACTGCGCCCTAAACCAAACCTTTTTTGAAGCCAATTTGAGCCTCCAGAGCCGACCCTGTGCTTAAAAAATATAAGATAAAAAAACCCTTGTAGAACTCTATGCCTCTGGCGCCCCGCGTGGAAATTAGGGGCCAGCGCTTAGAGATTAGGGGGGCGCTGCCCTTGCGCCCCTTATGGACCGGCCGCCGCTGATGAGCGGAATTGTGCCCCATCATTGGTGTTACTGGGCACCATTATTGGTGTCATTGGGAGAAATTTGTGCCCCATTGTTGGTGTCATTGGGAGAAATTTGTGCCCCATTGTTGGTGTCATGAGGAGAAATTTGTGCCCCATTGTTGGTGTCATTGGGAGAAATTTGTGCCCCATTGTTGGTGTCATGAGGAGAAATTTGTGCCCCATTGTTGGTGTCATGAGGAGGAATTTGTGCCCCATTGTTGGTGTCATGAGGAGGAATTTGTGCCCCATTGTTGGTGTCATGAGGAGGAATTTGTGCCCCATTGTTGGTGTCATGAGGAGGAATTTGTGCCCCATTGTTGGTGTCATTTGGAGGAATTTGTGCCCCATTGTTGGTGTCATTTGGAGGAATTTGTGCCCCATTGTTGGTGTCATTTGGAGGAATTTGTGCCCCATTGTTGGTGTCATTTGGAGGAATTTGTGCCCCATTGTTGGTGTCATTTGGAGGAATTTGTGCCCCATTGTTGGTGTCATTGGCATAGGTGTGCGCCCCCAAAGCTCACACACACCTTTCTCTGCAGCCTCAGCTGCACTGGACAGGGAATGAATAGGAAGGATTCTTCTGTACTGAGCAGCTTCCTGTTCATTCACAAACTGAAGCATAGTAAACAGTTTTTTTTTTTACTATGCTGCAGTTACGAATGAACACAGGGAGCTCATTGACAAATGGAAGGGACTGGTAAATTACATATTTACCAGCCCCTTCCCCCATTTTTCCATACTGAAACATTCCCCCCCCCCCGGCAGCAGCTTGGGAGAGAGGAGAGGAGGGAAGCCAGCAGCACTGTGGGGCCAACACAGGGGAAGCTCGGGCAGCAGGGAGAATTGGCACCGCATGTGGTGAATGGAGTGTGCCCAGGCACACCGGACACGCCTATGGTCATTGGGAGGAATTGCGCCCCTTCGTTGGTGTCGGTGAATTAAATAATTAGATAAATGGCCACATCTGGCCCCCCGGGCTGCAGGTTGGAGATTTTCATGATTGTGTCGTCTCTGAGCCGGCATCTCAGTCCTGGAAGGTGGATGATGACCCTGGATGATGCCTGAACAAAGATGGTGCTGTCCTTCTGGAGAGACCATAGCATTGTGGGGGAAGGGGAGGTAATACATCCCCTGTTACACTGACCATGCTGCACTTCACAATAAACTTCTATATAAAATCAGCTAACGGGTCCACATTACATGGGGGTAGTAGCCCCCCCTATCCCAGCACTATGGAGGGGGATCTCTCTATGGGAACAGACAGGTCTTCTGATGGCGCCCCCCTCTGGGAGATCTTTTTGGTTCTATAATTTGAAATCTTGTTGTGGATCTCTGAGCACAATCCTGATCCGTTTCCTGGCTGGCTCGCTGCTCTTGCGGTGGATTAGCGCAGGAAATGGACTTGCAGCTCCCTCTATCCTCTATTTGCATGGATCAGACAATAATTCCATATATGGTAGGACTGGCTCGGTACAAATGCCTGTGTGCTGTCAGTGATGGGAGGCTGCTGCCCTCTGTGTGTGCGCAGGCTCGTGTCATACCTCCTGTGACCGGACAGAATTAGGGGGGGAAGAACCCCCCCCCCCCCAATCACCCAGGAATGATTCTATTACCGAGAGACCTTCTATTTTAATTATGGAGAACATTGTTATTATTAAAGGGATAGTCCATCTTTTTTTGCAAAAATGTAACAAATGGATACTTTGTATTTATTCTATTTTTTGCATTCAGGGATTGGAGGAGATTTACTAAAATAGGAGCACTCAGAATCTGGTGCAGCCAGGGCCGAGACAAGGAGAGGGCAGGAGGGGCGGCCGCCCTGGGCACTGTGGTATCATGTGAGGTGGGGGGGATTTGTGTTGGGAATTAGAGGGGGTGGCAGCTGGGGATTTGTGTTGGGGGAATTTGGGGGGGCGGCAGATGGTGGGGGGATTAGGGGGGTGGCAGCTGGGTATTTGTGTTGGGGGAATTTGGGGGGGCGGCAGGTGGGGGGGAATTTGGGGGGCAGCAGGTAGGGGGGGTGGCAGCTGGGTATTTGTGTTGGGGGAATTTGGGGGGGCAGCAGGTGGGGGGGGAATTTGGGGGGCGGCAGGTAGGGGGGATTTGTGTTGGGGGGAATTAGGGGGGTGGCAGCTGGGTATTTGTGTTGGGAATTTGGGGGGTGGCAGCTGGGGGTTTGTGTTGAGGGAACTTGGGGGGCAGCAGGGAGTAAGTATTGTATTGGGGGGAGGTGTGAGTGTGCTAAGAGTGATTAAGGGGGAAACGTGCTAGGAGGGGGGATTTGAAGTGGGGGGAGAAGATGTGTACAAGGAGGAGAATTTTAGGGATAGAGGATTTGTGTTAGGAGTGAATTTCTCTTTTTTTTTTTTTGGGGGGGGGGCAGATTTGTACTGGAAGGAGGGGAAATTTTATGCTGGGGGAGGGGGGGATAAGCATGCATATTGTTTTTAAGCTCATTGATTGTTTTTTTTTGTGTGTGTGTGTGTGGGGGGGGGGGGGGCAATTTTCGCCCTAGGCTCTGGATGACCTTGTCCCGGTGTGCACCAAACGTCGTAGCACAACTGATTTTACGATCAGCTGGGCTGATGTAACCATGGCGCATGCGCACATAGTAGGTGGGATCTCTCGATGGGAGATACCATTTCACGGGCACAATTGAAACCTATACAAACAGCGGGGGGGAGACCGTTGTTGCGGGGCGGCTTTACAGTATGGTGATGGTCCGGTTTTGTCTGTGTGAAAGGGCGGGTTTGCTACAGACAAAACCAGCCCTTCAACACAGCCACATGCCGCCCCCCCAGCAGCAGCGGTAATCAATCTGAGAACTACGGTCTCCCCCCCCCCCCCCCCCGCTGTTTGTATAGGTTTAAATTGTGCCTGTGAAATGGTATCTCCCATTGAGAGATACCTCACTACGATGTGCGCATGCGCCATGGTTACATCAGCCCAGCTGATCGGCAAATCAGCTGTTGTGCTGTTCCCTACGGCGCATGCGCAGTACATCCCGGGCACTTCTCGACAGAACAACGGCACTGGGTGCAGCTGTGCATGGTAGCCAATCAGCTTCTAACTTCAGCTTGTTCAATAAACCTTTGATAATAAAACAGTGGTTCTCAACCTTGCTAGTGCCGTGACCCCTTGATAAAATTTCCCAAGTTGTGGGGACCCCTAACAGTAAAATTATTTTCGTAGCGTGAGTTGTCAGCACCCAAGGCAAGACAAGTCATTTACGCCCCTAACCCATTGACATTTAGCGCTTCCCTGAGTCCCTTCCACTTGTACCGTATTAAAACCCCTTCTAGTACATTTTAGGATGTAGCACTCTTTCTCTTTGTTCTCATTTCTTTCCCTTTTATCTCTCTCTATCCTAATTTCTTGTCCCCCCCCCCCCCCATCCCTCTCTAGCCGTCTTTTTTTTGTTCTTTCTCTTATTCTTTCTCTCCCTTTTTTCTTTCTTCCTCCCCCCTCTTTTCCTCTCCCTTTCATGTAGTTTCTATTTTTATTCCTTCTCTTACTCCTTGGTGGGGGGGAATGGGATGAGTGGCAGGCAGTTGGGATGAGTGGCAGTGCTGGCAGGCAGTTGGGATGAGTGGCAGTGCTGGCAGGCAGTTGGGATGAGTGGCAGTGCTGGCAGGGAATTGGGATGAGTGGCAGTGCTGGTGGGGGGGGGGGGGGTTGGGATCAGTGGCAGTGCTGGTGGGGAGTTGGAATGAGTGGAAATGCTGGGGTGAATGGGATGAGTGGCAGTGCTGGCGGGGAGTTGGGATGAGTGGCAGTGCTGGCGGGGGGAGTTGGGATGAGTGGCAGTGCTGGCGGGGAGTTGGGATGAGTGGCAGTGCTGGCGGGGGAGTTGGGATGAGTGGCAGTGCTGGCGTGGAGTTGGGATGAGTGGCAGTGCTGGCGTGGAGTTGGGATGAGTGGCAGTGCTGGCGGGGAGTTGGGATGAGTGGCAGTGCTGGCGGGGAGTTTGGATGAGTGGCAGTGCTGGCGGGGAGTTGGATGAGTGGCAGTGCTGGCGGGGAGTTGGGATGAGTGGCAGTGCTGGCGGGGAGTTGGGATGAGTGGCAATGCTGGGGGGAATGGGATGAGTGGCAGTGCTGGCGGGGAGTTGGGATGAGTGGCAGTGCTGGCGGGGAGTTTGGGATGAGTGGCAGTGCTGGCGGGGAGTTGGGATGAGTGGGCAGTGCTGGCGTGGAGTTGGGATGAGTGGCAGTGCTGGCGTGGAGTTGGGATGAGTGGCAGTGCTGGCGTGGAGTTGGGATGAGTGGCAGTGCTGGCGGGGAGTTGGGATGAGTGGCAAGTGCTGGCGGGGAGTTGGGATGAGTGGCAGTGCTGGCGGGGAGTTGGGATGAGTGGCAGTGCTGGCGGGGAGTTGGGATGAGTGGCAATGCTGGGGGGAATGGGATGAGTGGCAGTGCTGGCGGGGAGTTGGGATGAGTGGGCAGTGCTGGCGGGGAGTTGGGATGAGTGGCAGTGCTGGCGGGGAGTTGGGATGAGTGGCAGTGCTGGCGTGGAGTTGGGATGAGTGGCAGTGCTGGGCGGGGAGTTGGGATGAGTGGCAGTGCTGGCGGGGAGTTGGGATGAGTGGCAGTGCTGGCGGGGAGTTGGGATGAGTGGCAGTGCTGGCGAGGAGTTGGAATGAGTGGAAATGCTGGGGGGAATGGGATGAGTGGCAGTGCTGGCAGGGAATTGGGATCAGTGGCAGTGCTGGTGGGGGGGGGGGGGGTGGTGGGATCAGTGGCAGTGCTGGTGGGAGTTGGAATGAGTGGAAATGCTGGGGGGAGTTCTGATCGACCAACTTGGGTGCTCTTGATCATGGTCATCTGCTGATCTGAGAACTAGTGGGGACTTATAATGGCAACTAAAATCACAGGTAGTGTTACTCACTGTGTCTCCGGCTTTGTGGCGTCTCGTAGCAGTGACACCTATGTCTAAATCAGGGAGATAGGGTCTCCTCCAGCCCCTCCTACTTCACATTCCTCAC
This sequence comes from Rana muscosa, assembly GCA_029206835.1. NCBI lineage: Eukaryota > Metazoa > Chordata > Amphibia > Anura > Ranidae > Rana > Rana muscosa. The sequence goes on from CM055126.1 coordinate 231,480,938, forward strand.
CAGTCAGCTGACCCTAGTCTCTGCCCCCCAGCCATGCCGTGAACTAAATGGGCGGCTGGGGGCTTCAGGAACAGCCCTGCTGGGTAGCTGCGAAAAGGCTTGGAGAGCGGTGCGGGGCTTTAGGAACAGCCCAGGATTTGGTGACCCCTGGCAAATCCTCATTCGACCCCCCCAGGTTGAGAACCACTGTAATAAAACCTGGAAACTGATTGGCTACCATGTACAGCTGCACCCAGATTTTGCACCCTCCAGTTTTAGTAAATCTTCCCCATAGTGTCACTGGTACAATGCACAGGTTTCTGCATTGCATGCATTCCTGCAGCCGCGCAGAAAACGGCGGGCGGACGGGCGTATGTCATTAAATCTTAATGCCATCACCACACACTTAAAAGGGTGATGCTGTTTCCTGCACAAGGAAACGCACGGTATAACATCGCCGTGTGGTTTCTGTGCAGCTGTGTTTTTAAAAGGTGCAGAGACTTTTTTTTTGTTTGTTATTTTTTTCCCCATGCGGGAAGCGCAAAATGGGCTGCCATTCCTGCGTAAACGCGCCTCGTGGAGCTGCATAGATGGGAACCTCGCCTTCCGGTGCGTTTTACTGCATGCTAGTGATGTGTTTCTATGGAAGCGAATGGAGGCAGCCTCGTTTTGTTGCTGTAACGTGAGACAACGCTGAGGGCTCATTCACAAGTGTGGTTGAGGGGCAGTAAAACCCTGCGGCTAAGCTGCATTTTTTTTTCTTTTTTTTTTTACTGCCACCCCCACCTCAACCGGTCCCCCCTTTATCTGGGGCTATACACAATGCAGGAATTGTACCCACTGACACCTTTTGGTGGGTGTAGAGCCCTGCCAAAAGTAATCCGATCAAGTGAATGGGGATCGATCTGCAAGCGTCCCCACAGTCCGGGTGCGATGCACGTGGTTGCGGCATGCTAGTGCGCCGGGGATCAAGGGGTTAAAGCAAACGGTGATAAGCTTATACAATGCCTGTCATGTGATCGCTCTTCAGAGAGCCCTACTAGTGTGAACCAGACCGGCCCTAACGCTGCAATGTGTACAGCTCCATCCGCTCCCTATTGTAACAATTTTGAGTGGCATCAATGGGCGGTCAGGAAGCGGCAAAAACCCGAACTGCCTATTCTCAATGCTGCCTGTATGAAATCCAGTGCCGGGACACGGTCGTTTTTGGCGGGGGACATACCAAACTGCACCCCCCCCCAAGATGACGATGTATGAGCAATATATGTCAGCAAAATCCCCCCCCCCTCAAAAAAAAAATTGGGCTAGTCTGCATGCTTGACCCCATCCCACCCCCATCCCCCCCCCAAAAAAAAAACAACCCTCCTAGCACAAATCCTCTACCCCCTCAAATTTCCCATCCATGTACACATCCCCCCCCCCCCACTCCATATACACCCCCAATCATCCCTGATGGCACAAATCCCTCCATATACATACCCCCCCAAACATTTTGCCCCCTAGCACAATCCCCCCCCCCCCACCATATCACCTCTTTCACAACAAATTCCCCCTCCCAGCACAAACCCTTTTCCCCTCCCGAGTCCTAACACACACCTCCCAAATTTCCCCTCCTAGAACAATTCACCCCACCCCCCCCCCCCCAATCGCCTCTGCCAGCACAAATCCTCTACCACGCAAGTACACACCCCCCCCCCCCGCCCCAAAATAAATTTTTTGCATATAACTGGCAAAACAGCATTTTTTTATTTTTTATTTTTCTCAAAAATGTAGCGCATCACAGCGTACAATATGTGTGCTTGTGACTCGCTGTGTTGCATTGGAGCGCCAGTCGCAATGAATGGCAACACAACACATTGGGGTTGATTAACTGAAACCTGGAGGGTGCAAAATCTGGTGCAGCTGTGCCTGACAGCCAATCGGCTTCTAACTTCAGCTTCTTCAATTTTTAAGCTTTGACAATAAGCCCTCGTTCACATTGGAGCAATTTTGACATGCGATTTCAAAGGTCGCAGCCTATTGCCGGTGTTCTGCCGATGAAGATCCCCCTGGCGGATAAGGACCCTCCTGTACTGGGCAGGACGAAACTCATGGGAGCCGCCGAAAATAGCCAAAGTTGTAGAGCGGAGAGCCGGCTCTACAGGGCGCCTGCGCGATGACTATGACACATGCCGCACGCTCCCGATGCTAGTGCTACTCTGCAAGGGGCGGGGGTGATTTTAGCAATAAAGTACATGTCTTAGCGGGGCGTGTTAAAACAAACGATGGGCGGGTTTTTCACTGTTGATGGGCGGGTTTTTCACTGTTGATGGGCGGGTTTTTCACTGTTGATGGGCGGGTTTTTCACTGTTGATGGGCAGGTTTGCACAACCTATTTAACGAACACAACGTGTAATTTATTCCTAAAATCACCTCCACCACTTGCAGAGTAGCACTAGCATCGGGAGCGTGCGGCACGTGTCATAGTCATTGCGCAGGAGCCGTGTAGAGCCGACTCTCAGCTCTACAACTTTGGCTATTTTCGGAGGCTCCGTTGAGGTTAGTACTGCGCAAGCGCCACGCCTCTGCAGTACAGGAGGGTCCTTATCCGCTGGCGGAACTTTTTGGGCAAGACACCAGCACCGTTTCAATCTGTGCGACTTTGCAGCATCGCACCGATTTTGCAAAAGTAGTTCCTGCACTACTTTTGCCGATTTTCGGGTGCGACTTCAATAGACATCTGTTCATGAAGCCGCACAGATGTTTTCAAGTCGCACTGAAATGCGGCTTTGAAATGGTGTGATTGCAAAACCGCGTTTAATGTAAACGAGGGCTAAGCCTCCGTTCACACTGGTGCGGCTATGAAATCGCGCGCTTTCAAAGCCGCACATCGGTGCAATTTTTTTGCATTGCCGATTTCACTGCGGCTTGCGACTTCATACAAGAGAAGTCTATGCAAGTCGCAATGTAATTGGCAAAAAGTAGTGCAGGAACCTTTTGGGTCGCAGCTATTTTAGCGGTTCCGTTGCCAACAATGGGGTGTGACTTTTCACTGCGGGTGGGTTGCGGGTATCGCTGCGATTCAGAGTGAATCAAGCCTTAGCCCCCTGTTCACACCGGTGCAATTTGACAGTTCCAAATTGCACCGGTGTGAACAGGGGGCTAAGGCTTGATTCACTCTGAATCGCAGCGATACCCGCAACCCACCCGCAGTGAAAAGTCACACCCTATTGTTGACAACAGAACCACTAAAATAGCTGCGACCCAAAGGTTCCTGCACTACTTTTTATCTTTTTATTGTGACTTGCATAGACTTCTGTTGTTTGAGTGAAAACTCGCTGCTCTGTGGAAAGGCGCTGGACCGAATGGCACTACCACACGTAAAATCGCAGTGCAGGAACTGCAGGGAAATCGCATGGTGCAAATTTTTTCTAAAGGTGCATGCACCTCCCCTTTTTTTTTTTTTTTTGCAGAGACTCAGGCACAGCAACCGATTCATTTGAATTGGCTGTCGTGCCTGCACAAAAGCGTCCTGCAAAAACGCATAGGTGTGAACCTAGAGTAAAACCCTGGAAGCTGATTGGTTTCTATGCAGAGCTGCACCAGATTTTGCACTCCCCAGTTTTAGTAAATGAGCCCTCAGACTGTCATTTACGGGAAGAAGAGGTGGCGGCTGAGCTGCTCCTCGGGAATTGCAGCCCCCAGTTGCAGCTTGCTGCAGAAGAAGAAAAAAAAATGTTTCCTGCAATTGCTTCGCTGATTGACAGCTTCTGCCAAAAGCACTGCATCCCCTCTGCATTGCAGAACTCGCAGGGGCGGCAGACGGAGATTGCAGGCTGGGCGCAGGTGATCGCAGGGGGTCATCTGCTTCAGAGGAGGAAAAAGCAATCCAATGATAACATTGGTGTAATCCTCCGGGAGGGAGCCGTGATTATTCCCCCCCCCCTTTTTTTTTTTTTTTTTATATAAAGCCAGAGATTGCACTGCGGCGGAGGCAGCTGCCGGTGATGCGAGGGTTAACGGGCGGCTCGTTAATCCACTGCGCTGCTGGGATTGTTAAACACACCGTGAATGGTTTCTCATAAATGGGTCGGATTAAAAGCCTGGGGGGGGGGGGGAGGTAGCATTTCTTATTTTTTTTTTTTTTTTTTTTTATTATTATTGAATTTTTGCAAGGGGAGGCTTATGGTCTCTCCCCCCATCCCCCCCCCCCCACTTTTTTTTTTTTATGCTGTCCTCGCCTTACTCGTTTTTCTGCAAGCGATGCAACAGTCTCGCCTGCCGCTTCCAACAATCAAGTTTTTTATGAGCGCTGGACCAGAGCTTAGAACTGGGCACACGGAGGCCCAATTTTAATCTGCCAAGAGCAAACAACTAACTTTAACCAGCAGCTGCTTGGTGGGAGGGATAGAATTTGAATGAGGCCGGCGATCGCATTAAGTCGCTGCTGGCAATTTCCATTGGTCCGACGGACCAAAATCTGATGGTGTGTGTGTGTGGCCACCTTTTTAGACCCCCATACACACTATTATGCCTTGTGTACACACGGTCGGAATTTCCGATGGAAAAAAGTCAGACGGAATTTTTTCATTGGATATTCCGACCGTGTGTGTGCCCCATCGGACTTAATTCCGAGGAAATCTGACGGAGTTTAGAGAACATGTTCGATTTTACTCTGATGGAATTCTGATGTGAGTTTGGCCGGGCCAAAGTCGGACCGTGTGTACGGGGCATTCGATTTTCTGTAGATTTATTTTCCTTCAGATTTACCAAAACCATGTAATATGAGGTCAAACCTTAAAGTGATTTGTTAAGGTTCAGTTTTTTTTTTGTTTTTTTTTTAACCACTTAAGGACCCCCTCCAGTAGATATACGTTGGCAGAATGGCACGTACAGGCACATCAACGTACCTGTACGTCGCCTTTAACTGCCCGACGTGGGGGTCGCGCGCCGCCAGCGGCGCGCTTGCGACCCCGCTACCTTCCCCGCGGACTCTATTGCCGCGGGGATCCCCGCGATCGTCTCACGGAGGGATGGAGCGGGGAGATGTTAGTGTAAACACAACATCTCCCCGCTCCCCTACTGACTCTGTCACCGATCTCCGCTCTGTGTAATCAGAGCGGAGATCGGTGACCTGTCACTCGTAGCCACGCCCCCTAACAGTAGTAATCACTCCCTTAGGCTCCCTTCAGCGCCCCTAGTGGTTAACCCCTTCGCTGCCAGTGTCATTTTTACAGTAACCGGTGCATTTTTATAGCACTGTTCGCTGTAAAAATGACAATGGTGTCAAAAGTGTCCGATGTGTCCGCCATAATGTCGCAGTCACGAAAAAAATCACTGATAGCCGCCATTACTAGTAAAAAAAAAAAAAAATGCCATTAAACTATCCCCTATTTTGTAAACGCTACAACTTTTGTGCAAACCAATCAATAAACGCCGATTGCGATATATATTTTTAGTTTTTTTACCAAAAATATGTAGAAGAACACATATCGGCCTAAACCTGAGGAAAAAAATGTTTTTTTATATATTTTTGGGGGATATTTATTATAGCAAAAACTAAAACCTATTGCATTTTTTTTTTTTTTTGTTTTCAAAATTGTCGCTCTATTTTTGTTTATAGCGCAAAAAATAAAAACCGCAGAGGTGATCAAATACCACCAAAAGAAAGCTCTATTTGTGTTAGGAAGTTACGTCGCACGACCGCGCAATTGTCAGTTAAAGCGACGCAGTGCTGAATGGCAAAAAGGGGCCTGGTCATTAACTAGCCAAAAATGGTCCGGGGCTGAAGTGGTTAAATAACAAACATGTCATACTTGCCTCCACTGTGCAGTTCGTTTTGCACAGAGTGGCCACGATCCTCCTCTTCTGGGGTCTCGCGGCTCCTCTCTGCATTAGATAACCCCCTTGGAGAAGCTCTCTCCCGAGGGGGTTAGCTTGCGGGCGTGCTCCCGTGTCAAAGCTGTCGAGTGTATGACTCGGCCCCGGCGCCCGCGTCATTGGATTTGATTGACAGCAGCGGGAGTCAATGGCTGCGCTGCTATTAATCTATCCAATCAACGCCGAGACTCCGTGGAGAAGAGGACGCCGTGGGACGCGCCGAGCAAGTGAACGGGCTCAGGTAAGTAAAACGGGGGGGCTGGGGGGGCGGTGATTGCCAGGTGTTTTTTCACCTTAAAGCGGAGGTTCCGCGGTCCATACATTTTTATTTTTTATATGCATTCTATGCAAGAACGTATGCATTGTAATTACTCACTTCTTCCGCGCTGGTAAAGATCCCCCGTCCGTTTTGCAATAAAAAAACACTTTATATAATGTTTCCTGCATTTCCCATTTTGCTTGTGGGCATCTTGAAGCCCACAAGCATATTCTTCCGGGTAGCGATGTATGCTTGACTCCCAGCATTCATCGCGGTATCTCGCGCATGTGCAGTGTTGACGGCGAGCAGCGCCGTCAACACTTCCTGGTTTCCATCACAACGGGCATCAACAGTTAAAGTACACGCCCAGTTGTGATGCCATTCAACAAAAAAGAAACAGCGCCCTCGTCACGTGACCGGGTAGACGAGTCACGTGACGATTAAATTATCGTGATGTTTGGAAGGAAGGCGTAACTATATTACTCCTGGGAAGCGGGACAGTTTGCTCCCAGGAGACATTGCAGGACAATGTCACAGAAAAGGACACGCCTACTCCCGCGGGAGGAAATCCCGGAAGTAGGAATAAAGAAACAAGAATAAAGAAAACTGCTCAGAAAAAAAAAAGGTTAGTCTTTTAGTTATATACACGCAAAGAGGGACTGTTGACACAAAACTTCAAAATGTGGGTGAACCTCCGCTTTAATGCATAGGATGCATTGAGGTGAAAAAACACGAACCTTTACAACCCCTTTTAAGTTTCAATTTGTATGCAATCAGGCCGGCCCTTGCACTACAGGGTTTTGGTAAATCTGAAGACAAAAATCTGCAGAAAATGTAATAGTGTGTATGGGGCCTTAGGCTCGGTTCACACTACTGCGACCTCCTGGGGACTTGCTGTGACTTTGAAGTAGACATGTGCACTGCGGAAAAATTTGTTTACGTTTTTTTTTTTCGAGTCCTTCGTTCTGATCGAAATTCGTTATTTTGAATAAATTTGGAGCTTCGTAAAAATTTAAATTCATTATGTTCCATTCGTTTTAGATGCGGTATTCGGAAATTCGGAAAAAATGCGAAATAATAACTACCTAATAATAACTAATTATAGGTATTGGAATCTCCTTTTACATTTGGCAGTTAGTGAACGTAACGAATACGAAATTATCTGAAGTTACAAATTATCCGGAATAACGAATGACGTATCTAAATGAATGAAACTTAACGAATTAATAATAACTTTTTTTTTTTTTTTTTATTAATTCGTTACGTTGAAGACTACAACAATTTTGAAAAAAACAAAACAAAACCATATTTCTTACTTTCTGCTATATAACGTATCCAATAAAAAAAAAAAAAAAAAAAAAAAAAAACGAATTTCTTCAGCAATTTAGGCCAATATGTATTCTGCTAAATATTTTTGGTAAAAAAAAAAAAAATACCAATAAGCGTATATTGATTGGTTTGCGCAAAAGTTATCGTGTCTACAAACTATAGGATAGATTTACGGGATTTTTATTTATTTTATATATAATATTATTATTTATTATTATTATTTTATTTAAAAAAAAAAATATATATATATATATATATATATATATATATATATATATATATATATTTTACTAGTAATGGCGGCGATCAGCGACTTATAGTGAGGCTGTGACATTGCGGCAGACAAATTGTACACTAAGTGACTCTTTCTTTTTTGGCGGCCAGTGACAGTGATCAGTGCTAAAAATATGCACTGTCACTGTACTAATGAGACTGTCTGGGAAGGGGTTAACATCAGGGGCGATCAAAGGGTTAAATGTGTCCCTAGGGAGTGATTACTAATTGTGGGGAGGTGCTTTTTGCTTAGTAGGGGAGGTAGAGATCCTGTGTTTCTGCTAACAGAATGGAGATCTTCTTTTGTTTACATAGGCAGACCGCCATTCTGAGCCTCTCACAAACGATCGCCAGGTGCCGGTGGACATTGAGTCTGCCGAACCCGCTGATGGGTTCCTGCTGTGTTCAATCACAGCGGGAGCGGGTCGCTGGCATTGCGCTTGTATGTTCTGCGCAGAGGAGCCGCTGCCCCAACAGTAAATTGTACGTGGGGCGGTCGGCAAGAGGTTAAAGGGGCGTGACAGGGGGTGTGTCCTATGGCTACATACTGTTGTTAATAGGTGTCCCTTGTTCCCATTGCAAAAAGTTAGGAGGTATGCCCACTGGCACCCGCTGTGGACAGGGGGAGTCTGTCAGCAAGTCCTGGCCAATGATTCATGGCTGGGACCTGCTCATCGGCTGTGTGCAATCACAGATCAGCAGGGCCGGGACAAGGGGTGGGCAGGAGGGGCGGCCACCTTGGGCACTGTAGTATCATGTGAGGTTCAGGGGCACCACAAGGAGATTGGGGGGAGGGGGATTTGTGTTGGAAGGCGGAATTTGGGGGGGTGGCAGGAGGTAAGAATTGTTCTAGAAGGGGACATTTTGGGGAGGTGTGCTAGGAGTGATGATTTGGGGGGGGGGGAGGTTGTGTTGAGAGGAGAGATGGGGGAAGAGGATCTGTTGTAGGATGGGGGGGGGGGGGGTTGTGCTAGAAAAGGTAATGTGGTGGGGGGGGATTTGTGCTAGGAGGAGAATTTGTATTATTTTTTTTCTGGGCGGGGGCCATTTGTGCTAGGAGTGGAAATTGGTGGGGGATTTGTACTAGTATGGGAGATTGAGGGAGGGGAATATATGCTGGGAGGGGGGTGGATCTGTGAGGGGTAGAGGATTTGTGCTAGGAAGGGGGAATTTTTTTTGGGGGGGGGGATTGTGCTGGGAGCATATGTGGAACGAGAGGATTTGAGCTAAGCATGCAGAATAGCGGTCAATTTTTTTATTTATTTTTTGGGACTTTGCGGACACTTAATGCTCATATATCTTTGGGGGAGGGGGGTACAATTTTACATGTTTGCCCTGGGCTCTAGATGACCTTGTCCTGGCATTGCAGATCAGAGCTCTGTGTTGACAATTAACACATAACTCTGTACAGAAGGATCGAGCTCTGTGTGTTTCTCATCCCTGCATTTTGAATTGCTGTAGAGAAGAGAGTACTGCAGATAAACAGGTACAACTTATGCAGGTGGATTTGTTTAATTTCTGTGCATCACCTGAGAACCGTCACTTCACTGGGTATATGGAAGGGTTTACAGCCACTTTAAGTGCACTTCCTGTGAAGCTTGATGAATCTAAAGTAGTCAGTCAGCATGACCTCTGAGGGCGCCGACAGCCTCCATATCCCCTCCGCAGACGTCTCCTTGAAGATGCCTTTTTAAAATTCAGTGTAGAGCGCAACATTCTGGAGACGCCCCGTCCACTGAGCGTTACCGAGAGATTGTAGTCTTTGATACGGGAGATGTTTGTTCTGGAAGTCCGGGAGCTCCCTGCAGTCAGCCACACCTAGGAAAATCTTTGCATATTACCTGATCTGTGTTTGGTGATTACTGCGAGCGTCTCCGGATGAGGAATAACGAAGACGCGGCCCCTCCCGGACCCGAAAACGAGAACCTTCAAAGATCCTGTTCAACCAGCATTCTGCTTTTTAAAGGAAGCTTAACCACTTCAATACCGGGCACGTTCGCCCCTTTCTGCCCAGGTCATTTTTCAGCTTTCTGCGCTGTTGCACTTTGAATGACAATTGCGCGGTCATACAACACTGTATCCAAACTAAACTTTTATTCTTTTCTTCCCACAAATAGAGCTTTCTTTTGGTGGTATTTGATCACCTCCTGGGGTTTTTATTTTTTGCTAAACAAAATAAAAAAGACAAATTTTTGACCAAAAATAAAGTTTTTTTTCTTAGTTTCTGTCATAAAATTTTGATTTCCCCTTCACTAACGGGCACTGATGAGGTGGCACTGATGGGCACTGATGAGGCGGCTCTGATAAGGGGGCACTGACAGGCAGCACTGATGCTGCACTGACAGGCTGCACTGACAGGCAGCACTGATGGGCACTGACAGGCGGCACTGATGGGCAGCACTGATTAGATACTGACAGGTGTTACTGCTGGGCTCTGATTGGCACTGTGGTGGGCACTGGTAGTATTTATTATTTGGGCACTGAATGGTAGCCGATTGGCAGATCTGAGGGGTCTGTGCTGATTGGCTCTCCCTGTCAGCGCGAACCGAGGAATGCACTTCCTGGTTCACGCGATAATCAGCTGTGATTGGTCACAGCTGATCACATGGTAAGGAGCCTCTGCCGGAGGCTCCTTATCACGATCAGAGATGCGGCATGTCAGCCTAACACGGCGCACTTGCGATCGCCGCACGCCGGCATGTTATCCTGCTGGACATCATATGACGCCCAGTCAGGATAACAGAACCACTTCCCGGCCGTCAATCTGCTATAGGCCGGGCGGGAAGTGGTTAAGGATCCATTCCCTTTTTTTTAAAGTACGGGGAAAGCTCGTTTTGGTTGCACTTCTCCTGTGGCCAACTATGACCCGTTTTCAGCAGACGGCAGGCTGAAGCCCACTGAGGTCACAGAGCCGATCCAGGCTCAGGAAAGATCGTGACAATGTGGTTGGGATCAGACCACATGCCTGGACCGACACCTTAGTCAGCCTCTCAGCGAGCCGCCAACTCCACCAACTATAGTCCCCCACTCAGTACAGACCCCTTCAAAGACCGATCGGCCAACCCTCCCTCCTTATGCACCTGGGCGGCGGAAGATTCAGTGTGCAGATGCCACCCGGAGAGTTGCGTGCTCAGACTGTCACTCTCCGGGCTTCCGCATTGGACTGAGGGATCTCACTCAGGGCTAGCGCAGCGCTGGTATGTTCCGGCTGAAAATGAGACCAAGGACCCTCGCCTAGAGCCTGCCCTCTGGATGGTGTCACCCCGGGTGCGGGCCGCACCCCCATAGCGACACCACTGCTTCCGCCCCCTCCACAGCCCAATGCTCCAGTGAGTGCTCAAGGAAGGAAGGGTGACCCCTGGAAGTCCCACATCTATGGTGTCCTGTTGCGATGAATGGAGAGGCAACCTCGGCCTGGACTCTGGACACGTTGGTTGTAGTTAAAAGAATGTGTTGTAGATTGGCATGACCTGGAAATTATGATGGTTGGGTGGTTATTGAGGACATGACCTGGGAATTAAGGAGGTGGGATGGTCTTTGGATACATAACGTGAGGATTATGGAGGTGGGGCAGTTTTTGAGGACATGGCCTGGGAATTGTGGGGAGGTTGGTTATTATTGGATATGCCCTGGTATTTTTGGAGGTGGCAGGGTTATTGGGGGACATGACCTGGGATATATGGGAGAGGGGCAATTATTGGGGGACATGACCTGGGATATATGGGAGAGGGGCAATTATTGGGGGACATCACCTAGGAATTATGAGGGTTGGTTTTTGAGGACATTTTCTGGAAATTATGGGTTATTGGGGTCCATGACCTGGGAATTTATGGAGGTGGGATGGTTTTTGGGGACATTGTCTGGGAATTTTGGGTTATTGGGGGGGACATGGCCTGGGAATTATGGAGGTGGGGCAGTTTTTGGGGACATGGCATGGAAATTATGGGGAGGTTAGGTATTAATGTACATGGCCTGGTATTTTTGGAGGTGGCAGGGTTATTGGGTACGTGACCTGGGATGTATGGGGGAGAGGCAGTTATTGGGGGACATGACCTAGGAATTACGAAGGTTGAATTTTTTTGGGGTAAATTACCTGGGAATTTTGGGTTATTGGGGGGGGGGGGACATGACCTGGTAATTATGGAAGTGGAATGGTTTTTGGGGACATTACTTGGGAATTAGGGGGGTTATTGGGGGACATGACCTAGAAATTATGGAAGTGGGATGGTTTTTGGGGACATGACCTAGGAATTAGGGGGGTTATTGGGGGACATGACCTGGAATATATGGAAGTGGGATGGTTTTTGGGGACATGACCTAGGAATTAGGGGGGTTATTGGGGGACATGACCTGGAAATTATGGAAGTGGGATGGTTTTTGGGGACATGACCTAGGAATTAGGGGGGTTATTGGGGGGACATGACCTGGGAATGATGGAGGAAGGGTGGTTATTTAGGCCTCTGGAATTGAGACAGCTGTACCCTCTGCAGTTATGCCCCAGTTCCCCGGCTATAAGGACAGAAGTGAGTCTTATTATCCAGGCTGATGACCTGCGCTGTCATTTTGTGGCAGTTACCGGAGACTGTATCCTAGCAACCTCCTGCTGAGAGCTGCCTGGAGGGCGCTTCTGAGCCACGAGCGGGGAGCATCCTTGGCCCTCGGCGTTCTCAGACAATTCGCTGCCTTTCTGTGGAATATGAGAGAACATGGATCACTCAGTCGGAGCTCATTGTATCCGCGCCCTGCGGCCTTTTATTTCTCCATGAGGGGCTAACAAAAGCTGATGTCTCATTGTTTGTGCTCAGCACATTATACCGCCCCTAGGATAATTCACCGTATTACAAATAATAAATAAAACCAGAAAACAGTTTGAGCTCCACTATACCGAACCGTCATGAATGTAAGTGGTGGTGATCTGAAAAAATCCTAATTAAATGACATGGTTTGCACTGTGCATCACAAACATTGGTCATTTTAGGAAAAAAAAGTGTGTGTGTGTGTGTGTGTGTGTGTAATATATATATATATATATATATATATATATATATATATATAATATAAACACACTCTCACAAAAGTAAGTACACCCCTCACATTTTTGTAAATATTTTCTTCTATCTTTTCTTGTGCCAACACTGAAGAAATGACACTTTGCTACAATGTAAAGTAGTGAGTGTACAACTTGTATAACAGTGTAAATTTGCTGTCCCCTCAAAATACCTCAACACACAGCCATTAATGTCTAAACCACTGGCAACAAAAGTGAGTACACCCCTAAGTGAAAATGTCCAAATTGGGCCCAATTGGCCATTTTCCCTCCCCGGTGTCATGTGACTCGTTGGTGTTTCAAGGTCTCAGGTGTGAATGGGAAGCAGGTGTGTTAAATATTGTGTTATCGCTCTCACTCTCTCGTACTGGTCACTGGAAGTTCAACATGACACCTCATGGCAAAGAACTCTCTGAGGATCTGAAAAAAAGAATTGTTGCTCTACATAAAGATGGCCTAGTCTATAAGAAGATTGCCAATGCCAAGACCCTGAAACTGAGCTGCAGCACGGTGGCCAAGACCATACAGCGGTGTAACAGGACAGGTTCCACTCAGAACAGGCCTCTCCGTGGTCCACCAAAGAAGTTGAGGTCACGTGCTCAGCGTCATATCCAGAGGTTGACTTTGGGAAATAGACGTATGAGTGCTGCCAGCATTGCTGCAGAGGATGAAGGGGTGGGGGGTCAGCCTGTCAGTGCTCAGACCATACACCGCACACTGCATTAAATTGGTCTGCATGGCTGTCGTCCCAGATGGAAGCCTCTTCTAAAGATGATGCACAAGAAAGTCCACAAACAGTTTGCTGGAACCATGTCCTATGGTCTGATGAGACCAAGATAAACTTATTTGGTTCAGATGGTGACAAGCGTGTGTGGCGGCAACCAGGTGAGGAGTACAAAGACAAGTGTATCTTGCCTACAGTCAAGCATGGTGGTGGGAGTGTCATGGTCTGGGGCTGCATGAGTGCTGCCGGCACTGGGGGGCTACAGATCATTGAGGGGACCATGAATGCCAACATGTACTGTGACATACTGAAGCAGAGCATGATCTCCTCCCTTCAGAGACTCGGCCGCAGGGTAGTATTCCAACATAATGACCCCAAACACACCTCCAAGACAACCACTGCCTTGCTAAGGAAGCTGAGGGTAAAGGTGATGGACTGGCCAAGCATGTCTCCAGACCTAAACCCTATTGATCATCTGTGGGGCATCCTCAAAGGAAAGGTGGAGGAGCGCAAGGTCTCCAACATCCACCAGCTCTGTGATGTCATCATGGAGGAGGGGAAGAGGACTCTAGTGACAACCTGTGAAGCTCTGGTGAACTCCATGCCCAAGAGGGTTAAGGCAGTGCTGGAAAATAATGGTGGCCAAACAAAATATTGTTACTTTGGGCCCAATTTGGACATTTTCACTTAGGGGTGTACTCACTTTTGTTGCCAGCGGTTTAGACAACAATGGCTGTGTGAGTTCGTTTGAGGGGACAGCTAATTTACACCGTTATACAAGCTGTACACTCACTACTTTACATTGTAGCAAAGTGTCATTTCTTCAGTGTTGTCACATGAAAAGATAGAAGAAAATATTTACAAAAATGTGAGGGGTGTACTTACTTTTGTGATATAGATATATATATATTTTTTCTAAATTGTTAGTTTTGTTATTTTATATATTTACATATACACAGCGTCACACGCCCGCGCAATTGTCAGTTAAAGTAACGCAGTGCTGTATCCCATAAAATGGCCCGGTCAGGAAGTGGAGTAACTGCCTTTTTGGGCTCTTTTCAGGGTTGTCAAGCACCAGGGACAGTTCAACTTGGGGGTTGCCTATGGGAAAAGGTTATCCCTGTGACTATCATTTTGACTTTTTTTGTGGGTTTTTTTTTTTTTATATATAAGAAATACAAAAGGTGGTAAAACATTGTATCTCCGGTGATGGATCTCTCTATCAGGTTGATGGATACAATGTATCGCTGGTAATGTATCCATCACCCCGATAGAGACATCCAATATATCACTGGTGATGGGTCTCTGCATCCGGTTGATGAATACAATGTATCTCTGGTGACAGATCATCCGGTTGATGAATACAATGTATCTCTGGTGACAGATCATCCGGTTGATGAATACAATGTATCTCTGGTGACAGATCATCCGGTTGATGAATACAATGTATCTCTGGTGACAGATCATCCGGTTGATGAATACAATGTATCTCTGGTGACAGATCATCCGGTTGATGAATACAATGTATCTCTGGTGACAGATCATCCGGTTGATGAATACAATGTATCTCTGGTGACAGATCATCCGGTTGATGAATACAATGTATCTCTGGTGACAGATCATCCGGTTGATGAATACAATGTATCTCTGGTGACAGATCTCTCTCCAGTCTCCAGAAATGGGTCGGAGTGAAGCTGTCCTGCCTTGGCAGGCCTTCCAGGGACACAGCAGATAACAAGCCGGTTACATAAGATCTGCACAATGCCTGACTTCCTTTGTTCTCAGACAATCCCAGCCTGTAAATTGCACATTTCATTAAACTTGTCATAAAACTGAAACTCCCTTGATAAAATGTGGCTCCCCGGTGAGATAAAACTGCGCAAGGCGTCTATAAACCACAGCTGGCCCGTTCAGATTTTCACAACACCAATATGGAAGTGATTTGCTTTTTCTGGTGGTGGTGGTTTTTCTTTTTTTTCTTTTTTTTTTTAACCACGCCCCAAAATAAATAGCCATAGTGAGTCCCCTGTGTTGAGTGTCCACCACCACAGGCCAAGAAACACCATCATAAACCATGGCCCAGCAAGACAGGCCTCTATTAGATGTAAGCAGCCTTCATAATGAATTGGTATACACATTGTACAGAGAAAAGGAGGTATAAGGGGTCCTGAGCATTACCGCTTACTTATAGGGAACAGGAGGTATGAGGGTCCTGAGCATTACCGCTTACTTATAGGGAACAGGAGGTATGAGGGTCCTGAGCATTACCGCTTACTTATAGGGAACAGGAGGTATGAGGGTCCTGAGCATTACCGCTTACTTATAATGGGGAACAGGAGGAGGTATGAGGGTCATGAGCATTACCGCTTACATCCAATAGGGAACAGGAGGTATGAGGGTCATGAGCATTACAGATGCCATCTAATAGGGAACAGGAGGTACAGTGTTTCCCCGAAAATAAGCCTGGGTCTTATATTAATTTTGGCAACAAAAGACACAGTAGGGCTTATTTTCGGGGTAGGTCTTACCATGTAATGTGCTGTCTTCCCTCCCTCTGCCTGACAGGAATCTCCAGTGTGAACTGAGTTAAAATGCTTGTAAAATCCTATAATCCACTCTATTACAGTATTATATAATGTACAATGTGTGTGTTTCTGTAATATAATTGTGCCAAATACTTTTGTTATAGCGCCGCTCTGCGCTTCTGTGACCCGCTGGAGCTCTCTTCCCTGCAATGATATTACAGAAACACACACATTGTACATTATATAATACTGTAATAGAGTGCATTATAGGATTTTACAAGCATTTTAAACTAGGGTTTATTTTTGGGATAGGGCTTATATTGCAGCCCTCCTGGAAAATAACGCTAGGTCTTATTTTCGAGGTAGGTTTTATATTCGGGGAAACACGGTATGAGGGTCATGAGCATTACAGATGCCATCTAATAGGGAACAGGAGGTATGAGGGTCCTGAGTATTACCGCTTACTTATAATAGGGAACAGGAGGAGGTATGAGGTTCCTGAGCATTCCCGCTTACTTATGTAGCGCCCCTCTACTTTGTGGAGTGCTGTGTGCCTAAATTTAGGGGTTGGTCTGAGCTAGTAGCCAGGCTCAGACCGCTTTTATTGATAGGTACGGTTGTTTTGTTCCTTAGGTGTTGTACTGGTGTGCAGTTCCCTGTGGCCTGTAGGTGGCACTGCCATGACAGGTCAGGGTTGAACCACTGGTAACAGTGCTGTGCCTTAGGGTGTCCTCTCTCGGCAGTAGTACAGTGGGCGTAGTCAACCTGCTGTGCATGCCGGGAGAGGATACATAAGGGACAAACGCCGCCTGGAGCAGGGTTCCAGAGTTCCGGTGCTCTGGAGTTCGGGTCGCGTGACCTGGCCCTCCAGGCCAGGGATGCGCATATGCATAGGTCCCAGGCACCTTTAGACTGGGGCTACAACTTCGCCATTGGGCCCAGCACCTTTAGCTGGGGCTCAGCTCTAAGAGGAGGAATCCCAGGGTGCCCCTGAGAGGGGACCCGCTCTAAGAGGAGACCAGGGGAGGACCTTTCTGAGGGACCGGTGAGAGTTTCACGGTGAACGAGAGGCCCGGTAAACTTCTGGAGGGATTCCACTAATCATCTGAGGCCTTGTAATGTGCAGCAACTTGCACCTGTTCTTTAATTACAAGCGCTGAGAGGTTCGGGGCTCAGATTCTGTGGCAGAGAATCTCCTGATCGTATCTCCAAGGGAAAATTTAAGAGAAGTAAAGTTTGTGTGTCACTCCGGCTGCTAGGCCCGTGAGAGAGGACTATCCGGGTGAGCAGAGTCCGCTCGGGATTGAGTGGTGATATTAAGTGCCTGAACCTGCCTCCCTGTTCCTTTTTATTCTTCAACTCCAACTTTCCTATCCAGTTGTCAGCATAAAGAAAATAAACCTTCCTTCATTAAGGTTTGACCTTGTCTGGACATTGGCCTTATTGGTGCACCTACAACAGACTCTTCCCTACACTCTCTAGGGGTGAGAACCAGCCGAGGGAAGGTAACTCGCTGCGGGACCCAACAATTTCTGAACACCGCTCACCCTCTTTTATTCAAGAAGGAACCTGGGCATTGTGGTACGGTGTGTCCTGCATTGAGGAGGTAAGGCCAGGGATCCGTGTGTGCCACACTTATAATAGGGAACAGGAGGTATGAGGGTCCTGAGTATTACCGCTTACATCCAATAGGGAACAGGAGGTATGAGGGTCATGAGCATTACAGATGCCATCTAATAGGGAACAGGAGGTATGAGGGTCATGATCATTACAGATGCCATCTAATAGGGAACAGGACATATGAGGGTCCTGAGTATTACAGCTTACATCCAATGGGGAACAGGAGGTATGAGGGTCCTGAGCAGTGGTGGCTAGTGCTCCCCCGTTTTTTATTTTGGGGGTGGGGCGGCAAACAGACCACAAGACCCCCCCCCTCCTCTTCAGTCGATCCATCCACCCCCCCTCCTCTCTTTGCTCGCTCGTCCACCCACCAGCCCTGCACTTACCCCATGCAGGTCACAGGGCAGCTTAGGCGGCTTCCCCTGCTTCTCCGTTCAGCCAATTGGGTCTTAAGACCTGCTTCCTGATTAGCCAGGAGGAGAAGCAGGAAGACAATAGTGAATACTAATTTGCTATTTGCACATAACTGGGTGGGCTCGTGGCGCAGTGTTCTGGGCTCCGAGCCCACCTTTTTTTTTTTTTATCCAATTAGAGCCACAGTCTCTAATCGTGTGCTAGAATAAAAAAAAAATTGAAATCCATGCGTCTGACGCCCTGCATGTAGATTAGGGGCTGGGTGCATTGATTAGGAGGGCGGCGCCCCTAATGGAGCAGCCGCCATTGGTCCTGAGCATTACAGATGCCATCTAATAGGGAACAGGAGGTATGAGGGTCCTGAGCATTACAGCTAGGGTTGCCAACTGTCCAGGATTCACCCGGACAGTTCGGGTTTGGAATCATGCGTCCGGGTTTCAGACTGCCTGACACCTGGACACATTATTCAGACCAGACTATAGCTTCCCAGGGTTGCTGGCTGCAGTTGTCTAAGCTGAGAGTGTCTGTTACACTCTCTTTCACATGGCCCAAAGCCAGCACTAACAACCCCCCCCACCCCAAACACACACACACACACACACACGGCTCGATTTGCAACTCTTCTCCCCCCCCCCCCCCTTACCCCTCTGTGTCTTCCCACACTCCACTACCCAGTGCTGTGCCTCAGAAAAGGGAAGTGTGGGCTGGAAATGTGAAGTCCAGCAGCCTCAGATACATCTGGATGAGAGGTGCTGACTGCCAAGAGGTGAGTGAGCTCACCATCCATCCCTGTCTGTGACTGAAGTCTCCCCCTTCTCTCTCCTGCCTCTGAGTGAGTACACTATGGTAAATCAGGGTTCTCAGAGCACCCCTTACATCAGAGTTCCCTTTACACCAGAGGCCACAGTGTTCCCCGTTACATCAGAATCCTCTCCGTACATCAGAGTTCTCAGTGTTTCCCCTAAATCAGGGTTCCCAGAGCATCCCTTATGTTAGAGTCCCCCCCTTACAGTGTAAGGGAACTCTGCAAGTTCAGATGTAAAAGGGGAACTCTGTGGATTCTGATGTAAAGGGGGACTCTTGTTATTAACTTCATATGATTAGAAATGTTGTTTAATAGAAAAATATATGTATAGTTTATACTAATAAAAAAAATTGCTGTCCGCCGCTAAAGTGTTCGGGTTTGACTTGAAGAAAAGGTGACAACCCTAATTACAGCTTACATCTAATGGGGAACAGGAGGAGGTATGGGGGGGGGGGGGGTCCTGAGCATTACAGATTACATCTAATGGGGAACAGGAGGAGGTATGGGGGGAGGTCCTGAGCATTACAGATTACATCTAATGGGGAACAGGAGGAGGTATGGGGGGAGGTCCTGAGCATTACAGATTACATCTAATGGGGAACAGGAGGAGGTATGGGGGGTCCTGAGTATTACAGATTACATCTAATGGGGAACAGGAGGAGGTATGGGGGGGTCTTAAGCATTACATCTAATAGGAAATGGTATGAGGGTCCTGCTTGTGCCTGCTTGAAGTTGCATAAGAATGCTGCACAATGCCTGACTTGGCTCTGAGACCTTCCCAGCCTGTAAATTTCACATTTCATCAAAATAAATTCAATATGTGATAAAACTGAGCATGTCGGGTTCTGGTGATTAAACTCCGCTCTCCAGTGTGATAAAACCACAGCTGGCTCGTTCACATATTCAGAATACCAATCTGGATGTGAACATAAAGAACCGTAGAGCGTCTCCTTTGCCCATCACCGCAGGCCAAGGAACGCCATCACAAACCCTGGACTGCCAAGACGGGCCGCTGTACAATGTATACACCAAGACATTTCTGAGGCAGATTACATCTAACAGGAGGTATGAGGGTCCTGCTCATTATATTTTACAGTCTAATCGAGAATGAGAGGTATGAGGTTCCTGCTCAGGCCCGGACTGGTCATAGGGCACACCGGGCATTTTCCCGCTGGGCTGCATTTCCTAACAAGAGCAGCCTGTTAAATACCGGGCCGCATAGCGGGAGTTAAGTGGCGACCATGGTCCGAATAGGACTAACACTGATTGCGGTTGCCGCTCACCTCCTGCCATGCCTGTGTCTCCTTTCCCGTCTCTCCCGCCCTACTAACGATGTCATCCTATCAGCAGAGCAGGGGACGGGAGAAGTTGGAGATCTGCACAGAGAGCAGGAGTGTTTTCTTACTAACAAGCGGGTAATCACCTGCCTGTACGGGAGGTGGTTGGAGGCTGCGGAATGCGGACATGGTACAGGAGGTGGTTGGAGGCTGCGGAATGCGGATTTGGTACAGGAGGTGGTTGGAGGCTGCGGAATGCGGACATGGTACACGAGGTGGTTGGAGCCTGCAGAATGCGGATATGGTACAGGAGTTGGTTGGAGGCTGCGGAATGCGGACATGGTACAGGAGGTGGTTGGAGGCTGCGGAATGCGGACATGGTACAGGAGGTGGTTGGAGGCTGCGGAATGCGGACATGGTACAGGAGGTGGTTGGAGGCTGCGGAATGCGGACATGGTACAGGAGGTGGTTGGAGGCTGCGGAATGCGGACTTGGTACAGGAGGTGGTTGGAGGCTGCGGAATGCGGACATGGTACAGGAGGTGGTTGGAGGCTGCGGAATGCGGACATGGTACAGGAGGTGGTTGGAGGCTGCGGAATGCGGACATGGTACAGGAGGTGGTTGGAGGCTGCGGAATGCGGACATGGTACAGGAGGTGGTTGGAGGCTGCGGAATGCGGACTTGGTACAGGAGGTGGTTGGAGGCTGCGGAATGCGGACATGGTACAGGAGGTGGTTGGAGGCTGCGGAATGCGGACATGGTACAGGAGGTGGTTGGAGGCTGTGGAATGCGGACATGGTACAGGAGGTGGTTGGAGGCTGCGGAATGCGGACTTGGTACAGGAGGTGGTTGGAGGCTGCGGAATGCGGACATGGTACAGGAGGTGGTTGGAGGCTGCGGAATGCGGACTTGGTACAGGAGGTGGTTGGAGGCTGCGGAATGCGGACATGGTACATGAGGTGGTTGGAGCCTGCAGAATGCGGATATGGTACAGGAGTTGGTTGGAGGCTGCGGAATGCGGACATGGTACAGGAGGTGGTTGGAGGCTGCGGAATGCGGACATGGTACAGGAGGTGGTTGGAGGCTGCGGAATGCGGACATGGTACAGGAGGTGGTTGGAGGCTGCGGAATGCGGACATGGTACAGGAGGTGGTTGGAGGCTGCGGAATGCGGACTTGGTACAGGAGGTGGTTGGAGGCTGCGGAATGCGGACATGGTACAGGAGGTGGTTGGAGGCTGCGGAATGCGGACATGGTACAGGAGGTGGTTGGAGGCTGCGGAATGCGGACATGGTACAGGAGGTGGTTGGAGGCTGCGGAATGCGGACTTGGTACAGGAGGTGGTTGGAGGCTGCGGAATGAGGATATGGTACAGGAGGTGGTTGGAGGATGCGGAATGCGGACATGGTACAGGAGGTGGTTGGAGGCTGCGGAATGCGGACTTGGTACAGGAGGTGGTTGGAGGCTGCGGAATGAGGATATGGTACAGGAGGTGGTTGGAGGATGCGGAATGCGGACATGGTACAGGAGGTGGTTGGAGGATGAGGACACCACATACTGTAGATCTAGCAGCCATGGATGGATGTATGGTGCAGGGGTCCGGTCTCCAGGACTCAGTGTAGCTGTGCTCACAGTGGAGTGGTGGGAGTCTCCCTCCAGCAGCCATGAATGGTGCAGGGGTCCGGTCTCCATGTGGCCATGCTTTCAGTGGCATGGTGGTGGTGGGAGTCTCCACAGGCTCCAGCCGGGGTCCGGTCTCTGGGTCGGGAGGCATGTCCGCTGATATGCTGCTCCAAGGCAGCCAAGTGCCAACTGCTGTCCATTCAAAAATTACATCATTAACTCACCACGCATGTGCCCGCTCGGCTGAAAGTGGCCGAGCATGTACAAGCTTGCCCGAGCCCAGCAGGCTTTGGAACTGCGCCCCCCATGCAAACACCCATGTGCTCATTATTCACTATATTATCAAAAGTATCGGGACACCTGCCGTTACATGCACATGAACTTTAATGGCATCCCAGTCTTAGTCCGTAGGGTTCAATATTGAGTTGGCCCATCCTTTGCAGCTATAACAACAGCTTCAACTCTTCTGGGAAGGCTGTCCACAAGGTTTAGGAGGGTGTTTTGTTTTTTTTTTTATAGCTTTTTTCTTTATGGTTTTTATACACCAATTCTTTACCCACGTGACTTGTTGGGTTCAATATATCTAAGTCCCAAGCCTGATTATATGCATGTCTATGCAAGTACACCACCACCCAACCCTCTACTTCTATTACTGGACCTACCATTCATTTGTTTGATGGGTCATCTGTTCTGTCTCCTATAATGAATGCTGTTGTGTAAAGATCTGCTTTTCTGTTTTAGACTACAATCGTAATCATATATTGGAACTTCCCTGAAGGAGTCTTCTCCGTAACGCGTAGGATCTATGGTTACTTTGTCCCTACATGTCATGTACCTTGTATGATCCAGTGGGAATTCTGTCCAAGCCTGCAATGTCAAGCTTTATCATATTATGTGTTATTTATTTTTTGTAATAAAACAATTTTATCAGACTACACCCCTAAGTGGTTGTCAAAATCTATGCCTAAAAAGTCCGGCCCTTGAGGGGAAACTCTCCTATACAATCTAGTTAGAGATGTTGGCTAGATCACAACAGATTTGTTCTACACAAACCTCCTAATTGTTGATGATAAGTTCCTCCACCCCAAACTTGCTCATCCATGACTTTAGGGACCTTGCTTTGTGCACTGGTCCAAATAATTTGGTGGGGGGGGGGGGGGGGGGGTGGGGTGAGACTATGGTGTGGGGTTGTTTTTCAGGGGTTGGGCTTGGCCCCTTAGTTCCAGTGAGGCATCAGCATACGAAGACATTTTGGACAATTTCATGCTCCCAACTTTGTGAGAAGAGTTTGGGGACGGTCCCTTCCTGTTCCAACATGACTGCGCCCCAGTGCACAAAGCAAGGTCCATAAAGACATGGATGAGCGAGTTTGGGATGGAGGAACTTGACTGGCCTGCACAGAGTCCTGACCTCAACCCAATAGAACACCTTTGGGATGAATTAGAGAGGAGACTGCGAGCCAGGCCTTCTCCTCCAACATCAGTGCCTGACCTCACAAATGCACTTCTGGAAGAATAGTCAAACATTCCCATTGACACCCCCCTAAACCTTGTGGACAGCCTTCCCAGAAGAGTTGAAGCTGTTATAGCTGCAAAGGGTGGGCCAACTCCATTATTGAACCCTCCGGACTAAGACTGGGATGCCATTAAATTTCATGTGCGTGTAAAGGCAGGTGTCCCAATACTTTTGATAATATAGTGTACGTTGCAGTCTGATAGAGAACAAGAGATATGAGGATCCTGCTCATTGCAATGCTGCGCTTGCTGCTGCTCTCAGTGTAATAGGGATTGGGGGAATGATATAAAAGGCTAAAGGATCCTTCATTGGGAAAGGGCAAAAGAAGATAATCCGGAATATATTAGAAGTGCACTCAGTAGCTGAATGGACTGAGCGTCCAGATGGTCGGGTCACAGGGGAGCCAACCAGTAAATGGATCAGAGACGGAGGAGAGGATGGCCCTGCAGCAGTCTGGAGTATAAACTGACATTAGTGAGGATGGAATGGTAGAAAACGATCGGCTGTAGAGGGTGGATGGGATTGCTTAACCACTTCAGCCCCGGACCATTTTGTTGCTAAAGGACCAGGCCCCTTTTTGAGATTTGGCACTGCGTCGCTTTAACTGACAATTGCGCGGTCGTGCGACGTAGCTCCCAAACAAAATTGACATCCTTTTTTCCCCACAAATAGAGCTTTCTTTTGGTGGTATTTGATCACCTCTGCGGTTTTTATTTTTTGCGCTATAAACAAAAATAGAGCGCCAATTTTTTAAAAAATTACATATTTTTTACTTTTTGCTATAATAAATATTCCCAAAAAATATATTAAAAAAAAAAATTTTTTTTCCTGAGTTTAGGCCGATATGTATTTGTAGCGGCCTCACCCCATCTCCTTTGTCTAGGGGTATGTCATACGACAGGGTGAGATGCGCTACGGCCCATGTCCTCCCCATAACTGTGGGTGAGGTGAAGGCCAGTACCAGATATTTTCCCGGGCCTGTGTGCTTTTGTCTAGAATCAAGTCCCGCTGTGCCAACACTTCGCTTTGCTCCCATTAACCAGAGTTCCACACACCGATTACAGTCCAACTCTTGCTTTATTGTTCATCTCACAATAAACAGTGTTTCAGTAGCCAACTGGTTGCGACTTGATAACATTTCGATACGGGGAATGAGCAGGTCGAGGCACTGTCCTGGTTATTAACTAAACCACTGCGATCTCGCCAGCGGTTACTATAGCCTTAGCTATGGAGGACTTAGAACTTGTGAGTCTCTACCAGCAACTCAAGAGAACATAGATAGGAGTACCTTCGCTGCGCTGTGGCCCCTGTCAGGGGAAGATGTCCCTCCAAGGGAGTTACCAGAGGCCCATCCGTCACTGGGTTGATGCTGCTCCAGACTCTCCGAATGGGTAACCTCCCCGGCCTCCTCACTTCAGACATGGGCCCCATCCACCTCTGGGACCCTCGGACTTCTCCGCCCTCGCGGGACCCATTTGAAGTCACTGGGCCCCAGGCCTCCTGATTTAGTACCTCACCCCAGGCTGAAGGTGCCTGGGATGGCCTCAAACTCCATTCCAGCCAGGCCTAGGGCGCCTGGGCCGGAATCCGGAACCGCCCCCACCCAGCCCTAAGGTGCCTGGGCGCGTGATGATCGACCTCCAGAAGAGCAAGACCTCGTGACCAGGGCGTCTCCCCCTTTTATCCCCTCCATTGACGTCACGGCAGGTTCCCCGCCCTTGCCGTACCATCTCCGAGAAGGGACAAAAAGGACAGCACTGTGGCAGTGAATCTACCTTGAGCCTTCGGACACTCACCACCCGCCGGCCAAGGAGATTATTACACCGCCAAATCCTCCACGAACACAAATGGTCCACTATTCCCATACTTACACACCTGAGTGTTCTACCTCAATTTAGAGACCCCGCTACATATTCTTCTACATATTTTTTGGTAAAAAAAATCGCAATAAGCGTTTGATTGGTTTGCGCAAAAGTTATAGCGACTACAAAATAGGGGGTAGTTTTTATGGCATTTTTATTAATAATTTTTTTATTTTTTTTACTAGTAATGGCGGCGATCAGTGATTTTTATCGTGACTGCGACATTATGGCGGACACATCGGACACTTTTCACACATTTTTGGGACCATTGGCATTTTTACAGCGATCAGTGCTATAAAAAATGCACTGATTACTGTAAAAATTACACAGTATCATCAAACTCATCCGAGTTTCAGACGGACTGAAACCTGTACACATTATTCAGACCAGACTGTGGCTTCCCAACTAACTAAGATAATCGCACACAAATCTGTTGTGTGGGAGCTGTGGGCAGCTGTCTGTGGGGCAGGTTTGGCATCATGGAGGGGGCAGAGTGATGATGCCGGCAAGAGCAATTTGGCCACACCCACATTTACTGCGGCACGTTATGCACACCGCATTGCTACTTTCCTTGGGGCACCTAAATGTGTCCCAGGCCACTAAAGTGTTCAGGTTTGCTTCTTGTTAAAAAAAAAAAAAGTGTTCAGGTTTGGCTTGAAGAAAAGGAGGCAACCCTACCATTATGGCCTCCATTATCCATCGTAATGCTCTACCAGGTTTGTGGTCACAACCAAATAACAGCAGGTTTTCTTTCTGGCTGCTCTGGCATGTTGGCAACTTATTTATTAATGAATGGAATGCCTTAAAGGGGTGTTAAAGGCTCCTGCTTTTTCACCTTAATGCATCCTATGCACCTGGCAGTCACCACCCACCCCCCCCCCCTTTTTACTTATCTGAGCCCTGTATTTCCCTCGGCGGAGATACGCTATCCCTCTCTGCATGGGGTCCCGGCTCTTGATTGGATAAATTGATAGCAGCGTAGCCATTGGCTCTCGCTGCTGTCAATCAAATCCAATAACTCGGGTGCCGTGGGGGCGGGGCGGGGCCAAGTCATACATTTGGCAGGAGTGCGCCCGCAAGGTAAACCCCCCCCCCCCCAGGAGAGATTTTCTCCTAGGGGGTTATCTGATGCGGGGAGGAGCCGCAAGAGCCGCCGGGGGAACCCAGAAATCGCGGATCGGGGCCACTCTGTGCAAAACGAGCTGCACAGTGGAGGTAAGTATAACATGTTTGTTTTATATATATATATATATATATATATATATATATATATATATATATATATAATTTTTTTTTTTTAACAAAGCTTTACAATCACTTTAACCAAATGCATGATGTAATGTCCATTATCCCTAGGGGTACATCTATGAGGCCCGGTTCACACAGGGGCGGCACGACTTCGGGGGCGACCTCGGCGGCGCGATCTCAAGACGACTTGAGACACCCGCCGAAGCGATTTGCATAATGACTTCTGTATAGAAGTCAATTCAAGTTGCCCCCAAAAGTAGTACAGGAACCTTTTTCTAAGTCGGAGCGACTCAGGTCGCTCCTATTAGAACGGTTCCATAGCACAGACCGGGACGCGACTCCTCAGGCGACCGAGTCGCCTGAGGAGTCGCCCCTGTGTGAACTGGGCCTAAGGCTGCTGTTGATGTGTTTTTCCGACGGGTTTTGCGGTGTGTGTTTTTATACCTGTGTATTTGCATGCAGTTTTCATGCATTTTTGCATATATTTTTTTTTAACAAACTGTAAATAGCTGGTAGTTAAGGAGTGAGCCGGGAAGCCGGCCGCCACGTCCTTAACAACCGATGAGTCATCAGCTGTCAGCCGGGTTCCTCACTGACAACTGAATGTAAAAAAAGCGAATTGCTGGCAAAAAAAAAAAATATTGGTAAAAAAAATGGCGTGGGGTCCCCCCCAAAATCCATACCAGGCCCTTATCCAAGCATGCAGGTCGTCATGAAAGGGAGAGGGAGAGGAAGAGCGAGCCCCCCCCCTCCTGAACCACATCAGGCCACATACCCTCAACATGTGCCCCCAAAGCTTCTTGTTCCCATGTTAAGGGGGACAAGGGCCTCTTCCCCACAACCCTGGCCGGTGGCTGTGGGGGTCTACGGGCTGTGGGATTATCGGAATCTGGAAGACCCCCTTTAAGAAGGGGGGGCCCTTAGATACCGCCCCCCCATGTGAAGGAGTATGGGGTACATAGTATCCGTTCATATTCACCAAAAAAGTGTAAAAGTAAAGACACAACACAAGTTTTTGACAATTCCTTTATTAAAAGAATATAGAAAAATGTCCCCAGATGTAGATCCATCGTCAATTACGATGCCTGCCGCCACCCTGAGAAGAAAATGCATTAAAAACGCAGCACTTGCATTTTTGGTGCGGGCCCATTGAAGTCTATTACATGCAAAATGCAATCTGCTGTGGGGGAGGGAGAGTCCCGGATCTTTTCCAAAAAACGCACAGATGTGAACGTGTCCCATAGGAAACCATGTTAAATGGACTGTAGTGCGTTTTCTGCAAAACTCACAAGAAAACGCATAGGTGCGAACCTGGGGTAAGGCTACAGAGTGGACGGGTGTGAATAGGCACTCCGTGTCGGAGGATCGCATCGTTCTATCGGCGTGTTCCTCTATCCTTGTCATAGAGTGCAGTCCTGGGATAAAATAACATTCCTGTGTGGAGGGAGAGGAGGATGGAGACACAGCCGGGTACATTGTGTGTGGGCACATCTCCGCTCCATCTCTGGCAGCTTCTGTATCCTGTTTCCCGATTTCTGCATCTCTCCTTCCAAGCATTTGCCTATTGCGCTAACACCAGCTGCTCAGTTTTAATCCAGTCGCTCCTCTTCCTTCTACCAGCCTGCCCGGGGCGATGGGTCGCTTCCCATTCATCTCCTAAATCACCTATGAATGAAAAATATTCACCGATCAGCCATAACATTAACATGTGAATAACATTGATTATCTCGTTACAATGGCATTTGAAAGTGGGTGGGATACATTAACCACTTAAGCCCCGGACCATTTTGCTGGCCCAAGACCGGGCCGCTTTTTGCAATTCGGCACTGCGTCGCTTTAACTGACAATTGCGCGGTCGTGCGACGTGGCGCCCACACAAAATTTATGTCCTTTTTTTTCCCCACAAATAGAGCTTTCTTTTGGTGGTATTTAATCACCTCTGCGGTTTTTTATTTTTTGCGTGTAGCAATACCCCCGCAGGGGCCGCTGGTTTATATTTGGGCCCTGCACGTTACCTCACTGTTCCGTATGCTCGTCTCAGGGGTTTTCCTTGAAGAGTTGTCTAGAAGAAGTTTTGTACCAACACAAGTCTCTTTCAAGGGTTGAAATAAAGTTTCCAACAGAGGGGGGGGGGGGGGGTGAAGGGATGGGGAGGGATTCTTATGGGGGGTGGGGCCCTGCGTTTGCTTCTCCTCCCCGAGGCCCTGCGTTTGCTTCTCCTCCCCGAGGCCCTGCGTTTGCTTCTCCTCCCCGAGGCCCTGCGTTTGCTTCTCCTCCCCGAGGCCCTGCGTTTGCTTCTCCTCCCCGAGGCCCTGCGTTTGCTTCTCCTCCCCGAGGCCCTGCGTTTGCTTTTTCCTTCCAGCCAATCGGGTCTTAGGACTTGTGGCCAATCGGGTCTTGGGACCCACTTCCTGATTGGCCGGGAGGAGATACAGGAAGACATTAGCGAATATTAATTTGCTATTGTCACATGACTGGGTTGGCACGGGGCGCAGTGCTCTGCACCCCGAGCCCCACCCTTTTTTAAACCAATTAGAGCCTCAGGCTCTAATCATGTGCTTCAAAAAAAAGAAACTCTGATTGAAATCCATGCGTCCTGCATGTAGATTATGGGCCGGGTGCATGGATTAGGGGGGCAGCACCCCTGCACCCCGTATGAGAAGCCGCCACTGTGTTTAACCCCCCTTTTGAGCTAGCGCCTCCTGGCCCCTTTGTGATCACGTGACTGGCGATTGGCTGTCATCGCGACCACATGATTGGAAACCTCCCGATCGCAAGTAGCGATCGTGAGCTTTCCGTTAGCCACTGGTAACTGTGCCGAGAGCGTGAACGGCGCGCGCTCTCGGCACAGCTGTATTTCACCAACTACATGCAAAAAACAAAGGTAGCTCCAGAAACTTTTTTTTTTTTTTGTTGCTGTGGACCATCGGACGTTTATGTTTACGTTTTGGTGTGTTTGTAGTGTGACAAAATGTGCGTCTGCTACCTGCGCTTGGGGTGCCGTTAACAATGGCACCTCAACCTGACCACGTTTGCAGGGCGTTTCTGAAACGCGTAGCAAAACGCACATTTCTGCTGATTTTTCAGTTGGGCTGGAGTTCCCCTTTTATATTTCCTCCTCCCTTTCACAGATGTAGATTGATCAGCATCCTCGATGTCTGTCTGTCTGTATACATTATTCTTTCTCGCTTGTCTTTGTGCTTTTCCTGCCCTCCTTTGAAGGAAACCACCTTTTTCAGAGGAACGCTCGGCATGAATTATTAAGCACGCCGCCGGGGGAAGGCTGACTGCGGATCTTTGAACACATCACAGATCGTTGTGAAGTCCGCACGGATCATCCCGTCTCGGAGCGCTATCAAAGAAGCCTTTTATACCGGGCCGGGCTTCCTGGCGGTAATCAGAAAGCGGGAGAGGTGCGATAGATCCGAGTCCAGCTCATATGAATATTCTATCAGATCTGGCCGCGCCGGCCCAGAGGCGGCAAGCTGAGTCCTGCAGGGCCTTGTCCGGGGCTTTGTAAATATTGCAGGCGAATGGGGCCCGATCGTTTAAATGGTGATTTCATGGGATTCATACCACCTAATAGGATGACATGCCTTAGTTATATAAGTGTAGCGGGTATACACTTTTCTGTGTGTTTAAAACTGGCAGAGACCCCAGTGGTGTGCAGTTCCCTGCAGCCCCACGGGGGCGCTGTCACCTTGGGCTGGGGTTAAACCATTGCTGTGCTCCCTTTTTGTCCTCCCTGTGGGGCGGTATGGTGGGGTGGGGAACCCGCCGTGCTTGCTGGGAGAGGGTACAAAGGGGCCGGACATCTTTGTCACGGGGTCGAGTCCCAGGCACCTTCAGCCTGTGGACGGTGGTTTGTGTCGGTCCTCTAGGCAGCCTAGGCCTAGAGGACGTTCGGAGGGTCGTGTTCCATCCCAGGCACCTTTAGCCTGGGGTGAGGTACTCGGATGGAGGTCTGGAGCTCGGTGCCCACCACTGAGTTCCGCGAGGGAAGGAGGTCCTAGGGAACCCCGGGAGTGGGTACGCGAATCCGGAGGGCGTAATGGACCGGTGGGAGACACTTGCTTGAAGACCCGGTGCAGCATATTGCCAGTGACAGGTGAGCCTTCCATCGGAGACCGCCTGGAAGGACATCCCCCCTCGCCCGGAGTCCGCAACCCACTTTCAGGAAGGAAAGTGGAGAGTTCATTGTGTCTGGGCCTACTCGCATCCACACCCCCCTTGTCTGTTCTCTAAGGAGTCCAACTGATTGTGTTCACTTTTGCATTGAGAAGAATAAAGGAGTGTTGGACTTTAATGGTGTGGGGCTCGTTTTCTGACAAACATTGTTCAAGGTGACTCTCATTGGAGGTTCCAGGTGCAGAACACCGACCCAAAGGTAAAACAAGAACTTTGCTTACACTACACAGACATCTGTGGTGGAGGCTTGGCGTGGTGACCCCGCACTTTCTCCTCTAAGGTCCCCCTAGACAAGAGACAGACGAGCTGATAGGGAGGGAGAGGGGGGGGGGGGGCACTACATAATCTTAGTTTATTAATTGCCGCTGTGTACCGGTGTGCTTCAAAGTATACATTTGTAAGGTTCACGTGAAACACATTCATTCAACTTCTTTCCAAAGACATGCTGGTAGGTTAATTGGATCTTGTCCAAATTGGCCCAGTATATATGTATATATGTGTGTCCCAAGTAGGGTGACCACATTTTTAAACTATCATTCAGGGACACCCCCCCCCCCCCTTCCCAAAAATCTGCTTGTGCTGTAACGAATCACAGCACAGTGATTGGACACAAGTGGTGGGATTTATGATTTCTCCAATCACAAGCAGGGGGCGGGGATTGTGCTCCTCCAGGCATTCCCGGCTAGGACAAGTACTGTGATATGGCGGCTTTTTTTTGGGGGGCATCAGATTGGCCTGGGGGGGAGTTGGCTGTGTCAGTTTCATTCCGGGACACTGTATTGTCCTGGAATGAAGGTGCCCGGGACAGATCTGCAAAATACGGGACTGTCCCAGGCAATCCGGGACACGTGGTCACCCTAGTCCCAAGCGTGTCGAGATCCTACGGGGTAAAATGACCGCACCAGCCAAGCAGACACTGTCTGCAAAAAGCGCCTAGAGGCGATGCCGTTCGCATGTGTAGCGCTATACAAGTCATTCATTCATTCAAACCCAGATTTTACCTTGCAAAAATAGCAGTGACATCATCAATGTGCTGTACATAACCTGTGCAGAAAACAGGGCTGTGGGTGGGGCCCATCAGTCTCCACCCACTACAGAAAACTACAGGAGGTAGTCACCCTGTACAAGGATAGGGAACAGAGCTATGGGAGGGGCTCGCCAGGTTCCACCCACTAGAGAAAACTACAGGAGGGGGCGGAGACAAGATCATTCACCCTGCACAAGAGGAGAGGGCAGAAATGTGGGAGGAGCCCATCAGGCTCCACCCCACTACAGAAAACTACAGGAGGGGGCAGAGACAAGACCAGCCACCCTGCACAAGGAGAGAGAGCAGAGCTGTGGGAGGGGTCCATCAGGCTCCACCCACTACAGAAAACTACAGGAGGGGTGGAGACCAGCTCAGTCACCCTGCACAAGAGGAGAGAGCTGTGGGAGGAGCCCATCAGGTGTGCGCACAGGGTGTGCTGGGGGCGCCTGGGCACACCCTGATCACCAAATGTGCATCAGTACTATCGCTTTATGCTGGCAAGAAGATGGGAACGATCTCCCTCTTGCCGGCTATGCCATAAGAGAAGTGTTTACGCTCTTCTTTCACTGTCCTGGAAGGCAGGTCAATGTGCCGGGGTCATATATATGTAGCCACACGTGTGTTTGAGCTTTAGAGTGCACACCTTTAATGCAATAGGCTGCGCACACCTATACTCCACCCACTAGGAAAAACTACAGGACGGGGCGGGGACAAGACCAGTCACCCTGCAAAAAGAAAGGGAGCAGAGCTTTGGGAGGGGACATCAGGCACCACCCCATAGGCGTGTGTCGGATGCGCCTGGGCACACCCTAATCACCCCATGCGCATTGTAACTATCGCATTTTGCTGGCAGGAAGATGGTAAAGATGTCCCTCTTGCCAGCCATGCCATAAGAGAAGTGCTTACTCTTCTCTTTCACTGTTCCGGAAGGAAGATCAATTTGCCGGGGTCATACATATATGTAGACACACGTGTGTTTGAGCTTTAGAGTGCACACCTTTATTGCAATAGACTGCACACACACCTATACTCCACCCACTAGGGAAAACTAAAGGAGAGGGCGGAGACAAGACCAGTCTTCCTGCACAAAGAGAGAGCAGAGGTGTGGGAGGGGCCCAGAAGGCTCCACCCACTACATGAAACTATAGGAGGGGGTGGAGACGAGACCAGTCACCCTGCACAAGGAGAGAGCAGAGCTGTAGGAGGGACCCATCAGGCTCCACCCAGTAGAGAAAAACTACAGGAGGGGGCAGAGACGAGACCAGTCACTCTGCCCACTACAGAAAACTACAGGAGGGGGCGGAGACCAGACCAGTTATCCTGCACAAGGAGAGAGCAGAGCTGTGCAAGGGGCCCAGTAGGCTCCACCTACTACAGGAGGGGGCGGAGACGAGACCAGTCTTCCTGCACAAAGAGAGAGCAGAGGTGTTTGAGGGGCCCAGCAGGCTCCACCCACTACATGAAACTATAGGAGGGGGTGGAGACGAGACCAGTCACCCTGCACAAGGAGAGAGCAGAGCTGTAGGAGGGACCCATCAGGCTCCACCCAGTAGAGAAAAACTACAGGATGGGGCGGAGACGAGACCAGTCATCCTGCCCACTACAGAAAACTACAGGAGGGGGCGGAGACCAGACCAGTTATCCTGCACAAGGAAAGAGCAGAGCTGTGCGAGGGGTACCAGTAGGCTCCACCCACTACAGGAGAGGGCGGAGACAAGACCAGTCACCCTGCACAAGGAGAGAGATCAGCAGTGAGCGGTCTTGATTACAGGAAGTCTCACTCTGGAATACTGCACAGATCTGGAGAAAATACACAAATGACACATGACTGATGGATTTAGACATTTTCATGTCTAAATCGGCTGCTTCTATCAGCTGTCTTTACATCAGACATTATAATTGGCACACTTGCTGTATGAATACTGAGATTGAATAAATTACAGGATAAGTCCTCTATAGAATGCATTGGCCTTCTATGACTTATTCTGCACCTGAGAGGATCATAGGCTTGCCGAAAAAATAAAACTGACTAGTAAAGCACAATCGCTGCACAACATCCTTTCCTTTGTTGTAGAACTTCCCTCAGCAATAGCGAAGCCTCTGATTGGTTTGAACTAATCATTAGAAGTGATGCTTGTAATTGCTGGACGGCCTGCGATGTAGAAGTACAGTGGAACCTTGGTTTACGAGTAACGCGCATTTTGAAAGACGAGCAACTTCTTCTTCTGTTTTTTTTTTTTTTTTTAATTCTGTCTCGGTTTACGAGTGTTGTCTCGCAAAACGAGCAGAATTCAAGCTAATGGGGTGTGTAGTACCGCATTTGGCCAGAGGTGCGGTTGAGCCGTTCGGAAATACTCCGTTCCCTGTGTTTCCAAGCCTTTCTGAGGTCAGCCCAGCTGTCCCGATCATTTCCGAGTCTCTCCGGCGCCCCCCCCCACCTCTGGCCACATGCGGTATTGCATGCCATTGAAGTCAATGCGGAACGAATTATTTTCGTTTCCATTGACTTCTATGGGGAAACTCGCTTTGATATGCGAGTGGTTTAGATTACAAGAATTCTCCTGGAACGGATTATGCTCGTAATTCAAGGTTCCACTGTATAAGATTTGGAAACTGTTGGCGCTACATAAATCCTGTACAATAATAATAACAACTAGAAAAGCTACAATTTCTGGGGAAATTGTGTGACGTGTTCTTGCCCCCACCAGTAGTCTACAACTGGAGTGGGCGGAGTAACTGGGTGGAGTGGCTTGAGCAACTGTTGTGTGGTTGGAGTGGCTGGAGTGGCTGGGTTCACAGTTGTGTTCACAGTTGTGAAAAGTGTTAAAAAGCTTAATATTTTAAAAAGTAGAAATAGTAGAAAAAAATTGAAGTCCCATCATTAGTTGAAATAGCAGAACAATTTTTCCAAAAAGTTTT